>JACDOX010000031.1:4848167-4900169 GCA_014549065.1 Cardinalis cardinalis
CTTCCCTTCCCTTCCCTTCCCTTCCCTTCCCTTCCCTTCCCTTCCCTCTTCTGGCACTGATAACACATTAAAACAGCAGTAAAGTTTAATAAGAACAATAGTAAAAGTCAGCATTTAATTGAGGTGTTTATATGATCAGTTGTGAAATACTGATTTATGTAGGATATCATAACCCTCTACTGCTAAAAGTGTTTTTTATAARTGCTGTGTTCAGGGCACAGCTTCAAAACATTGGCATCTTGAAAATAAAGAAGAATATAAATTCTTCATGAGTCCTAAACAGGCCTCCTGCATATGGTKATTTTCTCCTTTGATGCGCTTCTGTTTAAATTGCTTTGGCTGTGGCAAGTGTGTGATAGACTGATTTTGCTCAAAATTTTCCAATAATGAAAAAAAATTATAAGGTTTGCCCAATTTAAGTCAATAAATGYGTGATCTAAGCTGAAAGGGTCTTCTTTTTCCTTCCATTGGTGTATGACAGGAAAATAAAAATAGTGTTTATTTCATTTTATTTATTTAACTGTATAGCATAAATAGAAACTTCTGTAGTGCTCAAAATATTGAAGATAACAGTAATGCAATAAAATTGTACTGATTTCTATTGTTAAAATAAAATTTAATAMAAGTAAACCAAAATTAAATTAGCATTAATTTTATTAATTTTGGCTTTGGGTTTTTTCATACATTCCTGCATAAAATCAGTTAGAGGAGTTAATTTGGTTCCAAATTGATTTTAATATCTTTGCCATTGGAAGTGTTTGAGATGGAGATTAGAGCTACTATTATTATTAGGTGAGATGACAGAAAATGGTATAAATATGAAGAATAAAAGCCTGAAAACTACAGAGATATTCAAATGAAGGGACTAATTTTTAAAAAATGAAAAATAATTATTTTAAGAAAATTAAAATGCTTACAAGTAAGCTTTATAAAAATAAAAATGCTTATAAGTATTCAGCAACTCCAGAACTTGACTCTAAGCATCAACTTACTCCTGATCCACTGGTGATGTAACCTTAATAATGCATTTTAATTAGAATAAAAAACACCAGCTCTTCTCATAAAATGCTTTCCAATCCAGGTATTTCAAAGAACACGATTTTAAGCAAATGGCCACAGGTGAATTCCTTAATATTATTTGACACTCTRTTTTTCCATCTTTCCCTTTTTCTATGTCCCCTTCACTGAGTCAGGAAATTTTGCAGCCTGCAAATTTTATGTCCATTTGCTACAGACATTCTGCTTCATTACTCCTTCCATACTTTTTACCTTCCTCCAAACTGCCCACTTTATTTTCTCTGTGTCTCATGTGTCTCTTTAAATCTTCATTTCTCCAGAAATATATACTTTGTATATTAGGTACACACAGCAGAGGGGAGTTATAAACTTTTTTAAGAAGAGATTTAGATAGTCTGCTATTTAAGAACAGAAAAAAATAATGGGATATGGTAAGATTGCTTATAATTAGATTACAGATATATTGTTTCACTGACATTTTTTACTTAATATCTAATGAAATAATTAATTACTGCAACTAATACTTTCAATGATCCAAATGAGATCTTTGAGTAAACCATCCCACCTACATACCCTATTTCAGAACATTTGATTTTTTAAAGCACTTTATTTTTACCAACTGAAATATCATATTCATTGACGTTGCACTGAGAGGTTTTTCACTAACATATGAATTAATTCCAATAACAAATTTTGTATCTGGATCATTTTAATGGCCTCCATGTTTACATTGCAAAAGAGTGAGGTGAAGTTAGGAATCAAAGTGAGGAATATGAACTGGGACTGCTAGACTGCAACTTATATTTTCAAATATTCCTGGCAGGTTTCCCTGTAACAAAAAGATGTGTACATAGCTGCATCCAGAAAAGAATTTACAACATCCCTTCTAAAATGTGTATTCATAACAAATGTCTTTATAAAACACTGTACCTCATCTCTTCCCTCCCTGTTTTCCTTCACTGTTATTGCTGTTGGAAGTTGAAATCCATTGGGAATTAGTAATGGGATGATAACAACAGTAATAGCAAACCAATGTTGCTCATTGGTCACAAAATTCAACAGAAATTATTCTTAAGACAAAATAAAAAATATAATATCCTAAGAGGCAAAAAGCTCAGAGGAGAGATGTAGGAAGATATAAGATACATTTTTAGAAAATTGGATTGTAGATTTCCCATTCTGCTACTGTCAGTTTCTGAATTTGACAAAAAAATAGAAACTCAGCAACCAACAAACAAAATAAACCAACCAAGAAGGTAAATTTCAGCCACATTGCTGAAGAGAGCAAGGAAGATTGACTCTGGACATCCTGATATGGCAAAGAACCATTCACAGAGACAACAAAAGGTGCCAGACTGGGTGAATTGTGTGGACAGATTGCTTCCTCTGTCAGTTAAGAGATGCTCAAACCCTTTGCATTTTAAGTATGTGGTGCCCCTTGAATTCAGGAATAGGGACAGATCCTTGGGTGCTTTCTATTAAGCTGCACTGCTGACTTTGTTCCTCCAGTAGCTTCCTGTATGGGTTTTCCTTTTGCATGCTAATAAATGAAATTGATGAAGAAACATTCTGTAGTGCTGAGATCAAGTGCCATGGAGCACTTAATTTCATGCGTTTCAGACTCTTTACCCCTCAGTGTGCTTTACTCTGCTTACTATTCCCCTTGGTAACAATCCCTGCAATTTTGTATCCCACACCATGTTGAGGTAGCTTTGGAAAATGTAGAAAAAAYATATCTTAGGCTATCTTGATAAAATGTGTGTACATGGTCCCCGGTGCATTAAGTTTCCTTAATGGTACTGACGTAGCCTAAAGGCACTTCTATTCATGATTTTCACCTTCTATATGTTTTCTCCTGTGTAATATAAAAGGTGGAGAAAGTGAGAACTAGGACTTAAAAATGCATAATTGGGGGGTYGAATGATCTGAATTCAATGCAGAGAAAAAAAAAGGAAGAGCAAAGTTATTTCAAGTGAATTTTCTGACTCCTCCCTACAGGGAGATGAGGCTGAACTCAAGGACAAAACAGTCATGGGGTTGCTCCAAGCTTTATCAGCATCCTTTATAGACATTTTGTTCAGCCAGGAACTTATGAAGCGCGGGAGTAAGCAAGAAAGGACTATATGTCCTGGTAGAGTTTTAATATAAGGCTGGAATAAGAGACCTGGGAAGTAAATAAGTTCAAATTTTGCATGACCGGGTTTTTTTCTTGATTAACTGGCTTCTGTTAGTCATTTATCAGTGGTGCATGCTAGAGGAAAACACCAATTTCTCATCTAATAAGAACTTCATAATTATTCTTCAGGCATATCRCAAGTTTCTAAGGACATTTATCTTGGCAATGCCAAAGTTAGCTTTTAGTTACAGATTTCAGCAGCAAGTACAGTAAAATAACATCTTTATGCTGACATAGGTACTTAAATCCTATCCTGTTATAGGAAAATATACTACAACCTGTTTTCTTGTCTAGTTTCAGTGAGGTGTTTCTTTAAAAATGTAAATTTTGGAGCAGCTCATCCTTTAATAAACCAGAACCTTGACATTATTGGGAGAACAAGTGACTTTGGTGTAATCTAAAGGTGCCTATAATTTCAGTTACTCAATCTGCATTTATCAGAAGAAAAAATAGATAAATACAAACTGATTTCTTTTACCATGTGTAAATATATATTGGGCTGGACTAAGCCTTATTTTGCACACTGCTGTCAATCTTTCTATTAAAAGCATAAAGTATTCTGAGACATTTCATGCCGTATGGCTCTAGAGCTGCAGAGCAGCTGGGCTAAATTATCAAAGGAGGATGCACAATTAAGCAGGATCTTACTAGTACAATTGAGGTCTGTAATTAAGCTTCTGTCTCCATAGACACATCTGGTCCCTGCTTCCTCACTGTGCTCTGGAATCTGAAATTTACTCATTTGGCAGTAACATGTCTATTGGGGAGAGTGGGGGAGTTGTGTATACACTAGGTGCTATACACCTCAGAAACAATTTCAGAGACATCATTTAACTTTTTACAAAGGTCTAAAATTTCCATTAGTAACATATTTACCTGTGTCTACTTGACTGTTTTTGAAAGACCACAGATCTCGGAAAACACTGGCATCAATTACTATATCACACTTAAAATAACACACAGTTGTCTGTAAAATGGTTTGGCCTTTTAAAAAATTCTATTCATTATATAAGTAACGTGGTAATGCCTAAAGGCTAAAAAGATTTTCCATTTCTATTCTATACTTTATTATTATTTAGAATGAAATGAAAATGTGTTATTCAGTGCTGCATATACAAAATTTTAAAAAGCATGTTCTAGAACATATATTAAGGATCCAAATCACATGACTCTAAATTTAAAGTAAACAGATTTTAAATTGTCTCTGTGCTATACTTATGCCTCTATCAATACAATCAGAGATGATGTCACTCATATCTGCAATCACAGAACTGTAGAATGCTTTGGGTTGGAAGGAACCTTTAAAGAATTTCTAGTTCTAAGCCTCTGCCTTGGGCAAAGACACTTGATTTTAGATCTGGTTGCTCAGAACTCCCTCTAACCTGGCCTTGAACATTTCCACTAATGCRGAATCTACAACCTGTCTAGACAATCTATTCCAATGTGTCACCATCCTGATTCTAAAATTGTTCTTCCTTGCATATCATCTAAACCTTTATTCTATCAGTTTAAAACCATTGCTCCTCAACCTATCACTACCAACCTATGGTTAAAAGTCTTCCTCCATCTTTCCTATAGGCTGCATTTATATATATGGAAAGGCCATATAAGACACCAAAAAGGCGTCCCCACAGTCTTCTCCAGGCTGAAAACCACCAACTCTCAGTTTTTCCTCATAAGAGAGGTGTTCCATTCCTCTGATAATTTTCATGGCCCTCCTCTGGACTTACTCCAACAGGTCCCCTTCTTTCCTTTACTGAGGACCCCAGAGTTGGATGCAACAGTCAAGATGTGGTCTCAGAACAGCAGATTAGAAGGGGGAAACCGCCTTCCTCAACCTCCTGTCCGCACTTCTTTTGGTGCAGCTAGCTTTTGGGTCTTCAAGTGCATAATTGAAGTTCAAGTCTAATTTTTCATCACCAATTCATTCTCTCTGTCTGGCTGCTTTTAACACTTTCATCACCCAGTCTGTACTGACACTTTGCCTTGCTGAACTTTAGTATATTTACATGGGCTTACTCCTCCTACCTGTCCAGTCTCTGGATGGCATCCCATCCRTCAAATATGTCAGCTGCACTACTCAGCTTGGTGTCACCCGCAAGTCTGTTGAGGGTGCTCTCAATCCCCCTGTCTACATCATCAATAAATACATTAAATAATTTTGGTCCCAGTGCAGACCCCGAGGGAGAGCTCTTGTTACTGGTTTCCACTTTTATGTTGAGCCATTGACTGTAACTCTTTAAACATCCATCCATCCATCCATCCATCCATCCATCCATCCATCCATCCATCCATCCATCCATCCATCCAATTCTTTATCTATCTGAAAGTCCACTAAACAAATCCATACCTCTTCAATACAGAAGAACGTTGTGCGGGACCTTATCAAAAGTCTGGAGAGATGACATTTATAGCTTTTCCTCTGTTCACTTGTGCAATAGGAGGCTACTGGTTAGTGAGGCAAACACATTCAATTAACAGCTGAATAGAAGTGTAATGAGAAGTGAGGGCACAGAAAAAAATCAATCAGCACATACATTGTCATTGCACGCATACATATTTAATTAAAAAGGATGCTTTCAGTCTTGAAGGATGTATGGGTTGCACTGAGTTAGTTCCTGTTGAGTCACAGTGGCATGAGTACAAACAAGTCTCTACAAGTGTCACAAATGTGAGAAAAGATAATTATATCTGTACTGCAGATATTTCTTGCTGACAATTAGATTTGAATAAAGCCTTTTGGAAACAGGAAAAAAGTTCTTCACTTGTTTTTTTTATTAAACACCATGTGAAGAGTTTGTTTACAATATAGCAAGTAGATTTTGCATTTAAATAAAGTGCTAATTTTATTTATCCAAAATTAAGAATTTTTGCTAATTTAAGTGGATAAAAAAAATCCAATCCCTGTGCAACTAAYATTTATAAAATTAAAAATAKGAGATTGATCTTTTCTGTCTMGATCTCATATTCTGTTGTAATTATGCAATGAATTTATACTAATGTAAAAATAGATGAACTCACCTCTTCTCTGAATTGGAGCAGGAATAAAATTATTACTTCACTATTACTATATTCTAATGAAAATAACCTTAAAAATCTTAAAAATCCTTTATTTTATCAATGGGGRCAAAAAAGCTAAGCTAGGTTTTGACATTCAGCATAGTACAGTCTAATAGGCAGAAGTTTGCATATCGAGGCCAGAGACACAGTGCTGGTTCTACACTCTTGCTACAATGCAGACAGTAGCTGACCTGTGCACGTGAGGAAGATGATATTAAAACTAAAAACATGAACTTAGCCTGTGTGGTTTTTTTCCCCACTCTACTCTGCAGATTTTAGGAATAAAATCTTCAGGACATTTTTTAAGCCCCTTTATGGTTTGTTAGGACTGAAAGACACTCATAACTTGAAAATTTAATTATTTAGTAATTTCTCTGGCCCATGAGAGACAGCTATGATGTACTATACAGACATTTCAGAAAAAAAAACAASTTAAAATGATGATGCCTGCTTGACAGTAGGCATTGGGAGTTTTGAAAAGTGCATCTTTGAATTTGATCCTATTTTGCTGGCAGAAGTCTTGAACTGCATTTTGTTACTTGACTCTATCTCAGTAAATATGAACAATGTGRTGTTCTTGTTACTGAGGAAAAGTTGCAAATGTCCTACCCTTGTTGCATTATAAATGATGGCACAGTATCCTTGTGCTGTTCAGAATAAAAGGAATGAAAGGAATGGAGAGCCAGAAGTCAAAGGAYTGCAGCTGGTAGGCAGTCAGAATTAAACTGTTGAGAAATGTTAGAACTATTTAAGTCACCATTTCTAAGATTTTCTTTCCACGTCCAGAATACCTGTGGAATACACAGTCTTTCCTTGAATATGGGAGAAGAGGAACAAAACCCACTTGAAACGTTAAGTTTCACTTTGTAGCTATGAATATTGTATTAAGTTAACAAACACCATCTTATTTTTTTCTATTTAATTAATTTTATAAATATCTGTTTTATGAACTTCAAATCTGGGATTATTTCTATTAACTGTATGAGTCATAAGTTATGGAATTGTAAGAAATAGCTTTATTATTATTCATTATTATGTATGTACAAGGATTTTTCCTAGCACAAATCAGATTTGGACTTTTCATACTAGCTGTTTGTTTACCATAAGGGTAGTAATAACAGAAAAAAAAAGGCAGATGGAATCAATTTATGCTTTTCTAGAAAACTTACCYTTCAGCTGAATGACTATTACCTGSAAGCAGGACAAAAGATTTGAACTGGTTTTACCTTTACGGAGGAATAAAACCTAACCCCAAAAATTTTTGCTAAATGTTTTGGGAAACTGCAGTGAAGTATTTGCATTCACAGAATCTACTGTTCAATGAACTAGATGATGATGTCAGTTCAATACTTTTCCGTATCTTGAGAGGCTGGAACTCCAACCATCTACTTTTCTATAATAAAAAGGAGAAAAATAACTTATTGTATTTGTTCTATTTTACAGAGAAAGAGCGGCCTATGTTCTGAACAGAAATTGTACAGATAGTGTGGTTTGGACTGAAATGATGCTTTAAAGATAATAAAAAAGATKTCATTTCACAGGGACAAAAATGTTCAACCAAATGGCAGAGACAAAATCATTGAAAYAGCATGGCATCCAAGTCAGTTGCACTTTAGGATGAGAAGTAGAAACTTCATTTTGTCGTTCACTATGTCTGAAATTAAGTAAAAGTTGATACTATATGGCATAATTTCATTACTCATACAGAACATTCTAAATATCAAGAAAGGAAGCATTTGATTTCAATAAAAATTTCAAAAGGAACAAGGTTTGGGTCCAGTGTAGATACTGGTCTGTACCTAGCAGTACAGTTTGTCCTACAGATGTAATGAAACGTTTGACCCTCTGAAATTCAAGGAAATTTATTTCAGTGCAATCTAAGAACTGTGGGAAGTAAGATAACTCTATAGACAAACACATTGATTCATGGTTAAAGATATAGCAGTTTTAAAGAAATCAATTTTGATGCAGTTACATCTTATTTTCTGCAAGGGACACTTCTTTGATCCCAGGCTTAGGTGGCAAAGCCTTATTGTGTACTCTTGCTTAAACTCATCACCACACAGGGTTTGTTCTGCTGTACTGCCTGGGGGGATGTGCTGTCCAAGCCTAGATGCTTCCTGGGGAAGAGCTGGCATACAGAAAGCAATGTTGTAGATGGTGCTGGCAATTAAGCATGAATAATGGCAAACCTTCTTCCTGTCCCTGTGCTACTTTTACACACAGAAATAGCCTCAGTGTCTTGCGGATGTTTATTAATGTCACTGGTGTCAGCATTATCCCTTACTTAAATATAAGGCACACTCTCAAGGCTTTTGTTTTGAAAGTTAAGGTGCATGGCAAATATTTTCTTCATACATGAAATTAATTCCTCTTAGTTTACAGTCTATACCTGGAAGAAAATAGATTGTATAAAATTAAAATATGCACTTGGGAACAAAGACTCCTTTACTCTCGTGCTGCAGGCAGGTATTACCTATTTAGCAAGTCACTGAGCTGTTTATGCTTCATAAATCCCATCTACAAAAAAAGGCATATTCTAGTAATTAACTCTAGAAAAATACTAATAACCTACCAAAAAAACAAAACCAAAAAACAACAGGGAGCAGGAGAAGAGACCAAATAATAGTGATCTTTATGCTTATTTAAATATCAGTGATTTTTATCTTTGAAGAAATCACACATTTTGATTAATAAAAAGAAAATATAAAGATATGCGTGGGTAAAGAGTCAAAGTAGTCTATCTAAAAAGGAAGAGACTAGCTCTGTCCAATAGATAACCTGACAGGACACATATGATAGTATTATTCCATCTAACTGAAAATCATAGTTGAATTTTAAAATTAATGGGAAGTATTAATATTTAGCAATACATACTCCCATCTTATACTCACTAGAGATTAATGAGCATTCAAAGAATGAGCAAAATCTGCAATTAGAAATAATTTGTCATTTGGAAGGTATCATTGATCAACATCAGCTTTCAGTAGCATATTTGATTTCTATTAAATTTATTTATTTTCTGTTCTTATTAAGTATCCACAGAAAGATCTTTCAGCTCCCATTCATGTGCAGACACTTTGATCATAGACCTGACAGGGGTTGTCCATTTCTGAGGCTCTTTATTGACAAAATTTACATGAGCATGCTTAATAATGGTGAGAAAACAGTGTATGCTTGGTGTCCTAAAAATGTTTTATCTAAAAGTGCAGGCTGCCCAATACTTCTGTAGCCAACAGAGAATTCCTAGTTTATTAATCAGAAATGCTAGTTTGTCTCCTTTGATTTTTCTAGGGATCCAGCTTTGATCCTGTTTCCAGATATTCCAGATTCCTAAAGTGAGATTCAAGGTTTCTACATTAGGAAACACTGCAGCTGCAACAAATAGAAAGATATTAATGTCACTAATGCTTTTGCACTCTTCTTGGAATAAGTAAGTTTTAGCAAGTAATAATAATAGTGAGAAAATATTCTGTCCCAGTCCTCATGGAATGGAGTTGGAATTTTTATGCAGGTTTTTCATCTTCATATGACTTTATGAATTGATGGAAAATTATACATTACCTCACTGCATTATCACAAAGCATATTTATCATGGTTTAGTTTGAATGACAAGTTTGACATTTATTTCTCTGTTACTAAGATTAAAAAAACCACAAAACCTAAACCAGAATCAAAATAAAGAGATATAATAAACTATGTGAAACAAGAAAAGTAGTGTAATTAGTTGTACTGTTTAAGGAGATGGTATATTCATTGAAGCAATGAAATTATGTTACTTGAAAAGAATATAAATATTTTCCCATTAAACTGCCATTTCTGTTATTAACATTCATTAGGACACAGCCAAAGAAGCACAGGAGCCATATTAAGATCWTCAGTGTCATGGAAGTGTCTTCACAGATGTACACCAAAAGAAAATAGAAGAGTCATCTTGTCCCATGAGCATAYGTCTGAGTTGTCAGTGGATTCCTTCATATTGCATACCTTGGTCTTTGAACTCTGAAGTCAGAAGGCTGAAAAAGAGAGTATTAGTAGAAAAAAATATCACAGAATAATTACTACAATGTAGTGATTATTAATCAAGATAGAGTAAAACTTTGGAATAGAAGAAGCAGACTACTTTATTAGTATGCAAGTAGTGCTCTGAGAAATTTGAAGATAATAGAAGTATTACGCATAATAAATAGTAGGGTTGTAAAGAATCAGCCAGTATATATGACCACAGGAAAAATACCCTTTTTTTTTTTCTTTAAGGAAGAATCTAGGTTTGTATTTATGAATTTAAAACATCACAAGTATATATTGATTCATTGACATTTCTCTCTGAGTTTGGCAATTGGTTTATGGGTTCCCCTATGACTTATGATTTATCATTTAGAGCATATCACTTTTAATATATTTTTCTCATTTAAGTTATATTTCTATACTGTGTGGTAATTAAAACAATTACTTTTATTAAATGATGTATTGTGTTGAAATGTCATTTTGCTTTATAAATTCATATTGACTTGTTTGTTGTTTTTAAAATATTTTTTCTTTGCAGCATTAGCATTCTGTAGTGCAGTTGCATTTTAAACTAACAGAGCTAGGCAGGCATTCAACCAAAAGACTTCAGTTATAYGATGCTCAAAATTGTGAAAAGTAACTGCTCAGTTCCAGCAGTAGAATTTACAATGCAGATGATTAAGTTTGCATAAACTGTGATTCCTATAAACTTTTTTGAATACTGAAGTAWTCCACATGGAAAACAGAAAATAAAAAAGGGATAGACTCAAGTGGATTGCCCAAACTGAACTGCCAATGTCTGGGAATCCCAAGACATGAAAGACATGAACCCATTGGAACAGAGGAGGCTATGAGGATGACCAGAGGTCTGGAACACCTCTCCTATGAAGGTRGGCTGAGAGAGTTGGGTCTTTCAGCCTGGAGAGGAGAATGCACTGAGGAGAACTTACGGCACTCTTCAAGTATCTAAAGGGGGTCTACAAGAAACCTAGACAGGAACTTTTTCCAAATGCACGTAGTGGCAGAACAATGGGGAATACATAGCAAATTACAGATCCATCTACTTTCTATTGATCTTGTAAGACTAATCATCTCAGCTAGCATTTATGCCTCTAAAAGTTATGGGAGTTTGAGAGAAGATGCAGCCACAAAGAAAAGACAGCTTTGGGAAAGAATATAAATTAAGAAAATGAACTGGCGTCCATATGTATATATTGCACAACTATGTTCATTATGGCTCAATTTGTTCAGCAGAGAGCTTTTTTTAGTGTTCACTGACACTTTTTATGGCTTGTAACTTAGGTTTCAGTGCTGTGCTAATCAGATCTTGGTGTCATAAATACTTTGCAGAGTGTGACATATCTGACTTTGACAGAATAGGGTACTGTTCACCTTGACACTTCATCCACCTCACATATTTATGTCCTGATACTGCCTTAAATTTAGCAGGGGAATCTGAAAATTACAAGGAAGTTGGAACAGATGAAACTGATGTGGTTATACAAAGGATACCAAAAATATCTTTATATTTTATGTAATATGGTATATTTTCAGAAAATTTTAAAAATATCCTGTAACTAGCAATTATATTCTCTTCCACAGTTCAACAGGCCACATTAAATTATTATTTCCATTGTTCAAATTCTATTTCTTGAAGAAACATGTTGATTACTTTGTATCTACAAGGTTATTCTTTTCTAATCATCTATTGCACAAATAGTAGTCGGTTGTGCTGCACTGCAGCATCAGTTCAGTACATCAAAAATCTGTGCGTAAGGGGGAGACAAGCCTCCAATCTTTAGGACTTCTGATAGCTTTTATCATGTCTAATTTGCTTCATAATTCATATTATTTCTGATTTTTTAGAAATTTATGAAGAAGAATACACAAACTACTTAAGTAATAGAAGTGTAGAACCATTCTTCTATATAAATTAGCTGCTGAAAAATAAATTTCCTATCTTATTAATGCTGTCTAAATCCCAGTTTCCAAACATACCCTCCATCGAGACACTGGACATCTCCTTCATTTCACCTCTATCTGCTGTTGTCAATCCACACATTTCCTCCAATTAAGAACACAAAAAACAACATTCAAAAGCTTTTCTCTGGGCAGGAGCATACTGAAAATATTGCTGTTACAGTAGGAAATAAATAAATAAATAAATAAATAAATAAATAAATATTTTATCTCATTTGCATGGCAACAAAATCTTCTACCTGGGAAAAATATTATTATCAGAGTGTAAAATATATTCAAACAATTAGGTTATTCACATAGAAAAGAAGAAGTTCTGGAATCGTCTCTTTATTAAAAGAATTTATATTCACYTTCACTGATTCCCTTCTGAAACGCATTTAACTTCATTCTTCCTTTACAGGTCGATTTGTCTACTCCAGCAGAAGCAGAGTGGCATTCCTGTTCTGCAAAGCCTCCAAAGTTTGAGGCTCTGAAGACTTGCTAAGGACTTTTCTAATGTCTTCTAGCCATTATTAAGTTTAAATAATAACTTGTTCCATTATTTCCTTTGTAGTTCACTATGTATACAGGATACAGGTTTTGCATTTGCAGGAAGTTTTTATGGATTTGAAAAGTATCCTCGTACCAGAGCCACAAGAACATCCTCATACCCTTTTCAATCATCTTCAAACTAAGCAATTCTTACAATAACCTAGCTCATAAATTACTTACAAGTGAGTTGAAGAAGCATGGCAAATATAAGTAGTGTTAAACTGTGGAAAATTGTTTAGCGACACCACGCCCTAATATTTTAAAATTGTAAGCATGGATGGAACACTTTTTTTTCTTAGATGACTAAAGAACCAATGGTACTTCAAAGGAGCGTGTTTGGATTCAAGATGACACTGGACAATAAGAGCATGACTACAYAGAAAGTGCTGCTTTTAGACCAGAACATTAAACTACTTAAAGGCAGATAGGAGAATAGCTGACTAGTGACAGCTCTGACAGGAAGAGTCTGAGGTTTACTCTGTGGGAACAGTATTAACACATTTCAATTTTAAAAAGTCATTAATTTCAGAGGACCAAGCATCAGTAAAAATARAAAGTCAAGTAAAGACATCCTACTGCTCTGCTTATAAGAAGCATATTCCTCCTAATCTGAGTATTTAGGTAAGGACAGTGCCCTCATAAGGAAAGGTATGCTGGGCAGAAAACCTGTAGAACAATGCAAGATAAACTTACAAAATATATAACATACCATGCAAAATGAGTAAATAATAATTTCAATCTTCTATGGGATAAATTATATATTATTTGTTATTTTTCCTTCTGCTTGCTAAAAAAAATATTATTTTTTTAGACTGAATTTTATTAATTCAGCAAAGCTATCCTTTTGAATGTCTTCATACCTGTACTGAACACTGAGGTGACAAAGAGAACGGCAGTGGAAGGAAACCTGGTCCATCCCCCCTCCTTGTAGCTTCAGGCCTGTGAGTGATTAAAAGTTGGTCACTTTTTTTGAGACAAATAGCTTTACGAAGAGAGAATATTATCCAGTCTTTATTTTTCCTCTTGGAGCTGTTCCATTTTGTAGTAATAAATTATTGACTCACTTGGTGAGAAACAATGGCATTGCAGCCATGGATGTTAGAGTGCACTGATGGGAAATGAAATTTTCATGTTCAGGTCCTTGCTTCAGTGAATATTCAAAATTCATCAGAAAGAAAGTTCAAAGACCAGTAATCCCCACTCAAATGACCTAATTAGAATGGTCGGTATGCATAAGAGACATCAAGCAGGTGCTCTCATCTGTTAGGGGAATACCCAGCCAGTACCTTTTTGTCTAGTTAGGAGACAGTAATTGCTGAAATAATTTAATTTTTTATATTGCAAGTGAATCGTCAATACATTTTATCACTGGATAAGGTAAAATAATGTCTTCTGGGTCCTTTCAGAGGGGAAGGCTACCTGGATCTAGAGCTGCTCAGCTCCATGATAGGATGCTTTGTCGTAAGAGGGAAGTCTATTCTTTGTCCTGTTGGACTACTTCCATAGCCTTTCACTCACTCTTCAGGTACCTGTTAATACATCTTATTATCCCATACAAATTTTGTGGGCATAGTCACTGAATTCATAAGTATTCCATTAAGTCCACGGGCCCTGTTGAGATGGATCCACAGGTCCCAAGGGTGTCAGAAGATGTTATTCTGAGGCCACTATTAATAATGTTGGATGTATCATGGTAACTGAGAAAAGGGGCCAAAGACTGGATGAAAGCAAATGTCACCCATCTTCAAGAAAGGTAACTAGGAGGACTCAGAAAAGTGCAAGCCAGCCTGCTTGCCTCATTTTTATCTCCAGGAAGTTTATGGAGCAGCTGTTTCTGGAAAACATTGCCAGGCACATTAAGGAGGAGAAAATAATGCAATCAGCATGGATTCACCAGGGGAAATTCATGTTTGACAGCTTTTTAAACTCCTATGAGGAATCAACTTACCTGCTAGACGAAAGGAATATTGTCTACCTGGGCTTCAGGGAGGTTTTTGACATTTATCTACATAGCAACACACATACTTACCTGAAGGAATAGTGCAAAGAGGAGAGAACCAGAGTCTTTTAAATGATGCTCAGTGAAAAGACACGAGGCACACACTGAAATACAGGAGACTGCCTCTAAACATCAGGAAGTGATTTTTTTATGTGAGGGTAATGAACCATGRCACAGACTGCCCAGAAAGGTTGAGGAGTCTGGATCTTTGAAAACATTAAAAGAATGCCCAGATATGATCCTGGGCAAGAGGCTCTAGGTATCCTGGTTTAAGCAGTRGGGTTGGACCTGATGATCCCTGCAGACCCCTTCCACCCTCACTCATTCTGTGATAGTGAATCCTCTTAGAGATGCATTTCAAGTACTGGCATCACAAATTTCTGTGCAGAGATAGATCTGAATGGACATGGGATTTAAGTTCCTTAAGTAGTGTTTAAGAAGAATGTAAAATTCTGGGATAATTCTCTCTTCCATAACTGAATSCTTTCATGGGAAAATTCCTCAGGTATCTAAGGATTTTCTGATACACATGCAGATACTGGCTGAGTAAATTTCTCCTTATTTCTCCCTAGGATCTTCACAGAAAGTATTGTCAACGTAGTTATAGAAGGTAAATTGTTAAGAAGTGACAACTTACATCATAATGGCAAATATTGGTCCACAGAATGTATTACTGTATGGGAATTATCTACCTGTGTTCAAAATAAAAATAAAGAATTGGTCTTTATTTAACAATTTTTATGCAATATTCATAAGGGAAGAAAAAKACCTAAGTCCTTAAMTTTCTTACCTCTAACAAAGATTTTAAAAATTCCTTGTAAAAATTGTGTCATAATTATCRGACTACGGAACAATTTTAGTTGGGAAAAAGATTTAAAATTGTGTATAAAGTGACAAAGAAGCCAAGAAAATAGGAAAAAACAAAAACAGAGAAAAGGAGAGAGCTTGAGTCTGCAAGCTAGTTTTATAAGTAGTCTGCTAGAACAAGKTTCTCGCAAGTTGCATTTCAAATGTGATCATGCACTTTATTCAGTAACTGGTCACTGTAAAACCCAATCCTTTTGCACAACTTCATATGGCAACAAAAACTCCAACAGGTTTACACCACCATCATGACTGTCCCAGATGTATTTAAAATGGAAATGATGATTTTCTTGAAAATCTATTTRTGTAAAAGTTGCAAGGCATTTCAGGGATTCTCCATATTCTTATTTCCCCATGTGACTTGAAAATATATTTGATAAAAGATGCAACAAAGCATAATATTTATAAGGTAGACTAAAATGGATTATTTGGGAATTAATCTCTTGTTGATATTAAATTTGGTCTCCACTCTCTGTGAAGTTTCTAAAAAAAAAATTATGGAGCTGAAACATGAATCTGCCACTACAGGAGTTTTCACACAATATTATTACTCCTTTTGGAAGTAACACCCCTCCTAAAACATTCAAAACCATGTTTTCACTAACTCTCCTTTTCATGTATGTTGATACTTTCACAGATGCAAAAGTGGGGGAGAGTTTAATGTATCTATTTGGAAATAGATCATAAAATGTATTATTAGCAACATAAAATTCTATCAATCATACAGAATGATACTGAAGAATGAATAATATTCCAACTAAAGTAAAAGAATCTAAAATTATAGACAATGTATTTTAAGAAAAGAAAACCAGTGCTTTTACAAATACATGCCCATTTGTTTTTTATTTTTATTTCACTGCAGAATGCAAATAAAAGAAGAGTAATAAATTTGTCACATTACAAATACATGCAACTTCCAGTAGAAAATAGGATAGGCAGAACTAATTAGTCGGAATATGTAGAACAAAGAATTAACCTTTAAATATTTACAGCATTARTTTTGATATTCCCTTTGAATGGCTTATTTGCTTAAATGAATTAAAGTTTTACAGGAGCTTTCAAAAGGATAGATGCAATCTGAAATCTTAARCATCATATTTTCCATGTATTAGAATTGACTGCCTATAGTTTAAATTATTAAAAAAACAAAGGAAATAATTTGTAGGTATGTTAAATAGAAGATGTTAATTTATAAATCATTGCTTCATAAATATGTTACTTTTAAAACTAATTAGAGACAATACTGAGAAAGGAAAATAAATGAGCAGGGTATAAGAATTGTGCAAGAAGTATTATGAACAAAAAAATGGATCAATCTTTAAATTTCCAACCTCTGAGGTCTAGGTCAATAACCATCACATACTGAAGTTAGAAAAGCAAATTTCAACTTCCAAAATTGACATTCAAGTAAACATTTATCTCAGAAACTGACATTATATTACATGTTTTTCAGTACACAAAAGGTAGATGAGAATTCGTATTGATGCAGCACAATAAATGGAAGACAAAGAAGAAAATTTAAAGGGGTTAAATAAAACTAAGTGTGCAAAGAGATGTAAATTATTTTAAAGGTTTAGTTACTTTTCCTATAACTTTATCATATATTTCTTTAAAAAATATATCTATGTATTTATTTAATTATAGATATTTCCTCAGTGTGAAATTTTGGACAGTAAACTGAAACTGGCATAATTATAACTCTAGAAAGATTTTTATTCATGCTCTACTCTTTACCTGAGATCAAATAGACAGTGTAATCATCCTGTCTGAAGATAAAATATTTTAACATATATTTATATTGTTAAGTCAGACATCTAATAGACCCATCTATGTATTTGTTATTCCATTAACTAGATTAACAACATATGGTATGAACATACCTCATCAACCAGTTATATTGCTTTGTACATCTTATGCATAGCTGCTGATAAATGGGGCAATAACACATTAACAATGCTGAAGCTGTATATAACATGCCTTGAAAGTTTTTCTTCATCATTAATATTTAATAAATTAATTAATGTGTTGAAGTAATAACTTAAAGCTTACTTTGTGTTATAGCAATAGTGGAGCAATATATTTTGGTTACTAACAATAAAGTCACAAATAAAGACTCTTAGTTGGCAGCCTCAAAGAAAACTATTTACACAATGCTTGCACAGCACTTTTAAGAAAAAGCATTAAGCATTCCATATTGAGTTGATAAAAAACACCTTAATAGGGTAAAGATAGGGAAAACTTCTCCTTTATTCATGAGTTTACAGTTTTTTGTTCCTATCACTATTCCACCAATTGATGAGGATTTTAACTTCATGGAATAAACTAGCACAAAATAATAGATAAAAGAATTTGTCAAAAAAGTACCCTACTATGATTTTCTGTAGGAAAAAAATTCTCTGGCTATCAATGATTTAAAATACTTTATTTGTTTTAAGTTTCTTGACATTTATAGAAGTTCTGCAAGTGTTTGATACCTGTATAGTAGAATGTGAAAACTACTAAATTATTAATCCACACAAGAAAATTCTGAGTATTTAAGGAACATAAAAATGTCTGTATAGGAAAAGTATGAAGAATTATCTGGCACAAAGCCTGACAATAGTCAACAACGGATGTTTAGGAAAGAATATAACAAAAACAAATTAAGAGGCAGCAAGTCTGATTGAGCAACTTACATTTCATACAATTTTGACTATTGTGAATAGACTATTAGTGAATAAAAAACCTATAGTCCTGATTTGGGATTACTTACATATAGATAATAAGAAATAAGACAGTGATTTAAATTGCTGAGAGTGTCAAGTTTTATGAAGATTACAGAAATCACTCATTAGCCTCAGTGGGAATTTGCTTTCTCCAAATTTCCTGTCAATAGTAGAATGAACTTGCAGTGTAAAATTTAAAATAAGTATACACTTTTTCACATTCAACCTTGAAATGTCTCATGCTAAAGGAGCAGTGCTGTACAGTGGTGTGGGAACACTAYTCATGTAAGAAAGAAATGGAGGACGAAACAGAATCACTTTAGATGCTGACTTTGTGTACATCTGGCTACAAGTCTGAATATAAATCAATACAGATTCATTTCCATTGACATTATGACAGCTACTAAATTTCTCTGAGGAGATGATAGCAGTTTTGTTTACTGACAGTGGAATAATATTCAAACAAAACAAAACAAGAAAAAACCTAGTTCAGCTGTTTTGTTAGAAACTGTGAAAAGTGTCAATGCTTAGGTCTTCTGCAGTAACTCTGTGATTGGACTAAATTGGGCCAGTGACATTTTGAAATAAAGGCAAGTTGCAGCTTCTGTCTGTAGGCACTGGGTTTATTTGCGAATATAAAAGTAACCACTGCCATACCGTGACATTTTAGCTTCTGGCTTTGTGTTTCTCCATGTTCTTTAAAGTGTCCTGCCCATGYGCTGTATTTAGCATCACGTAGTATAGCAACTCATGTCTGGTTTCTTTTTCTGCTTCAATTCAGACTGCATGTTTGCCACACCCTGCTTTACCTTTTCTGCAGTGGTTATTCAGTTCAGTTCAGACTTTACAAGTTWCCCAGGAAATGAACTTACATAGAGTAGGGGGATAGAATATAAAAAAATAAAGGAAGTATAGAAAGTAATCTTACCCCTAAGGAGTTGCAGCTRAGMTAATTATGAAAGATTAGGAATAGGCCTGACATTAACAGGCCACAGCTGTAGCCAATGAGAAGAAGAGTGCTATAAAAGAGTGGATTGGTTAGTTGAGGRTGGAAACTGGAGTTGGTTGAYTGCTGTGMGGAGAAGGAAGAGGTAGTGCTTAGAGGAGMTGTCTACAAGAAACATCAAGGAGGTAGGAAACTCTTGCAATAAGGAGAAAACAAYATGGAGCCTTTGCAATATAATGACAACAACATAGCATAAGATGTATGATGCATCCGTGAGCTCAAAATGTGAATACAGTGAGAACAAGTGCTTACTAGCTATTGATGCTAGCAATATTTTCTTAACACTGATTAAAAATAATTTTAAATACACAAACCATGAAGCTTTGCAAATAAGACAGTGCAGCAAATGGGTGAAATTGCCCTTTGGGACAGATTTGGAATTCTTCCTATTTAATAAAATAAGCATCATTGGATAGCTAAATAATCTAAAATTGATTACCACAAGTTGAAAGTAAGAAAAGTTCTTAAGTGAAATGCTGTTAAAAATCAATGTTCTGATGAAAGAGTGAACATTTCAGAAGGACTTTGACCAGAAAGTTTAAACTYTTCCTTAATGTCCTGAGTATAGCAGAAGGTGCCTTCACCAAACCTGCCATTTGTGACAGGCATCCAATGAAAATATTTGTGATAACCAATGATAATAAATAAATATATTTCAAGACTGCTGAACAATACATACACACACATTGTACTTCAGGATGTGAATAGTTTGACCAACAAAGGGACAAAGAAGTGTGCTATTTTCTCTGGGAGGCATAGTAAAACTTGCAAACAATGACACAAGTAGCAAATATGGCAGACAGAGTACATAAGAAATAAGATTGGCATAAGGGTCTGCAAATTAAAAAAAATAAGATTAGCATGAGGGGCTGAAAATAAGCAAAGCATCCTGATAAATGTGTGAGAAGGATGAAAGGGAAGTGAAAAGCAGGATAATCAACAGTGGGAACAGATGAGATTGCCCATCTTTTAAGATGGACAAGCAGCATGAAAACATAGTCTTGAATGAGGGAATCCAGGTAAAAAGATTAGTTCTGCTTCATTCTGATCTTCTTTGTTCTCAATAATGGTAACCTCCATCTTRGTAATTAAGAATAACCAAGGACCACAGGCCTTGGTGCTATTTATAAGGCATCGATTGTGTATACAGGTTATTTSGGATATACTTTTCAAAGACTAACASCTGTGTATATGAACTGCCTCATAATAGCAGTAACTTTCAAACTGTGCTCCTAACAAAATTCATTCAAATATTTAAAAGAAGCCAAGTGAATCAGACAATTGTCACAGTGATTCCTAAATCTCAGACATAACATGCGTAGGTGCATAGATATATACATATGTATGTGTGTCTTAGTCTATTTGTGTACTCTATATATACATATCTAAAGATATTCAGCTTAAGTAATACATATTTRCTAACTTCATTCAGTTGTGATTTTCATGGACAAACCAGATCAAAATAAGTTTTTGAATAGTTATTGCCATTCTTTCACAATGGTCAGCTAAAATCAATGGAGCCTTTCCACTGAAATCCAGTGAGTCCCATATCAGGTTGCAATCTCTGTGAGTTCAAACTATGATAGTAATTGCTGTTGGAAAAAAAATCAAAACATATTGAAGTGTTCCAGTTTTAAAGCAAACTTTTTGACATCGATTCAGACTTTCAGGTCTAGTAATGAACCACAGAGGGAAAACATGAGCAGATTCCTGCTCATGTTTTCCACATGGTAACATCAGCTACATCAAGATAGTACAGTCTGCTAATGGACATGGAGGAAGGTACATCACTTCAGCACCACTTCAAGTCCTAACTGTTACAACCAACCAATCAGCCAAAACCTCACTCTGAACTCCATATATATATTGCAAAAGTAAGCACACATAAGGTCAAAAGGTATTATGTTATAACAGAGGTAAAATTAGTGGTAAGGAATTACTGTCTTAGTAATAGCAASAGTAATAGATTTTTAATATCTAATAATGAATATTGCATCTGTAAACAGTGAAAGTAAACACTACAAAAGTAATGAGTAAATTATTGAAAAATGTAACAGTGTTTGAAAGGTTGAGATATTTTATATGTGGAAAAAAAGGGGGGGGAAATGTTTAAAATGCAAACTATGGCATGCCTTTTAACAGCAGTCATTAATTAAGTAATATTAATAAAATAAATAATGAATGTCAGTATGGAAAACATGAAGCATAAATCAGCCACTGTGAAGGCTACTGCTCAAATATATTTACCAAATCATTCTTCAAAGAAATATAGAAATTAAGGAGGGATGTCTGAAAAATGCTGATTTGGTAGTGAAGTTTGTGCTTCATCACTGGAAGAAAACAGTACAAATTTTTCACTGCTCTTGTATAAGCTTTAAACTTTTTRTTCATTTTTTTTAATATATCTTTACCAGTTTCCTGTCTACGGTGTTCACCTCCTCTCAAAAACTGTCTCTTCCTTCATGGCTTTTAAGCTATAATCTGTACTCCTTCTCCATGACACTGAGCAAATTCAAAACTTTGGCAATCTATAGTACACAAAAGCATAGCAAGCTATTTATAACTATAATTCAGTGTCTGACAGATTGCACATGAGAMAAATCTTGCTACTTGCAGAATCTCTTTTCCATTTGACAGTGTACAAAAGTACCAAATCCTTTGAAAAACAATAAGAAGGCATTTGGACATGTTAGGTGATTGAAAACTAGCTAGTTTCCAGAAAGTTAATGAATTAAACATATTATCATGACTTAATATTTATTTATTTTCCCTTAAAGGATATCAGACAAAATAATCTTTGTGCTATACAACAGATTTGAGAGGGCACTTTTTTACAACTATTTCATTGTGGAGGCTGTTTAACAGCGAATGAACATGAAGGTGTGCTCCAGTGAAAGTTAAAACAAACTGCCACTATTAGTTGAAGGGAGATGGACAAGAAGTGTTTATGAAGTAAAGGGGAGAAAAACCCCACAAACCAACAATCATGGTGAAATTGGTTCCCAAAAGCCACTGTTGTGGATATTAGCACTAGAAATCTTGCTACTGTGTGATGTGAAATTCATAGTGTTCTGAATAAAATAGATAGAAATACAGACCCACAGAAAAGCTGAGATTAGAAGGGTCTCTTGAGACTGCCTAGTCCAAATACTCTGCTAAAATTGCACCAGCTAGAGCAGGTTGTCCATAACTGTATGCAGTAGGGTCTTGAATACCTCTGCTGATAGGGACTGCAAAGACTTTCTGAGCAATCTGTTGGGCACTTTCAGAAATGAAATGGTTTTTTTTCTTATGTTCAGATGGAATTTCTTATATTTCAGTTTCTGTCCATTTTCTCTTCTACATTTACTGAATACAAATGAGAGGAGTAAGTCTCCATCCTCTTTATCAGTTATAAATACTAATAAGTTTTCTTCTGTCTTCCCTTTTCCAGCTTGATTAGTCCCAGCACATTCAGCATCTCTTCATAGCAACAGATGCTCCAGCCCCTCTCCAACTTTGTGGCCTTTCATAGGAATATTCATATCTCCATTGTATTTGAGAGTTCAGAGCTAGGTCTGGCAGTTGAAATTGTTTCCCCAAGAAAAGATCCCCTCCTGAAYCTACTAGTAATAATATTGCCAAAGTAACCCAGTGGGCTGCCAACCTGTTTGCCCAGCACATTGCTGAACATAATTTATTATTTGTGGAAAGGGATTGGTTAAAACAAAGAGGAGGTAATTCATTTTGGAGTGGCGACCACTTAAAATTTGTCTTAAACAAAGCAACTAGGATAAAAATGCCTATTGGAATACCTTTAAGACATATATGAAACAGTGTTTTTCATCATAAACTAAAGTACAAGGTAGATGCTAATGCAACAGATGAAAATTTCCTCCTCTGTGAAATTTAACTAATTTAAATCTTATCCAAAAAGTAGTTCAAAATTCTGGTCAAATTCACTTTTTATTAGAGTGAGATCAGCAATTCAGAGTTGCTATTTGTAAATGTCAACAAAATATCAAAGTTTATRAGTTAATATTTGAAGGAAGAAATATGCTATGTAATCATAAAATTATTTAAATTGACACAGTGCAACGTTGAATAAAGACTAATACACTAATGATATTTTAATAAAATTAACATATTAAACAGTGAAGGTGCAAAGGGCTCAGCTGAAAGTGATGAACAGTCACAACACTTCCTGAAATCAGGAGAGTTTTAAGTTACTATATGAATTCCAATTCATGTCTCATTAATATTAATACAGGTTAGATGCCTAGGAGAGGTAGAACTGAATATACGCATCCTAGTTTTCATCTTTATCCAAGAATTGTTTTCAGAGGAGTTAGTGGAGGCAAAGCAGGTTGACATCCTGCTGGGTTACTTTGGGAATACTATTGCTAATAGGTCCTTCCAGGTGACTCTTCTAACTTTATCCTACTTTTTTGTCTCCCGTTCCCAGTCCCCAAACTCCATTCACTACTCTTCTATATCTCTGACAGATATTAGGTAGAATAGCAGAAGTCACAAGCACATCTTTTTTCCCTTAAGTCTGCAAGTGTTATTTTAAATCACTGGGGCCCATGAAATACTTGCTAGATATCAACAAAACTTTTCTTTTTARGATATATGGACATGTCTTGCAACCCTCTCTAACATCTGCTATGTTAGTGTGAAAAAATACATTATTTAATTAATTAACAATATCCCTGCAAAAATGTTACCTTTTTATAAAAATTATTATGTTATTGGTAAATTAATAAGTATAACAGAAAAATATTGCTCAGCTGTTCTCTTTGAGGGTCAGACTGGCAGACAAAATGTAGGAAGAATGTTTATAGGTTAAGATGCATATATATTTGTCAGACTTTGACAGGAGTAAAAAGTTTAGAAATTCACCCATTTCAATATACACGTGATTGGTCTTCCAACGATCACACTGGGCTGTGGAAAAAATAGAAATCCTTAGTAGGGGCAACATAACTATACAGAGATCAACTAGTTAACTTCTGACTTAAAACATATACAAAGTATATATGTATATTGACGTAAATAATTGATTTCCTTTTGTTCTGGATTGTGGCAAATGTCAGAGTTCGGGTCAAAAAATATTTTGCAACAGTGTTGCTATGTGTGAAAAAACTGMGGTAACATTTGGGAAAAACCGCAAATCAGTATCATTTTATCACAAAAAAAACCCTCAGAAACATTTAGAAAAGGAATTGTGGAGATGATATTGGGTAAAGAGAGTAAGAGAAAATGTGAATGTTATTCTTGACTTTTCGAATGTCATTCAAGAATGACAAGCAGAAGTTGTAAAATATGAATTAAAGTAGTGGCAGAACCAAGAGTCCATGCTTTATCTGCAAAAACCTAAATATCTCCTCAAAATGACAAGCAGGTAAGCCTGGTCTTCTGAAATCTTKCCCTTAAATGGTTTTGTTGGGTTTTTAAAGGAAGTTTTTAATGTGAAAGGAAAAGAAAATAGCATATATTCAATTCAATAAAGCCCTCTTTGCATCCAGTAACAGAGTGGTAAAAAGTAACTTTGAGAAGCCTGCTAAACCAGTACAGGCAGAAGAGTAACTTTGAAGTTGCTTTTGCAGGAGAAGATAGAAAAAGTCCTTTGAACAACTGAGGATGAACTGCTTGTGTCAAACCAGCAGCTGAGTTCGGTGGTAGTCAGTGTAATTCACTGAGAGTGTAAGAAAAAAAAAGTCAGCTGTGACAACCATTATATTGTCTTTCTAAAATTCTTTCTAGCTTGTGTATGTTCTTCTTAACCTACTTCTACTGTGGCATCCTACAGATCTCTCCTTTTTTTAACAGAGCATTCTACCTCAGTGTATTGATAAAGGGAGCTCATTTGACAGGAAACCTCTTATGCGAGATTAAAGGYAGGATTTACTTTGATTTTTGCAGCCTCATGACAAACTGGCATCTATGGGACAGAAGGACACATGGTCCCAACTCCAAGCCTGTCATCACAGTCCATCTAATGCTGTAGAGCACTAGCACTTAAAGGTTTCACAAATTTGTTCTAAGGCTCAGAACTATTTTCTAACTGGAATATTAAGCCTTTCTAGAATATTATGTAATTTTGTTTATATGRTAATTGCAAGGCAAAACGGGTGTTACCTTAGGCATAAGCAGATGATATGCTTAACTAAATTTTCTGTAGGTGCTCCTGGTGCAGAGATATCACATTTTCCTGTTACTAGCTTTTCATTAATCTGGACGTTGTATTAAAATATATGAAATTGTGTTTAAAAATTTTTGTTCAAAACAACATTTTTTAAAGCAATGTGTAAGTTTATTAAAATTAACAYGGAAAAACTGCAAAATCCTTCATGAAGATTTATTTGGCTTTCATCAGAAAATCAAGAATTTATCTATGATAAAAGTAACATGTGAATTATCTCTTTACACGTCTCTTTCAATGCCAATAGAAAGTGATTAAACATTATTAATCTTATTCAAACAATCTAATACAGAGATTGGAAGAAATATTTTCTTCCTCTCTGCAGTGTTAAGGAGAATCAAGCTTTCCTATGTTAACTAAAATATTTTCTCTTACATAGCGGATATTGCTGCAAGCAGGTTCCATGTTACAGAGATTTCATGGTTTATCAGACTGGGGGAATCACAGCACAAGCTGGCTCAGGCAGTTAAGTCCAGGGCCAGAAGTCTAAACAGGCAAAGGTGTGATAATCCAGTCATTTGTGGTAAGGAACCAAGAATCTACACTGAAAAACAGTTCTGATGAAAACCCCAGTTTCACTTTCAAAACAGATATGATATCTCTAGGGTTTTGAAACTCRAGATTTCCTTTTTTCTATTGCCATCTCAGAAAAAGAAGACTGGTTGCATTGGAAGTTTTAGAAACCCCAAGTTCATTATGGGCCAGCTAAAAAGCCTAGTCAGATGACTAAGAGTCCATGAAGTTTCAGAAGCCATGGTTTTCTGGAATTTTACAGTATCTGGAATTGTCCTGGTAGTCAAGAACTACAGAGCTATATATGTATTTAATATGTAAAAACTTATTCTTTATGATCCCCCTTTTTTTTTTTTTTTTTTTTTTTTTTTTTTTTTTTTTTTTTTTTTTTTTTTTTTTTTTTTTTTTACTGTCCTTAGGTCATCACCTGGATTTGTGGATTTTTACCTGGACATTAGTAAAGCTCTTAACACCATTTCTCATGGCATGCTCCTGGAGAAACTGGCTGCTGATAGCTCAGTCAGGTGTGCTCATTGCTGGGTAAAAATCTGGATGGACAGCTGGGCTGAGAGAGTGGTGGTGAATGGAGATACAACTAGCTGGTGGCTGGTTGCAAGTGGTGCTCCCCAGGGCTCAGTACTGAGACCAGCCCTGTTTAATGGCTTTATCAATGATCTGGGAGAGTGCACACTCAGTCAGTTATTTTGTAGATGACACCAAGCTGGACAAGAGTGTTGAACTACTTTGGGAAAGGAAGGCGCTACAGAGGGATATGAATAGTCTGGATCTGTAGGATGAGGCCAGTTGTATGACTTAGTGATGGATTTGGCAGTGTCAGGCCAATGGTTGGAGTCAATGATCTTACAGGTGTTTTCCAATGTAAATAATTCTATTATTCTGTGATTTGCYATCCATTGTTTACCTCATTCATCAAGCAGAGGGAGACCCTAATTTGTCTAAGGAATGCTTAGWAACATTTAGGTTAAAAATTATGTAGATTTTCACCATTTCAACGCTAGTTTAAAACAGCCGTATAAGCTAACAGCCCTACCTTCCAGAGATACTGCATGAGGACAGAATGACATTAAGCATAACAAAGAAAACTTCAACTCAGCATAAAGGTCATAATTCTGAAAATATTRGAGTGATAGTTGAGTGTTGAAAGAAACATTCACAGCTGCCCCAGCAAGGCCCATGTGATGGCCTAATCAGAATGGTGTGGATGACATCACCATCTTCAAGCAGGCAAAGAGAGTTCAGAACATATTTTCCAAAACACAGAATTTTCAAAGCCTTTTCAGGATTTTTTTGCACTGAAATGATATCTGAATCTGTATTACTGGATCAAAAGCAATCTGAATCCACGTCCTTATTGTGTTTTGATTTTTGCCAAAAAAACCCTTTAACCAGTTTCTTTTGACCTGACAAATCCAACTAATGTGATCAAGATTAAGCCATGAAATATTTCCAAGAGTGAGGAAGCCCCATATTCAAGGATGTGGTAGGTGCTAAGGACACATTTATTATTGTTCCAGGAAATAAYCAGAAAAACTTGATGAAAGGCCAGAATCTGAGATTTCAGGAGAATTTCAATTTTGACAGATATCAGTTTTAACAKATATGAGTAAGGTGTGTCAAGGATTTTTTGCTGTCTTTGAAAATTGTTACTGGTGTAAAAGCAGAAGAAGATCCACTGCATCATTCTCAGCATCAGGTGTTTGTWTTAGCTTGCATTTCACAAGCAACAGTTTAATGCAGCAAATGAACCTAATGTGCATGCTTTGGGAAAAAAAAAATTCCTCTTTTATTGCTTTTTACAGTTAATTGAGCATGATCTGTTATATCAAAATATGAGGAGAAATTCAGAGTGCCCTTGCACTGCAGCAGTAATTTAGTGGAATGGGAATTCATTTCATGTCCTTCCCTGTCAAGATATTTGTGCATCAGATCTGAAAACCTAAACACTGCATGACTAGGTAAAAAATTCCAAAAGTTGTGGAGGAGTAGAATCAGACCATCTGCAAAACTGACCACGGACTTAACATAAGGAAGAGGCTCTACGGCACAAAGACTGTTAACTATAATTCTATGAGAAAGGATTTTAATGAGCTGGAATATGATCCTGCAAGAGGGAATCCCAAAGCAGATATTTTCAGGACTAGTCGGCAGATTTTTACATAAGCCTACACATTCTTTGATCCACATGCTAAGGCTAGTTGGAGGACAGTTATAAGCTCTTACTCAGTTTTAGCTGACTTGCCAACAGCAGTTTCACTGATTTTAGAGATGGTTTCTTATGTTCCATGTTCCTTCTATTCTACATCAGTAAAAAGGGTGAGTGGCTTTTTTGAAGTCTTTACTTTCCAATACCTCCTGAAAAAGTTACTTTATATTGCCTTTACCTTCGGGGAAAGAAGCAATGGTAGGAGATACAAAGACAAAAATATTTCTTTTGCCTTACATCATGGTTCACCTCAAGGCTAGAAGAGCCAAGAGGGAACTAATAAAACAAGAACGTAAGGATGAAGTCAGAGGAAGAGATGATAGCTACTTATGCAGCCTCTGACCTTTTAAATATGGTTTTAGAACCTGGCCCTAAATTTATCCCCATAGAAATGATATGTGAAATTTATGTGCAGGCTTTTTGAAGGTTGCATTTATTCTACAATTAGTTTTGTCTCTGGTGAGTTCACTATTTTTTAATTTATGCAATCTCTTGTTGTGTGTATGTATTCATGTCTTGTTACTGGCTTACACCTTTTTCCTTCCCTTTTGAGTTTATTTCTTTATGTATTTTTTCAAATTCCTACTGTTCACATTAAAGAACTGGTTCCTGTTTTCAGTTGTCKGTCTGTTAATCTGTTTACTGCCCATTTCTCATCATGAGCCTTGCACAAGCTCCTATTGAACTGCTATAAACCACAAAATAATACACAGTTCAGAATAGATGCATCATTAGCACAAACGTGCTAGGAGACAAATACATGTAAGATATTAGCCCTTCTGTTATGGTTCACAGTGCTTTGGTAATGCTTTTATTTGACCAGTTCCTATGTTTGAGTATTTTTTTCTGTTTACTTGCTGTCTTGTTAAGGTGTGACTAACCAGGATAAATTAATGTGCTGCAGTGTTGACATTAGCCCACTGTTTTCCTTGTCTGCTTCCAGCTGCCTACTAGTTACAAAAACAACTTCTTAATACTTTACATCAGACTCTGTGAAACACAATATGCCAAGGCATGGTATCAAATTAAAAAAGGCAGCTTTTTGTAGAGGAACTTCTTACAAAACTACAGATATACCTGTCATTTAGAGCACTGGATTTTAGACCTTCATTTCATTTTCGGGGAATCYTCCTTGCCATTTTAATGAAAAAAGCAAACATTACTGAGTCCAGTCCTGTTTAACACATGAAGAGAGGATCAGGTGCACTCTTTTGTCAATTTGCAGATGACACAGGGTTGGGCATGAATGTTGATCTGCTGGTGGGTAGGAAGACACTACAGAGGGATCTAGACAGGCTGAGGCCAATTGCATGACATTCAATGAGGCAAATTGCTGTGTCCTGAAGTTTGGTCACAAAAACCCTCTGCAAGACCTGGGGAAGAGTAGCTGGAAAGRTGCCCAGCAGAAAAGGGGCTGGGGGACCTGGTGGGCAACTGCTGAACATGAGCCAGCATGTGCCCAGGTTGACAGGAAGGCCAATGGAATCCTGGCCTGCATTGGCAATGGTGTGGCCAGCAGGACTTAACAGAGCACATTTGAGGTGTTGATGAACACCTCAAGTTACATGTTCAGTTCTGGGACCCTCAACAAAAGATGAATACTGTGATGCTGGCRTGTGTCCAGAGAAAGGTAACAAAGGTGATGAAGGGTGTGGAGCACAAGTCTTAAGAGCAGCTGAGGGAGCTGGTGCTGTTCAGCCTGGAAAAAAAMAATAGAGGCTTAGAGGAGAGATGGCCTCAAATTGTACCAGGAAAGATTTAGACTGGGTATCAGGGAAAWTAATTTTCCAGCAAGAGTGCGCTTTCTTTGCTCCAGCACTTCCCCCCTTGGTTTTTGTGACCTGGGATCCCCAAAGACTAGTCTCCCCAACGAAGACTGAGGGAAAGAAAGCATTCAGGACTTTCACCTTTTCCATGAAGAAGATATGTATGTTAGGTATCCAGTCTTGATATCAATGACAAAACATACAAGTATATCAGAAGAACAGTACTGTACTTAAAGTACAGTATTTCCAGTAGATTAGAAATTCACCACCAGCAATGTGAAAAAATCCAAAGTCCAAAATCTATATCTAAAGAATATCTGTGCATAGAGTATAAAATGAAAAAGGAGAGATTTTGAGCTCAGAATATCCCTAACAGTGTCTCTTTTATTTGCTGWGGCAAATGATTAAAACACCCAGAGGGACTGAGCTAGGAGCAATATATATGCATACTTACAGTCACAGTAAGTATGCTGTGTAAATAAGTTTTGACTRAGGCATTGAAAAAAATATTTTTTAACATATTTGCAAAAATCTTCTTAATAAAAGCTGYCAACAATTCCAAGAGATCTTTGCTATTAGGAAACAAAGCAGGCTTTCACATGCTCTAAAATTCTCTGTAACATATATGATTCAATATTTGGGTGTTTCCCAGATAAATTAGACAGAGAAAAAATTCTCCTAGTGGACTTCACAGACCTAAGCCTTTTTTTTTCCACATCTATATTCGTAAGAGATACTTATTTGTTTCAGCASTACTTTGAATTTAAATTTTTTGGTATAGATAGTGTAGAAATAAATAATTGTTATTAAAAGTTTTGTGGAGTGCATGCACATAAAAACACACACACAAATAAACATAATATTTTCCAGCTGAACTGGAAATGCTACTATTATCTGAATTTCTTAACAAAGKTTTTAGCTACCTTTCCCTCAGTATTTTATCCTTTTCCAGCTTTATTTTGTAAGTTACACTGTTTCAAACAAGGAGTGTAGGTTATATGTGCAGATTTGACACAGTATCTTGAAAATCTCTAAGATGGGGCTKACACCTGAGCTGACAATAAAAGCTCACTTGATGAACACAAGGAACAATGAAAAAATACTTGTACTGGCTAATTTCAATGAGGACACAAGTAATAGAAATTCGGCTCCAAATAGAACAGGTGCAAGAAGACATGATTCTCCTCTGGCTCTGTCCTCATCATGAGTAAAGTATTAAGTTTACTAACCAGTTTATCTAAGAATTGTGATACTGTACTGCTGGTTCTGCATTATGTAGGGGCAAAAAAGACTTTCAGCAACCATTCCCAAAGTATTTTTTTTTAAACTATCATTCATATGAGCACATTTTTAGATACATTGTAAACTACTAGGGAAAAACCCACAAAAGCTCACACACACTTTTCAAGTGCTGTGGAATGAATCAGAAATGTTTAGCAWTTAATCTGAAGGATAAAAGGCTAAAAGAATGGAATGAATTCCTGGATATCTCATAGCAACAAAAGAAAAACAGCAGACACCTAATTGCCATCTTCACCTATATAGTTAAAAGGGGTCTTCTATAAAAATTACATGTAATCAATATGAATGCAGCTATAAACAGAACCACACATGGCMCCCTGCAATTTAATTCTGTCCTTACTACTGCTGGGTTCCACTTTTATCTTTATAGTATGCATAATGAATGACTACATTTTAGAGCTGATCCAAAGGGGAAAAAAATCTCTTTCTTTTTTGATGCATTCAAAATCAACTACTTGTTTCTCTTAAAGCCAAGTTAAAATATATTTGAGTTGTGGTTGAGCTGAGGAAGAATTGAGTTTGGTTGGAGTAGCAAAGAAGCTATATGATGGAGAATATTTCATTAAATAAAATAATATATAAATATATATATATATATATATCTTATAATCAAAAAAGTCAAATAAAGAAAATAATAAACAAAATTGCACCAGCAGCAAATGCAAAATAATTAACAAATGAACATATAGTTCTCTCAGATGTATGGGTATTTGTCTGTCAATCACTTTTAAAATCTGCCTTCTGTCTTACTTTAACAATAACTTTATAAGTATTTACTATTTAAATATAAGATACATAATTTAATGGATAATTTATGTGTTGAAAAATAATTTTCCAGGTGTTTGTGATTTTGATTAGCTTATGCAACTCAACCTTAATTAATTTTGCTTGAACAATTGAGTCCTGAAKAATCTATTGGGGATTTATTTTCTGTCTTGTACCATTGTGATAGGTGAATTCATCCTCTGCATCCAGATTTCTGACCTCCTTTAGTGAAAAAATCTAATAAATTAACAATTCTATGCAGCTCAATAAGAATTTCAAATACAAACTCAGTGACTCTTTTTTAACTAATTATGTAAAATAACATTTTAAAGAAAGTAGAAATAGATAGCAACACGAACAAAGTGAAAAGATTTCTCTATTTTTATAGCAAATGCATAATAACAGTGCAACACTGTTACAAGGGCATGTGACTAGCAGCTCAATGGAAGTAAGCAGGTCTCTACTCTGCTCCTACTGGACTCTACCTTGAGTGTTATATCCAGCCCATGAGTCCTCAGCACAGGAAAGGCCTCTTGGGCCTCTTGGAGTGYGTCTAGAGGAGGACCACAAGAATGATCAGAGGATCACCTCTCCTATRAGGAGAGGCTGAGACAGTTGGGGTTGTTCAGCCTGGAAAAYGGAAGGTTTCAGGGAGATCTCATTGCAGACTTTCAATGGTGCCTGTCAGAAAAACAGAGACAGACTATTTTAGCAGGGCCTGTAGTGATAAGCCAAGGGATAATGGTTTTAAACTAAAAAAGCATAGAATCAGAGTAGGTGTAAGGAAAGAATTTTTTTWAAATTAAAGAAGTAAAAGACTAGAACAGTTTTCTCAGAGAGGTGGTAGATGCCCCATCCCTGGAAACATTCAGGGTGGACAGGGCTTTTGAGCAACCTGATCTAGTTGAAGATGTCCCTATTCACTGCAGGGGCATAGGACTAGATGATTTTTAAATGTCCCTTACAACCCAGACCAGTTACTGATTYTGTGATGCTATTGTTACTACTTACTGAAAATAAGGTTTAGAATGGATGTGTTGCCTTTATCGACATTAGTTGCCAAAATCTTTGCTAGCAGGAAAACCATGAAGAAGCGAACATTTTGTAAATATTCAAGAATCTTTCCCTGCATGCTTAAGAGGGTGGAGTGCATGCCAAACTGAGAGAAAAGATTCTTTTGCTTTGCAGTCTGTGTCAATGATCAGACCCAAGGTCTTTGAATGGGTCTTKGAATGCATGGGGTGTGTACAGAAGACCAAACCAGCACCACACACACCAGATCTACCTCTATGTGTGGTGTTATTGTCTCTTTATGGGCTGCAACCCTGAAAGCTGAGATCTGTCCTTTCAAGAGCCTAAATGTGGCAGATATGCTCATGTCATTTTCTATCCATATAGAAACAAATCACATAGAGACTGAACTGCCCATGTTGCCATGGATCCTGGGGTCACCTTGGAAAAGCATATGTTTTTCTATGTTGTTGGAAACTACTAAATATTCTTCTGTTCAGACTCTATAGCATCCTTTTCCATGCCTCATCTACTGCTCTGATATAGATGCCATTATAACAGAGCTAGTACTTTGTATTCACAACATTATTCTTCAATAACCTTTCTTTTCTGTTGAGATTGCTTGCTGTCCTTGTGTTTGACCTTCAAAGTGAAGTAATTCTACCTAGCAGACCTTTCTCTTACTACAATATTTGTAAAACATTGTCCTCTCTTGCAAAATGATCCATAGAATCATAGAAAGGTTTGGGTAGCAAGGGACACCCTAAGGCAACCTAGTTCCAACTCTTCTGCCACATTTGGAAAACTTTCCACTAGAGCAGGTTGCTCAAAGCCGCATCCAATGTGGCCTGAAAGACTCTAGAAATGGGGAATCCACAACTTTTCTAGGCAACCTGTTACAGTGTCTCATAACCTTTACAGTAAAGAAATTTCWTAAAATCATTTTAACAGAACCACCTCCATTGCTGCTGAAGGATGCTTTATTCAAATTCAAAGTTCCTAAGCTCTAATTTTCTCTGCTATTGATTTGCCCTATAACCTCACACTTTTCCATTATTTAATTGGCTCAGTTTACTTTAGAGTGTTATTATCTAATTCAGTGTGATTCTTCTGAAGACTTAGTAGAGTACTATTCATGATATGAAAAACAAAAGTTACATGAATGTATATTATCCTGTTTAGATGCTTTGCATCGGCCTGCTGCTCATTAATGTCGCCTATAAGCAAGAATGAATGACATAAACTGTATTTGACAAAAACATCTTCATGAATTGTTAGAAGTACTGCAAGAATATACTAAAAATAATGACACTGTCATTGTATTCAGGTTGACAGGCTTTGCTAAGAGRCAAGGAATGTTAACTTAGGCTTAGATTTGTTAAAATATTGTATTCTAGACATGGCTTCCTATGTTTGGCTGCTTTGTTGTGCCAGCAGGATGAGCATCTGACAATCTTCAGCAGGTAAAGCTTGTGATATCAAATATATTGGCCTGCTCATGCTAATAATTATTTGGCTACTGGAATCAAGCTGATTTATGCCAAGCTGGTTCAGAGGACTTACACTGCATAACACAATGCATCTAACCAGAACTGTCTGCACTCATCTGTCTAAGCTTTAATCATTCACTAGTCTTCCAGATTGAAGGGAATCCTTTTTAAATGTTTTTTCAAGTCTGCAGTTTATAGTTTCTCTTGTATTAAAAKTATATTTCATATTATGTAGTTTAATTAATGTTAGACAATATAAGCTTCTGAAGAGATTTTACTTAACCAGAATTCTTAATCTGCKTTGATATTTTAAGTAGCACCTTTTTTTCTTTAATTAAAAAAATAGCAACTTAATTGGCTCATAAACCAAAACCAAGTCCTTTAAATAAAGATTTTATATTCAAAGTGCTTAAATTTTGTCTCTGCTTTCAAAGATACAGAGACAAAAAATGAAGAGAAAAGGCAATGGTTTATTCTCCTCAGAAGCTCTATTTGAATATAAAATGTTCTTTTCAGCAAGTTTAATAAATATTTGTAAGAAATGTACATATGTTTTGGGTACTGCAACAAAACTATATATTCTGAGCACTTCACCATGATCAATGATTTCTTTACTAATTCCTACTGAGAAGCTGTCTGGGAAGCATAAACTTCTTAATTGTGTTTTGGCACATTTATTCTACAATTTTTTAGTATTTTGAGACAGAATACTGTATCATTTGAACTCTACTTATTCTCAAATAATCCTTTCTTTCTTCTAAAACTTTAGCATAGTTTTTGACATTTCCTTATCTATTTTGCTACGATCCATTTTATGAATCTAAGAATTCCACTTCTGTCTGAAAAAATATCATTAGATTAAGCTACAGCTTCAGCATTTACCCATGAAAGATCTTCACCATAAAAGATATCTTTATATTTTATTTCTTCYTTGATACTTCTCCTCCTTCTTTGTGGGATTTTGCAAAACAAATTTTTTCTTAGAGATATTATTTGTGGCCGTTTAGGTGTGTTTTTGCTGCAAGATCTGTTTCTGTTAAATTTTCTTTTTCTTCTGGAMGTATGATGAAGATTTGATATATTTTTTTATCTTAGRAAAAACAAAATACTTTCTCTAACTTGAAACCAGATTGTTAACAGTCTTTCCCTTTGTTTGGGGTCTCTGGTTACTACTGTAACACTGCTTACTGAGATTCTAAACAACTTCCAAAGATCTCTCGTTATTCTAAAGACTTCTTTTAATTCTCTTTTTTTGCATTTCTTACAGAAGACTTATGAAATACAGACCCCACCTTTTTTAAAGAATTAAATTTCCTTAATTATGTTTTAATTTCTTTTGCACTCTTAACAGCTATGAATGTAATGTAATTGCATAAGTTGAAGTTTTTAACCTACGAGTCTCGTATTTAAATATTTTACTTTTCCTAGGGGTTCACTTCTCATTCTCTGTCTGCTGCTCTGATACTTTTTAATGCAAAATTTTGCTCTAATTTACAAATTATAATTATATTAAATCCTTAATATTATGATGAAATGAGAATTTTTTCTCCTTTCCTYAGTTAACAATATGAAATTAGCTTTAAATAGACTAGGATGATGCACAGGTTGTTTTTCTGGTTTGAACAGTCTATTATGTACAGGTTATTTTAACATTTTTCTTCTCTACAACGTTTTTAAACTTTGTCAGAATAGATAACACACATTTTTTATAATAATATATATATTTAAAGCTATAAAATAATCCAAAATTATGACTAGCAAGTGCAGTAATATATATTAAAAAAATTAAACATGAGATTTATGCGAATCAGTGAAATAGAAAAGCTTTAAGAATTTTTTTCAAGTGTGATCAAAGATGATTGACCACTATTTATTGGTCTGCATTTTTGGGTGTGATAGAGAACACAAAAAAGTTGATTAGAAAAGTGMAAGAAAAATGAAACTGTGGAGAGAAAGGGCTAAATTGAATGCACTGAAAAAAATTAGACAATGACAAAAATCAGGACAAGAGTAAAATAATTTCGCATGAAAGTTTCTTTTAAATGATGAGAAATGCTGCAGTGTAGACTTAACAAGGGATAAAATTCCTGTCTCCAATCTGCACTGCAGTTCTTAATGGTATATTCTCCAGCTGCCCTGTATACAGGGCTCCCACTGATATTAATAAATGCTCTTTTCATAGAACTATTCAGAATATGAATAGAAATCAAGAAGATAAAAATTTTGCTGTAGAGAAGGGTTTCCTGATGTTCAGAGGGAACCTCCTGTGTTTCAGTTTCTGCCTCTGGTCCTGTCACTGGGCGCTGCTGAAAAGACCCACGCTCCATCCTGTTTACACTGCTCCTGCTTTAGATATTTAAATACACTGATCTTTTCCCCCCCAGCTTTCTCTTTTCCAGAGTGATCAGTTACAGCTTAAAAATATCATTTTAAAATATCCAAYTAAGGAGTGTTATTTAAGAATTTATAGAACATTATGAAAATGATTTTTATTATGCATTTAATTTGAAACAAATGCTGGTCTCAATTCAAAAAATTTATATGTTAGTTAACAAAAGAATTGAATTTATACATGTGTGGTGTATACATATTTAGATCTGAATTAATTTACAGAATTCATATTAAAATATAGCTTCATTTTAAAAGGAGAAACAAATGCAATATTGGATCATTACTTTTAAGATATTTCAATCTGCRTGATCCCTAGCATTTCATATATGACACAAAGTACTCAGTAATAACAGTGAAATGGATTTTCATGTATACGTAATTTGTTTCAGAGTGCAGGTAATATAAAAAGTTATAGTTAAAAGAGTAAAATTGCATATTTGGTAGATAAAGAAGGGGAACGGAAAGACTGAATTTTCAAAATTCAGATTACCTTAATCTAAACAGACTTTAGTCTAAACAGACTAAACAGTCTAAAATAGGTGAGCAAGATGGGGTTTTTTGTTGTTTGGGTTTTTTTTATCCAAACTAAGATAAAAACAATAGAAAAACAGATATAAAGAATCCGAAGGAATTTTTGCTCAGAGAAAGCAAATAGCTTATTCCAAAGCATAGTAATTAGTGAAAAGCCTTCAACTTCTCATCTGACTTCCGACACATGCAGTCTGCTTGTCTCTTTGATSTATTGATACAAGGATTTATGTATAATCAATACTGAGTAGCAGGAAATTTTTAGGCTGTGGTTTATCTCATCTTAAGTAGATATCTTAATTCGGAAGAATCACATATTGCAACTGTCTGTTTTCTTTCATTAACTATAAACAAAAGCTGAGAACAACTAGCTATTATGCAGACTTCTCCCTTTAATTGGGTAAACCCCACTTTCACTTCAGTGGGTCTTGGATTTCTGGAAGCAAAAATAAAGGGTTTTTATAATTGCTTAATTAAATGTATCAATATGCCAAATTAATCCAAAATAACGTGAGAGGGGAAGTGATGCCTATTAACCTGAACAGGAGTGATTCCATTCACTCTCAGACTGATTCTGCTAATTTCCCACTAAGACAAATTTATTTGGGGATATTGAGCTGACCAGCTTTATTTAAGTTGACTRAAGTCCTTGGTGCAATAAACTTTCTGTGCAAAACAATAATAAAAGCACTAATTTATTATCCTCAAGTTTCTGAATACAGTTACTTTCAAATAATTCAATAGTTAAGCAAACATACACACTCCCCTTCCCATGCACCCCCTTCCACACACACCCAGGCACACACAGAGATTAGCATAGCAGATCATTAACACCTTGGAAAAGCACCTTTCTTCCTGTGCAAAATATCTGGTACAATCACTAAAATATCTGGTACAAAAATTCTGTTTAATATCTACATCATATTTAAAACACAGCTTTTTATTTAACTTTATTTGCAGAATATTTTCATTTGATTAGTTTATTTAAAATTACTTAAATGTCACATGCTGTATTTTTATGAATATTTTCTTCTAAAAATAGAAAAAAWTATGCTACATATTTTCATAATAAAATATTGGTTTATACAATTTTAAACCATAATGATATGGAAGAATTTATTTGTCCCTCACTAAGGTGGAATAATATTTTAATTACAGATCATTTACAATGAAACCCTTTACATTTTTAAGATGGTTTCAATAAAATTTGATCCTTATTGCTTATTCATGATAAACAGTAATTTTTCAGTGAATGGAAAGGGTGTATGGTATATCTACATTAGTTAAAACACCAATTAGTACTTATGGCCAGGCTGAACAACAGTAAATAATGCCCAGAATGATATTTTGCATTCTTCTTTATCACTTCATGAAATTCTAACATGATGAAGTGTTGAAATACAGAGATTTTCTCTTTGATAGTGTCTCATGTTGAAATCCATCCCATGTATTTTATGTTGTAATTCTTATCTATTTTAAAATTTTATATCTTCTGCATAGTTATCATTAACTTTTCTGTTACAGTAGYGAAAATCACAGATAAATGCAATTTCGTACAGCTTTGAAAATGTGCCTACCTTTTTTACACCAACAGCTGAGAGAAAACTTGCTCCTCTACTGAAGTCTGAGCTTCTTCTATATTCAAACTTTGTTCCTCTTCCATCCAGAGTCTCATTTGTGGCTGCTCAAAGCCCCGTCCAAACCTGACCTTGAACCCTTTCAGGGATGGGACATCCATAACTTCTCTGGGCAACTTGTTCCAGTGTTCCATCACCCCCACAGTAAAAAATTTCTTCCTTTTATCTAATATATGTCAGAAATAATAAATCTAGGCATATAAAATTTGAGGAAATATTGGAAACTATTTTCATTTTAAACACAKTTTATATTGATAACAACTTACAGGGTACTAAAATATGTTGATGGGCATTTAAGCTTGACACTTTTTGAAAAAGTGCATGGAATTTAAAAAAATTAAAACCAGTAAAATTAAAACTTCTTGCAGTTTCCTCTTTCCTCTGATATTCAAAATTGCATATGTCAAATATCCATGCTTCATATAAATCTCTCGGACACCCTCAGAAAAAGTTCTCATTTCAGACTAAAACACAGTTTATGTAGAACGCTAGTACTAGTGAAGGTTTTTTGGGGGATAGGGGGAACACCTTCTCATTGGATTTGTCTGGACAATATGTTTTATCCAAATTGTTAAATTCATTCCAGKTGTGATATATTCATCATTCTTACTGCAGCAGGCCTCAAGATTCTGTRAAAAGTATYYTGTGGACYTTGAASATAGCTCATGTGAAACACATGAGAGGTGATGAAGAAGCTGAGGGAGAGAATAAAGAGCATATGGCCCAGTACAGACACCARAAAGTACTTTTTCATGTGATCCACCACCTGAAAAATTGTTTAGCACCATTTAAAGGCTGTGTTTAACAAACAGGGCTGAAACAGAYCTTCAAAATATCTTGTAGATCAAAATCCATTTAAACAAATTACTCTGGCCAGTCACCTTCTTCCTGCTGATAATTCACTTTCTATACCAGCKGATGAGGTCTAACAATGCTGCTGCAAAAGTATTGYGGAAAAGGTAGGCACATTTTCACAGATGCAGGGGAAAATCCTCTTGGATAATGATTCCTCAGAGAAGTGTAGCAAGTTATGTACCCTTATCTACTGTGCAATATCTAAGCTGGTGAGTTCACCATCTGTCAGCATCACTTTAGAAAATAAATGTTTGATCCACAAAAAAAAATATTTCACGTCTTGTCTATCTGCTTCATTTCAGCCAATGAATAGGCTATGTTCCATCAGCAAAGTCTTTATGGTCATATGTTTCTTTAAACTGTGATAATTCTTTACTTTTTTCTAAATCAGACAATATCTATTCATAATATTCAGATGTCCGTGGTAGGGGTCTAATTAAGTTTCTTAATTCTTAACTCATGTTCACAGAGTCAAAAAAYATAATTCTCGTTATCTTTTTATTAAATTACTGACATGTAACATCAGTCTGAGATCTGAAAAAACCCCTTAATTTGCTGTTTGCCAAGTATCATCTATGTGATACAAATGCTACTTGATAAATCACACCCACACATTGCCATATGATACTACTAGTAATGCCTTCACAACYTTTTCTTCATCGTTAGGTATTTTAGTGAAATGAATGATTAGAACATAAGCAAGGGCATTTGTTCAAGATGTTCCAGAAAGAGCTGCAGTCTGTTCTCTTCTTTGCTGCCCATGTTAGCMCTGTGCTGTAAAAAAGGAAAGATTACTAGGAAGAGTGTTACTTTTAGTCTAAATTTGTAAATGATATTTGGAATACCCTGTTAAATGACAAGATGCTATTTTAAAATATGGCACCTTAAAGGAAAAAGTCAGCTCTAAAAAGGCTTTGAAATGGTTGTCTCTGAGGAAAAAAAAAAATTTGGAGGCATCTAAGGTCTTTAGCCATACCATTTTGAAGATTGATTCAAAACACTGTTCCTTTATAAAGGAAGAAGAGAGGACAATAAATGCAACTCATTTCAAAATGGAGTTATACATGTTTCTGGTTGGGATTACTAGACATAATTTCTTGTAAAGTCGAGGGACTGCAGTTAGCTCTCCAATAATTTCCTTCCCTGAAATTCTTCTTCCTTTGCTCCTTTACCCAGAGTCCCCATTTATTAGTGATGGTATACTCCATCTATGCATTGGAATATTCAACTAAAGTATGTGTTTCATACTTTCTAGTTAAAATTGGCTGGAACTGAATCRGTATTTACAGTTGCTTATATACAATGTTCTTATTTTGACACGTTTTCTTTAGACAATGTTTAAGCAGCAATAGCAAATAGGAAGCACAGCTTACAGCAGGGAAAGACRCTCTTCTGCTTTCTCAAGTTTCCTGCAGTTAAATACATGCCAAAAGGCTTTTCATGGTACTACTACTGTCTTGTAGGAATACTGATATAATCCTACCTTTGATAAGATTACTAATGGGCTGCTTTTCCACRAGGCAGAAAATTTTTCTTTTAATAATATGTTTTTAATAAATTGGAAACACGATCTTATGCACCAGATATGTGGAATGTACTTCTAACTATTAATAAGTTTCACAACCTAATTTAGAATGTATTCACTCTGTGTAACTTAAAATCAAGAATTCTCGGCATCTTCATTCTATTGATGTAACTTTTTTCCTACCATGCTGTTATTTTTTTATATTAAACTCATTTTTACCAATAGAAATATTTTTCCACGACACCTATGGAAAATACCTATGTTTGCTCAATATTGCAGTATCAGTACATTGCTTATATCAACATGGTCCCAAACATATCTGACAGCTAGACAGCAGAGTTCAGCAATAGTGAATGGGAATAATTTCTGAACCATTCCAGTAGATTTCCCAGGAAGGGCTTGCTTTCTGCCACTGCAAATTTTCCCAGWRATATTGTCTGGTTAACAATTGCCTAAAAAGAGTATTTTTGCACGAACCTTGGGGCAAGCTCWGTCTCAGATTTACTAGTGAATGCAAAGAGGGTGAAAGTGCTGCTTCAAACCCCTCTGTGCACTTTCTGTACCAAGAGGGGGGTGATCCCAGAAATAAGTTTTTGATCTCTCTTCAGAACACAAGGCACATCATCACCTCATTAATCTTTTTCTGGGACTCATGGCATCTAAAGACTAAGGAGCTCTCTTGCTTGCTAAAGTGTSTTCAGCAAAATAACCTTGTTATTCAGCAAATTTGAACACAACTACAATAGAGTCAATTCCAATGCTGGYAGGGCAATACTCTACACCAGTAGTAAAATGCCACTATTAGAAGACTGTGTAAATATATTTGTGTACAAAGTAGTCAGAGGCAAAAATATAATTGGGAAAAACYGCACATTGTTCTGGAAAAAAACCTCCTGGAACAGTCTTAAAGACATCATCTGCTGGTATAAGTTTAAATAGTCAGGGTTTTTTAAATTTTGTATAAGATAAAATATTATTGCACATTTATGTTTTCTTAATATAATTGTACAAATGGCCTTTTAAAATACATATGCTATAGCACACTGTGAAAGCAATTAGCTATAAATARAAATTCAAAGGTTTATAACTATTTAGAATGAAGTAAGTCTAAGGTGATATAAGCAGAAGAAAACAGCAGTTTTCTTCAGATGATGAAAAAAAAAWTAAGGAAATGGTACAGTGCAGGTGCATTATTTCACTTCCTGAAAAACTGAGTAGGTTTGCTATGGCCAATGGTTTTCTTTAAGAAGGAAGAAATTCCCTTTGAAAAAAAAATGAAATTGACTTTACATTAATGTCATGACACTTTATTTCACCAATCATGAACAGAAATTCTCATCACTTGATATGGAAATCATGATGGTAATGGAGAYAAGGATATCTAGGCCATGCATCAGGAACATAAAAAAGTATCAGAATGCAGGTAAGACTGAGCTCCTGTACTCATGAGAARAAAATGCAACAAASACATTTTCCTTTAGAAGTCTTCAGGATTAACAGCAGATCAAATTTTTTCATGTGAAGTATTTATGAATATAATTAACCTTTAAAATAACATTGTTTTCACAAACTTGTTTACAGTATCTCTTATAATGATACACAATTATTATAAATAGAAAAATAAAAGCATTTTTTTCAAACTGTTGTGCACTTGAAAACAATCTAAATTAAAAATAGCATTTTTTCATGCTGGAAATTATGTTAATTACTAAAATGCCTTGTAGCATACTTGGCACTGTATTCTTTTGATTAGCATAGTTTTTATTCATCTAAAAAGTTTAACATTTACTATTTTTCAACTTTAATTAATGGCRTCTTTGTACTTATGMAGCATCCATGAAGAATTTCTTGGGTTTTATTTTGTACTCGATCCTAAATGGCAGGTTCTGCATTCTGCCATCTGTCTATCTTTCCTGTTTGATGCAGCTTCTGAGAGGTATTTTCAGAATTGAGAACTACCTGCAARAATGATGCTAAATGCATGCATTTTACTCCTTGGTTAATGCAAAACTATTTTTCCTTTACAGCACAATAATAATAGGAAAATAATGATGSTAGATTCAATTCTTATAGTAAAAAAAGAGGACTATTATAATCATTAGAATCCAAGAAAGCAAAATTTATTGCACTTGCAGTACAATCACTAATGCAAATTACCCTGTAAATTCAAAATGGATCTGTATCATATGAGTGGATTTAATTTTCTATTGATATTTTGCTCAAACCAGAAAATTAATTATTTAGACAGCCAACTTATAATTGCAACCTAACTTTCAACTACAGCTTTCCAACAGTTGAAATATGTCTGTTTATAAAAYGATATGGTACAATACACAATACAAGATCAGGTCATATGCATTAAAAAGAAAARAAAGATCAAACGACAGATTCATTCACATCTGCAAGCCCTCAAGAATGTGCAAGTCAAATGTCTCAAGAAAACTAGGCTGCTGGCACAAATTTTCTATGTTTTCACCAGCAGAAGCAGCTGCTGTCTTCATAGGATGCAATCGTGCTTGCATCACCCTTCAGAGCAATCTTCTSTACCCCTGCCCAATACACCTTCTGCTCTATTCTTTGGACTTCATGTTTGCATTTCTACAGAGTCTGCAAACTGACTCAAAGTTCAGGTAAGAGATTTCCAAGATTTAAAAATGCTGTGTTAAGTTTATTTATTTCATATTTCATCCCGTCTAAGCATACTGTAACTTTCTGAAGTGAAATATGTCGAATATGTCATATGTATTTTGCATGTTAGTTGTCCTTCACAGTAAAACAACCCACAGACCCCTGTGATTCCTTACTGCAAAAATATATAGCTGAAAAGAATGGTTACAGGAAGTTAGAATAGTTGTTTACAACAATGTAAACAATTTAACAATAGAGCCCTGAATTTCTGAATATAATTGCACCATGTAAGGTCAAAATATAATATTTAAATTATTTTCATATAATATTGAGTGTGGGGAAGAGAGAATCCAGATAGGCTTTTTTTTTTAAACAGTTCCAGGAAAAAATAGTCTTTACTTGGAAGTATAGAATTAATATTTTTATACAGCATRAGTTCTCATTACCTAATAATATGATTTGTATAAATGAATTGGAAATAAACTAAGAAAAAGATTTAAGCTATTAAAGATGTGAGTTTTTTCTTAGAGTTTMGTTTTTCTTTTTTTATTTCAGATTAAAATATTAGGTAGCTAAATGTTCACCCATTATTTTAAAAAGCATCTSGRCATAAAAAATATATAAATTTCTTCAGGACTWGGATGTCAGGTATTTCTGAAAACCTTTATTTCACTGCTTCCCARCCCTGATTCAGMCCACTTAAATCCAGCTGTATTTCAGATGCTCAGTGAAACTGTCCATGTAATGCATATAGTTTAGAAATAATCTACAGAAAAAGCTAGATAAATCTGAAGATCTTTTTATGTAAAAGACATTTAAATTATTTGTACAAACACACARATGRTATTTCTGCTGTCTTCTTCAGGCCRCCTCCTCCAGAGACCTCTCCATTAAATCTCTATAGTTCTACTCTTCTGGTGATCCAAAGTSAGCACTGGGATTGTYCAACTGCACGGAATTCCTGTAGGCTATAGCTGCACACTGAGGGCTTCTGTGCACAGCACAACATGAGCTGTACTAATGTCACCCTGTTGGTATAAACTGAGCCAGCTCAGCTGGCTGACAGCCGGACCTTAAGGGACAAGATTGTGCACTGATTTTGTAATAGAAATTAGGTACTAAGAGGAAGGCTGGAAAATTTAAGTATTTCTGCCTTCAGCTTAAGCAACACTATATCTTGATCTTTACCTGAAAAACCATGTCAATGAACCAATTTGGCATTCATAYGCCAAAAACTTGAGTAATATACTAAGAACTTGCAAGAGAGTAACAATTTTTATAAAGTAACAATCATTACTTTAAAAAAATAATTCATTTCAAGAAGTGAGGAAGRAGGACTAATCATGCAAATATCCTACCCTGAGAATCATTCTATTTATTTACACAGGTTTCYTATTATATTCCCATCTAATGCATTGGACATGTGTGCTTGTGATGACACAAATRCTTGCAAAGCTTACCAGATAAACCATGTGTTCTCTTCAAACAGCAAAACATTTATTTAYGGCTGGATTTGCTAATTACATTTAGACTCAATATTCTTAAAGGTCTTTTCCAACCAAAGTGATAATTCTCTAAGTTGCACATCCTGCTCTATTGAGATATGTCACCAGACTATGCTAAGACAAATTTTTGAAACTGATAATCAAAATTCTACAACCACAGAGAAGCTGAGGAGGAAACACAGATCACTACAGTTACCTTGTGGCATGCCAATACTTCCTTTTAACCGCAATGTTTTTAGTTTTTAAGTCCATGACATCACAGGCATTAATTAGACATCTTTCAGGCAGGAAGGAAGATCTTCTTCTCATTAAACTGATGGGTAAGCTGAAATGCAAAGTARTTAATTCAAAGTGAAAAAGCAATAAAGTCAATAGTAAAACACACCAGTTTTGTTWACTATCCTAAATCCTTATTATCCCAAAATACAAGAACAGCTGTAAAAACCTTATGACTACTTAATTTTTTCCTATAGCGACATGGTAGGGTAAGGGATAGACGGTCCCAAACAATGGTAATCCACAACAAAGCATTCTTGACATCGYGTTCAAGGTTTTTCATAGCAAACTCTTCACCTGATAAAGTTATTCCATTGCAATAGTTTGAGGAGTATCTTAGAGGTCTGGGTGTTGTTTGGTTTTAAACTATCTTGATGATTCAGGAATTCTGTAGCAATGAGAAAGTTTAAAATAAGATAGTGCTATGCACTGATTTGCATGTATGACAGACATATTTCTACAACACAGAAGGCTGACCTAATGCTTCACTACATATGGGTGAAGTGGCATCCTGCTCCCCATAGGTTTTTCTGTTTATTTTTAACTGCTTTCCTACCAGATTAATGAGCTGAACTAGCTCAAAATGGAAACAGATAAGTGCCAGAGCTTTCAAACAAAAAAATAGATGCAAAATGGTGATTTGTAAGTGCATTTGAAAATATAAGATTCTTGTACTTTTCATAAATACGTGGCATTCTCTAGAATGATATTCCTCAAATGTTTTTTTTTAAATTCTAAATGTTATGCATTCTTTTTGGCCATTTTAGTAAATAGATTTTCTGATATGCTCTTGCAAGCTGAAATTGGTTCTAGTAGATATAAGCACACTGGTAGGTARAAGTAGACTATAAAAGAGAACATTCAGAATTCATTTCCCTTGACTTCCCATTAAAGCAAGTGAAGAAAGCAGGCAGGAGATCTTCAGATAACATGSTATGTGAATTGAAAAGAACCTGTCCTTATCCGAAGCAACTGAGAAACTCATACAATGAAATATAGTTCAGACAGATKAAATGGTCACATGTGATGTCAAATCTATACTTTTAATGTTTGAATGAAACAAGACYTCTTTAAGTACAATCATGTAAAATAAAGGTGAATTTGCAGAAGCAATTTGAATGGGTCTGTTTTATAAACACAATGTTTTCTAATTAAACTGAGGATTCAGGAAGGCAACCTTAAAATTAAAAGGATTTAGGAACATACAAATACCAAGACTGGCAGTTCATTAGCTTTAACAGTCCCTTTAAGATAAGATTTATTTTTAACTTCTGCTTGTAGTTTTAAGCCATTAGGAATGCTGCAATATAAAAAAACCCAAAACAACTTTCTCAAAAAGCTCTGAGAAACCAGAGAAAATATGATTTTTAGAGGTTAAGTAGTCCTTTAAAAGTTGTCTCTGAGAAAAGAGATAAAAAACCTCTAATGAATGTGGAGTATATTACAAAACTGTAATGAAGCATGTAAGGGGCAAGAGCAATGAAGCATGTAAGAGCCTGTAATAAAAATACTATGTTAGGTTCGTCTGTTGAAAGCATTCCAGAATGGTCAAAATTGTGATTCACATGTTGTGGGAGAAAAAAAAAAAGAAGAAAACATAAGGAAAAAAAAAATTTGAACATATTTTCCCATTCCAAGATGGTATAATGGCTTTATTTCCTTTTGTTCCTAAGACTATTTAATATCCTATTAAGTGTTTTACTATATAGAATGAGTGTTCACACTAACCATACAATTTTGATGGCTCTCTTTTACTTTATACAGAAGCAGATATGGTTTAACACTCCTTCACAATTTAGTCCCCCAAACTGAATGAGTGTGGCAGATTCAACCTAACTGCCCAGTCCACCAGAATCCTTAATTATCTTTAAAAATGCTTTGCAATATCTCGTTATCTGAACATGTCTCCCATCTCCACTTTGAGCTCCCTGATCTTTCATCTACAGGATGAGATCCAATTTAGCCTAGCAAGGATATAGCCTTTCAAAACCACATATTTTATATTCTGTATCCCTACAAGTACATTTATACTGCAGGGAACAGTTTGTAAGATCCTAGTCTTTTTGTTTCTCAGATATGTTGCTGTGTAAAATAGCTCTTATTTTAATTTTTTCCCTGCTAAAATAAAGGGTCTGTTCTTTAATTACTGTGATGCTAACTCATTGTCATACATTCTGTAGTCTTACAGACTATGGAGCAAAGTTTTCTCTTCTTCTGAAGACATTTTACTATTTTTATGAGACGTGCTGAAGGTCTGAATTTAGTTGCAAAGGTCACTGATTCACAGATTGCAAAATTGTTAAGTCTAGTAACAGTAGGAAAAGTGTGCTGTTACTGTGTGTGTAAATGTCATGTCAGCTGCCGTTGGGATAAAAAGCATGAACATAACCAAAGATATCGGCATGGGTATAAAAGAAACAAATAAGACATTTGTTGTAATTTCAATACTAAGAAACAAGAAGAAGTATGACACAATAATTTCAGTGGCTAGACAGTATCATCCTTGGGCCAGTTCTCTCCAACATCCCTTTAACAACCTGGAYGTGGGACTTGAAGGAATATTAAGTAAGTTTGCCAARGACACTAAATTGGAGGAGCTGTCAACTAACTCYCTTGAGGGYACAGAGACCCTGCAGAGAGATCTTGACAAACAAGAGATGGGCAACCACCAACCATATGAACTTGAACAAGGGCAAGTGCTGGATTCAGCACCTGGGACAGGGCAATCCTGGTGTGTGTATAGACCAAGAAGCAAGAGGCTGGAGAGAAGCTCTGCAGAAAGGGATGCAGGGTCCTGGCCAGTGGCAAGCTGAATGTGAGTCAGCAGTGCCCTGTCTGCCATGAGGGCCAAGTCTGTCGTGGGGTGCATCAGGCACAGCACCCCCAGCTGGGCAAGGGAGGGGATTGTCCCCTCTGCTCTGCTCTGGGGCGGCCTCACCTCGAGTTCTGGGGGCAGTTTCTGGTGCCACAAGAAAAAAAAAAAAAAAGACAATAAGGTATTAGAAAGTATTTATATGAGGTTTACAAGGAGAGGACTTGAAATGGATTGCAGCTGAGTCAGAGKAGGTTTAGGTCAGATATCAGGAAAAAAAATTTTATCCAGAGGATGGCTTGATACCAGAAGAATCTCTCCWGGGAGTGATCACAGCATCACACCTGTCTGAGTTCAAGAAGCTTTTGGACACTGCTCTCAGGCATATGATGTGATTCTTGAGGATAGTCCCATAAAGGGTCAGAAGCTGGACTTGATGATCCTGATGGGCCTCTTCCTATTCAGCTGATTTTAAGACTCTATGGTTCTGTCCTGGCCACTCAAGGCATATTGCTTGGTCTCCCCAGATTTTGATCTGCTATTGTTGATCAGAATTTGTMACTAGTGATATTCTCTAGCATACACCGGGAAATTATATTTATCACATGAGACAAAGTGCCTTTTCTCAACAGAAATTTGAACACACACACTATAATCCTAAAAAAATCTTCTCCTTAAAGCAACACTTTCTTATGCCCAGTATTYTTTCCAGATCTTAAGGAAAAAGAAGGCAAAACAAGGGGACATATTACAATGAAGCACTGTCAATTTTCTGGTTCTTTAGCAATATATTTCTACTTCCACTATTCTTTTCTACAAAATCATGGTTTTGTATAGCATGTAATTTTCTAGCAAGACACATTTTTGCAACCGAGCCCAACAGYCTCTGTGAAAATATATTTTAAAAAGTACAAAACATGCGAATAGACAGTGACAAGTGAGGAAAAATAGAGTATGAGAAGCAGCTCTGTGATACTAAGGTGAGACAAGAAGGAGGAGGARGTGCTCCAATTGACAGAGCAGAGAACGCCCTGMAGTCCCTGGAGGACATCATAGTGAAGCAGGTTGTCTCCCAGCAGTCCCTGGAGAACCATGGAGGAAAACATACCTACACTGCAGCCGTRGAGGGCTCCATGCCTCAGAAGGTAGATGTGCCTTGAAGAAAGTTGTAGCTTGTGAAGGCAGGACCAGAAAGCCATCCTTGACTTCTTCTTTAGTCAGAGTATGTGCAAATGTCAAACAAATTAGAGTTGCTAAGTCTAATCTATTCTCTTTCCAGTTATTGTCATAGGTAAGTAAGRAGACAAAATAAGAATTAGAAGCCTAATACTTTAGCTTCAGGCTCCCATTCTCTCTGCTCCCCTTTAAAATTTAGTTTTATATTAAATAAAGTTCAATATAAAGTTCTTAAAGCTTGATGTTCAGGCTTTATAGAAAATAGGGAGTGTAAATAACTCTTTTCACTGTAATTTTTTTATAGAACTAAAAAACTGAAATTACTGTTTTCTAAGGACTTACGGAAATCARTTGGTAGAGGTGGTAAGAATGAAGAGTATAATTAATCTGAAAAGAGAGTATCATTGAGGTACCTCAGTTGTGTACAAGTTTTTTAYTAGGAACTCTAGACTTTGTAAACAGGCTTAGGATACAACAGTTATCTATGGGAATATTTTAGTATGTATAGTACATTCATCTTTAAATAGCTCTATCTGTTTTATCGTTATGACTTACATTTTAAATTTTATTTGAAAAGAAATATTCATTATTCAGATAATTTACAAGTTGGAAGCATTTCAGTTGTTGACAGTTTTTGCTGTCTCCTGAGGGCAGGAAAATAGTCTTAGTACCAATACTGAAACAAACTAGTTAGAAAAATTATTTTTCCTCATTCTTTTCTGTCTATTCTAACAGGCACAGCAGCAAAACCACTGCTATGAGTTTGAGTTGTCCTACCACTCATGGATGGCAAACTTGTAGTGGCTAGTATTTTATTTACATGCCTTTCTGATGCTGGTTGTTAACTGTTGTGCAGAAGGATCTATAAACTACTTTCACATGAGGACACTCCTGAATTGCTTCACTTGTCTCTGAACCAGAGAACTAAGCTGGCACTCAATTTCTGAGATCTTGCTGTGCAAATCCCCAAACTCATTTCCTTAAAATGCATTTTACTTTAAAACCAAAGCACTTCATTATTTCATTATGTAATCAGTTGTTCTTAATGTTCAGGGTATTGTTCTATAACCATAATAACATATTCCAGTAAGCAAGTATAACATCTGTCTTAAGTAGCATGTATCACTTGGCTTTGGTTCATGGATCATAACATCTGCAAGGAATGTCATGTACAATAAATATAAAGAATGGGGTAACTGACCACAGGTTTAGGATTCTTTCTGCTTTAAAACTTAACTCTTATAATATCAAGTGTGTCTTTATTAAAGCAATCAACGACTTATTACCTGCACTACAATGAAGAACAATAAATAGCGGCTGACCATCACACAAAAATTCTAGTAAGAATAATGGTCTGCGCCCACAGTGYAGCACAGGGTGTCTGTAGTCAAGCCAGAGTCCTCCAGGCACCCACTCAACCTGGAGAAGAGCAGACCCTGGGGAAATGTTATAGCAGCCCTCCAGTATCTGATGACTGCCTAGCAGAAGGAGGGAGATGAGCTACACTTGGGCCATATAGTGATAGGAAAAGTGTTAATGGATTTAAAACCTGAAAAGTGTATGCTTAGTTTGGATATTGGGAAGAAATTCCCTGCCAGGAGGGCTGTGAGACACTTGGAACACGTTGTGGGTGACCCATTCCTGGAAGTGTTCAAAGCCAGGTCAAATGGCTCTTTGAGCTTAACGCATTCTAGTGGAAGGTGTCCCTGAAAATGAAATGGGGGTGGATTTAGGCGAATTTTAAGGTCCCTTCCAACCCAAACCATTCTATTATTCTATGACAATATTCATTCTGTGCAGTAGCAGTAAGCAGTTTAAGATAGAAATAACAGACAGTATTGATTCTAAGAAACCACCATCCAATTAATTTAACGGTTTTGGTCTCACATATATGCTCAATTTAGCGTTATTATTTCTAGTAACAGTCTTGGCACTTAAATATCATTCATACATGAGTTTTATAATTTTTGAGATCCTTCCTTCCTTCCTTCCTTCCTTCCTTCCTTCCTTCCTTCCTTCCTTCCTTCCTTCCTTCCTTCCTTCCTTCCTTCCTTCCTTCCTTCCTTCC
>JACDOX010000031.1:4900332-5160079 GCA_014549065.1 Cardinalis cardinalis
TTCCTTCCTCTTCCTTTTCTCAACTTTGATGTCAATTTCCAAAGTGTGAAGTATTTACAGTAAATGACTCTTTCCTAAATATCMTTTTGAAACATAAAAATGGATAAATAATAAAATTGTGTGAAGACAGAGCATTTAAAAGAGATTTTAAAGTGAGAATTACAGTTCCATATTGAAAATTCAAACATACAAAATTGAAATTATGGAATCGACAGTTGAAGATATTTTTGCATTTCTGCAATAAAGATTMTGATCTCAGTTTTTACACCTTCTGAAAATACCTATGGAAAGTAACTACTCTGGATAACAAAAATACTTCCAAAACAAGAAAACTGATTTATGCAGATGAAAATATAATATTCTAAATACTCGTCATCTAGTATGAAGGATTGCCCTTACGCAGTAAGATTTATGGATATTTCTAGTCTCAAACAAACATAGAAGGGTTTTTCAACTAACTTGAAAATCTTTAAAAGCAAATTTACCTTTGAAAAAAAGGGTAAATAAAGATCAGAAAATTATATGCWTCCACACTTACTATATGTTGGTTACTAAATATTGGGTCTGTTTTGTGGGTGAGTACACTTCCCATTCCCACACACAGATACAACTCTTCCCCCTGCCAACAGATGTGTGATTTTGGGTCTCAAAGAATCTTTTTTCTATCTTTTTTCTGTTCAATAGTTTTTGGTTTTCAAAGTTAAGGGGTATTCTTCCTAGATCTGAAGGTAATAAAATCAATTAAATATTTGGTAAAAACTGTTCTAACTACATCTTCATGTGAAGCATTTAGTCTAACTTAGTTTGCTTACATACAAATTTTTTTCAAAGTATTATGGCAACTAAAGAATAATTACATCAGTGACAGATCATATTTTGCAGCAAGACATTAATGCCATGTTTAGCACACACTTAAGGCATGCATTTTTTATTAAAGGATTTTTTTCAAGAAATCTCTCTACATTTAATTTTTCCAATTATTTAACTCCAGATTCATTAAAATATGAAAAAACACTCATTAAAACCAACACCTTGCTTTCCAAATATCAGCTACCAGAATTATATTTGGGTTGTCTAGATAATACCAATCAGTATAGGTAAAGTGCAGGTATAGCCTCAAAAATGGATTTTCCTTTATCATAGTCTATATTTTTACAAATATCATTCTTATACAAACATAGTTAAATTTAATACAATAATAATTTTTTCTARAGATTTTGATTGCTAATAAGATATCTACTATGGAAATTTACCTAAGCTCATTTGCTTTTCAAGAGACTTGTGGGAAGTGGAATGTAGGCAGTAACAATGGTGAGAAACCCATTCCAAAATTACCAACTGAATACCTTACCATGACTTGGTTTGATGAACTGAGAAAATTCTTAAGTGATATTAGTAAAAACATACTTTGATCAAACATATATCAACTGAAGAAAAAACTTGATTGTTTGTTCATTTGCTGGATTTCTGGAGGTTGATATTGGAAGCATAATCACTACAAATACAGTGAAGTAAATATCTATTGATTCCTCAGACCCATAAAAATGTCCAATAGAGGCTTTGTTTGTAAGAGGAATGTAATAAATACACACTTAATTAAATTACAGACACATACTTTTGAATGGATAAATCATAAATTTACCCTCCTGAAAATCAGGACATCAATCATAATAGAAATTATATGAGCAGTAAAAGAAATTGCAACCTGGTTTTAATTAAAAGGTAATAGTGCAAATATGTCATGTATACTTTTTCAAGATCATATTACAGYACTTCTCCCAAGTATAAATACTATCAGAGAAAAGCTGAAAATAAATACCTTTCATTGCACTTAGTTTAACTACAGCAGTTTTCACAGAAAGCACTTAAATAACCAGCAGTGTATCAAAGTTCCTATCAGGCCATCTGGATTAGTACTTGCAAGTTTCAAAAACATATGAACCATAGTATAACTTAAAGTAATTTGATGTGAAAAAAAATATGTTGAGCATATATAGTGCCCTGCCCATAATTTCTAGCTTGTAAAATAAGAAAATAGCCATTATTATAAATATGCAAATACAGCATACGAACATCTATGCAAAGCATGCACTATAAATTCAGGTAGAAATTATGATTTGTTGAAAGGCTGATACTGAAGAGAACAGAGCAGAGGCTGGGCTGCTGCACRTTACTACAATTCTTTGTCCTCACCTGGCAGAAATCTACTGAGCTGGGAGCTCATTTTAAACTTAATTTAAGTAGTGACTAYGAGCACATATGTTTAAATAACCTTCTCCAGATCTTTCTATTTCTTCTATTTTCTTTTAGAATATGAAGAACTTATTCTACAGACTGCAGAGGCACTAAGTAGTGACTAAAGGAACTTGCCTATCAATTGTTAAAAGTAGGTGGTTTTCCTATCATCCTTCTTCCCTTCTCCTTTGGAAAATCTAAAATGTTTTCATCAGAAACAGTAAAGTGTCTATCACAAGATCTAATAAATCCTATGAATTATGTAGAATAAATATTGTTCTMAATAATGTCCTTATTTTGCCCTTTTAAAACTTGACTTTCGGTGGGAAAATTTGGTTATTTAATCTTGGATATTTAGTCTCAGTGAAAATTAAGTTCTCCACTTATCAAAAGTAAATTGTTAGGAATTGATTGTGAAGATTGCTTCTTCAGCAATATGTTTTAAAAGTTATTGCCAAAATATAGTAATGAAATTTGGAGCACAGGAAAAGTCTATTWAAAAAATTAAATAAATTAAAAGAAACTTACCTGATTTGTACAATATGGTACAGAGACATATATATATACACATAAATAAATATGAGCATTTTATTCCTGTAACCAAATCATCTTGCACAATTTAAGTTGCTTAAAACCATACAAATAAATACAAGTAATATTTTCAATTGCAACTCATACACCTACAGAAGGTGCTGCTACTTACTTAGGACAAAAAAATCATATTAGAAACAATATTCAGGCCAAAATATTTTYAGATRCAATATGGTTTCAAATAGATTTGGATACTTTCTACTCCTTAAACTGCCAAGAGCTACCTTTACATTGTGAAAGGTAAGTGAAAAAGTGGCATCTAAATAAACTGTTTCATTTGGTAGTTTGTTTGTGAGTTTGAGTTTTAAGGTTTTGTTTTCTTTGGTTTGTGGTTTTAGGTTTTTTATCCTTGGTTTTATTTTGTTTTTCTAACAAAAGATATATTTGTTACTTATAATCTTAATTAACCCTATCAGGTTTTGATCAGTTTTAGGTTTTGATTCGGGAAGCATATAAAATTTACAACAGTTTTGATAGACGTTAGTGTCTAGAAAGCAACRCAAAACAAGTTTTCAGATGTGATCACGTAACTGTACCCCTTTGTATCTAGATACTTGGGACTAGCAATTTATTTACAGAATTCTTTAMATTGCTTTGTGAATGTGGCATTCTTTTTCTAAATATTTTGTCTTTTCTGAAGAATACTGAAACCAAAATCTGTAACAATCAGTATCACAGCATTAYAAATTAATTGACCAGCAAAAAGAACTAGATGGCAGATGAGGAGATGCATTTTCTTTTCAAGTCTAGATTCTAATAGTGGGGTAACTGCCCTTCAAGCAAGATGGCAGAAATAAACATATAAGCATGTTGCTCTTAAAAGTCTGATGAGAAGCTCWGTTTGATAAATTATGAGTRTGTTCTGGGATTCTGGAAATAATAMAAAATTGTCTTTGATCAATGGTGGGAGAAATAGTGGAGAAGTATAATGGGAATACTCTTTTATTTAGTGGGKTTTTTTTCTATAGACAACACCATAAATGCTTTATAATATTGTACAAATGACAGAGCAGCCAMTTGAACCATTTCTGGAAATGTTCCAAAAACATTGTTCCAAAAAAAAAGGCTTATTCAAATATTAGCAAAAAAAAAATCCAAAAAGTATTAAATTATAGATTGTAAAGGCTATTAAAAATGCAAAAATTGCTGATGGGAAGCTAATATGTGGCTAAACATGCATTCACAGGGTACATGTCTCTAAAGAAATACTCTAACTAAAAGCCATTAATTCTTTATATCATATTCTTATCCCCTTTCATATTTTAAATGTGAATGAAAAACATAACTATGAACTCTATATTCATGTCTCAGATTAATCTTACTATAACGCAAATATTTTTTCTCTGGTTTTCTTTAAGTTCTGCTGACTGCGTTGCACATTTATTTGTGTGCTTTTTTGCTTCTTTCYGCTGTCAATACTGGGCAATTCATGCCATCTACAAAGAGTATTTCTCTCACCTAAGCAAATGTATTTAATCTTTAGAATCCCTTTATATTAAATTGGTAGAAAAGTAATTGATTTATTCCACCTTAGATTGATTCTTTTGGTAAAGGTCACCTCGAGAAAACTTTTTTCTGCTAGGATTCAACTCAAGGATTGGAATAATTGAGAAGACTGGTGGGCACTGGAGCATGGAGAGCCCTTCAGCCTCTGTGGATATATACTACAGAATAAAATTATCAACTCTCTAAACTTTATTGACTGTACTGAGCAGAATTCTGACTATAATCTGTTTCACACATAGATACCTCTTTTAACGATACATGGTAAGATGAATCTCACCTCCTGTTCTGTGCAGGTATTTGTATTTCTATTGACTGTTTAGGATATCTAGATGACTTTCAGATGTCTAAAGTTAGGTGAGACAAAGCCCAACTCYCAAGGCCTAGAAACCCCTCCCTGTAAGCTGCAAAATACTGCAGTTCTGTAAAATTTGCCAAAGCAATGACTATAGCGTTAACTGTGTGCAAAGTACCTGCACTCAGATACTTTTCAAGATATTCACAAGATATTCTTCACATAGGAAGATTTGAAGACACATATTTTATCTCTTCAGTGAATAAAACCACCAAAATATATTAGTTTTTTGAATTTAGCACTTTTCCTGTTACAATTATTTCACTTCACATGGCTTAATTAAAAAGCATCCAATTCAGAGAAAGCTTGGTAAAGCCAGATAAGAAAGAAAATCAGAAACTGGTTACTCAGAGTGTGAGTAGGAAGACAGGGAAAGATTTAAAAGAATAAGGAAACTAAACAGAAGCAGTGACAATGAGAGACATCCTGCAAGTTTCCTGCAGGGATTATGTATTATTTAATCAGTGACAAAATTATAAGAGCCTGCACATTTGATGTCTCACCACGGGAACACAATAGCCATTGTGCATGCTCATAATTGCCAAAGTAACATGGCAAAGAGAAGGAAGTACACAGAATAATAGAACTGAGTAATCAGACTTTTTCAATAATTGAAATTCAGGTGGTGAATTATTCAAACAACCATTTTTATATTGTAAAGCAGCTGATATAGACAGTCTGGTAAACTGCATATATGTACCACTTGTACTCAGAAAATTATTCTCAGGAAACTACAGGTTCTACTTTTGATCAAAAGTTTCTGAATATCATATAAGAAAGTATAAAAATGCAAATCAGAACATWTGGGTAAAGTACCAGGATCCAGAGATCAAGAAATTTGTCAAGGCTGAAAAAGCACAGCTGAATCCTTACAGGCTCAGCCTATGCTAACAATTTATTATGAATTGGAGTTTTGTCTATTACTGAAGGCAACTGTATTCATACTTTTAAACTATTAAACTCTCTTATGTTGCAATACTTCATGAATACATCCACAGTGCTTTTTGGGGTCACGCACAGTCCTAAAAAATGCTTTAGGAGGCTGGGAATGGCGCAAGCTTTTCAGGGAGCATTCCAGCAGACTAACACAATATGAAATAGTGTCCAGGAGCATTTCCAGGAGCTTTATTTAATAATATAGATGCAACCAAAGACTTCACTCTTGATGTTGTTTACCATTCCATTTACTTTTCAGCTCTTTACTTGAAGCTTAGGCAGCTTGCACAACTGTGCATCCAATAAACCTCTCTAGCTGGTCATTCCATGATTTCTCAGTCTGATGCCCTTGAATATTAAGCGTGTATCTCTTCCTCTCATTAATAACTTTCCTTCTGGCATGCTGCTTCTCTGTACACTCGGGTATACTAATTGGAAACCACTTCCTATCTCTAACACCAGTTCATAATCCCAGGCTTACTTGTGAGGTGTGAAGACTAAGGTATGGCTCAAGAAGGCTTCATTAGAAATGCCTGATAGTCCACTATATGATTTTCATTTGAAGTTGCTTAGCAACCTTCCTCTGGCATCAGTGCCTGCGTACAGATTGGCAAAAGGCTCTACAAAGGCAAAACAGATAATCAGGGAAGGGGAGAGATATCTGAAAGAAAAATCAGCACATAAAAGGGATCCATTTATTACACTTATTTTTGTGATTTTTTTCATGCCTTTTCATTTGTTCACTGATTATTAATAGAAGAGCAAAAATGCCATTGAGTTCTGGGCATCTCTGCAGTTTAAGATGATGCCAGGAATTAATGAATTAAAAAAAAAAAAGAGAGAAAAGGATTTGTGACATGACAGTTGTAGATTGAAGGATCTAAATATAAAAATCCATCCACTCTTCCCTCAAACTTCCTGGTGAGCTATTTACTTACTACTGCATGCTTTTGAGAAAGGAAATTTTTGAGGGATAATAATGGGCTCATTTTTAATGCTGTCCAGTTTTTTGGGGTTTTTTTTCATTGGTGCAAGTTCCACAAATGAAGAGATGTGGAGTTCTGGAAAATAGAATTTCTCTATAACACAGACTCAGGTACTTAACATAGGCTGGAAATTAAAGACACTTTTAACTTCTTTAAATTTGAATAATTGTATCAAAGGCTGCATAAGTGGAAAATCTTGCACAACTTTCCTTCAAGCATATATATCTGGATAGAGATACTGTGTTGTGCCATAGAATATTATCAAATTATCTCTTTATACTGATGCATACTTACATCTGGAATCTAGCAACAGAACCAACAGAAGTAACCTACCCAAGACAGTGTAAAATCAGCTACTTCCAAACAAATACAAAATGTTGTACCTGTCTTTGACTGCCTTTTGATAAAGGCCATGTGTAGTTCCCCTAYGCATTCAATTACAGTCTTAATGCTTTGAAGTACAGCTTTTTACAGGCATGGGAATAGATCCTTGAATGAACAGTTATAAAGCACAGAGAGCTCCCATCCAGCTTCAAACATTTCTCTCTCATCTGGTGACCCCTACGGTTCTTATCTCAAATATCCTTTTGGTGTACTCACTAATAGTGTAAGGAAAGTTAATTTGAAACTTTCTCCTTTTTTATAGTGTACAAGATTGAATTTGGCAACTAAAGGCAGTGATCGGAACAAGACACAATACTCTTCAACTGACAGACTCCAAAAATTTAGACTAATGGTGTGGAAAGGATTGTGAGCAGGAGGATAAATCTATAGAAATATTAAATCTCTCCTAAACCCTTTTTTTTTTCTTTTCTTATTCCTTAGGTATTCCATATGTTGGAGGGATATAGGCTTAATTACTAATAGCTACTGAAAGAAAAGGCATAAATTGGGATTTATGTCAGTGACAGTTTGATTTCTTAGTCCTGTGTCTGGGCCTCAGACTTCTCTGGCTAAACCTGAAACTTGTGTTAACTAAACCTGAAACTTGTGTTACTATATATTTTGACTGGTTTTGCTGCAAGAGAAAGTGAACTCATGTAAACTTGGGCTGATAATGAATGACTCATGGTGCTAACTATCTGAAGCAAACATTTCCTGCTTAGGCTAGATGAATAAGTGCTGGTATCTTGTGGCTTGTAGGCAGCCATCCACAATGCTGTSCCACTGGGACCTTGGTCCATATCACTGATTATCCATGGAACTTTAGCAGTTTACCTGATCAGATGAGTGCTGACACCACTAGAGGAAACATCAGTCATTGCTATCAGGTCAGCGAAGAGATTATGCCCTTGTAGGAATCTGTCAGCTCTGAATTCTTCCAATATGTGCTCTCAGTAAAGGCATTTATTGAATGCACTACTTTTGACTCCTATATTCTTATCCTGTACGCAATGTAATGACAGTGAAGAAGGAGGAAACTGTGCCTGTGTATCTTCCCAGGCCCTCTCAGAACATCCTTTGTCAGTTTTTCTTTGACAATCCCAGCTATCCCTAGTTAGCCCCTCTTGTCCAGTCAGAGTCTTATATTACAGGTCTTCTTCCACCCTACAGGGCAAGGCGTGAAAACACTACCATCCTACATGCTACTCAGCGACAGAGCAATTTTCAGCTGCCTGCATCTGTGGAATCTTAGAGCAAGAAGTATGTAAATCATCAATCACACTGTACTACATATAACAACTGCAACATTTATTGGCTGAACATACGTGATATCTGCATGATCTAGCTAATTGGTTTTGGCTGTGACAGATGGGAACTGTGGTGTCCAGGTGTGCTGGGTTTTGCAAACTTTCTGCTTCTGTAAGACTAGAAGTTGTGGCTCTTCTCTCAGAATTGTCTTAGAGAGATACAGCTTTTTATGTCGTTGAAAATTGGATCTTCTACTTTCTAGATAGTTCATCTGGGGTTAGGAGTAAGACATCTTGCTAGCAGAAAAGGAAAAATAAACCTCCCATGTTTGTGGGYATTGAAAAGCAATGTAATGATGGATTTGAAGAAGTAGCAAGACTGAGCAGAAATATGGAGGGAATAATTGGRAGGAGGAGGTTTTAGTGTGATGCCTTGCAGCACTTTTCCTTCATGTTGTTGTATTGTCAACTTGATAAAGCTGAGTCACCTGAACCACTCTAGCTGAAGGCTGTCTATCCATAACATCTTCCACTCTGTAAATAGGGAAGTAGGATGTCTGCCTTTATGCAGCTATCTCATGATTAAATGCAGTTTTGAAAAACCACTAGCCTAAAACTGAGATCTCTATTTTTAGACTGCTGCATCACCTCCCAGTAGAAACTAATCTGGAAGCAGGAGTGGTCATTGTTAGCCAAAGGATCACCTTGCAGTCTCTCCCAAATTTCCTACAATGAATATGAGAAGAGTACTTAACAGGATCACAAAAACATGCTTGATGTACTRTGGAACCTTCAAGGAAAAGAATCATGGGGAAAAAATAACAGGGAGAAGAATCATTATGAGTTTAACAACTGGCAACTGAGAGGAACTACAAAGTCTCTGAGTCCTACTTTGAAATGTACGAAATGTTATAAGGTGGTGTCAATTAGTGCATTATAGATGCTGTACAGCCATCACATTCCTTATTATCACATTTTCATTTGCTGAATTTGGCTAGAGTCTGGAACGCTGACATTTAAAATTAATCTTTTGGGAGAAGTGCTTCGAAGTCTAAAATTAAAATTGTGCATATGTTTCAGGRGTTCAGTTGGGAAGCTAGATATTGTCTAGCATCTAAATATGTAATTAAACAAAGGCTCCTTAATTATACTATGCTCATTAACTCATACCTATAATAAATGCCCATCTTTAAATATTTATATGATTGAATTCATGTTGCTGAATAATGTACTTCAAATGATTTCTGCTTAAAATAAAATCATTACTGTGCATATTGCCATTGTAAATCTAGAGAGGTGGTAATAACTCAATGGATTGCAGGGCTTAGGGGTCTCTTTTAAAGATAGGCAACTACAAATTCTATCAGTGTAGTTTTATGTCAAGTTTTATGCTAATGAGGATGACTAAGAATGCCCTGCAATAGGGAACCAGGAGATTTATTTGAGAGGGCTGTTCTCAATAAAATGTTACTTCASCTTTTGGTCAAAGCAAGACTTATCATTGCATGCCTGCAACCCTCAAGGCAGGTAGGTGTTCCTCCTGTCTTATTTTTCAGTATATCCAATCTTGTTTTCAGCTACAGTGAGGACATATATTCAGTCATATATATGATATATTTGGATGATAGCAGTTAAACTGTTATCATTCTGCTATTCTCATGTCCACAGCATCAGCAGAAGACTTCATTTGTTTCTCTCTTGTTTGTGAAAGGTATGAAATATAATTTRCAAGTTAGACACAAATTTGTTTTTCAGCTATGATTACTGTATAACAGGGTATGAGTTCTGAGCTTTTGTGCACACCCAATGCACTTAAGTCATTAGTTCTTGGTGTGGTCCAGAAATTCCCTGTGAAGCTATCTGCATAGTTGAGATAATGGATTGACGGGAGAGAGGTTTATTATTGAAATCTTAGTCATCTTCCTAAAAAAAGCCATTGACTAATTTGAAGATGACCTCTCCCGGTCAGAACTTCCAACTGTCCCTAAGATTTTCCCAGGTGAAATACRTTGTCTGTACCAGTGTGTATGTGCCAAGTATTGACTAACACCTGGGGTGAAAAATCTGCCCTTTTCAGAAATCCCARATAGTTCCTGCGCAGAAGTGACCATCCTTTGAGTAACTAAGACCCCTGTAAACAGTTACTGTCCTGTGGCACAGATACAGAAATGGTCACATGTGACAATCTCTTGTGCGTACCAAGGATGAGCAGGAGATGTTTCATGTGTGATTAAAGGATTGGATTGTACACATCCTGGTCATGTGGCCATGTATGTCAGGGAGCAGCAAAGAGCAGGGCTGCTCCCTGAGCTGAGCTGGAGCCCTGGGTGACCCTGGCAGAGGCCGTGGGCAGTCATGGACAGAGCCAGTCCCATAGCACCTGATCTAGGCAGCAGAGCAGGRGTGGAGGCATTGCTGGAGAATGCAGGTGAGGCTGCTGGGGCAACCAATGCACAGTGACTGACCATCTTGTTTGAAATTCCCCATGTTACTCAATGCAAGGATCTCAATACTCAGTCTGTTTTATTTMTTTTTTCTTTTTTCATTATCTTCCTTTTCTTTTGTTTCTCTTTTCCTTCCTCTTTTTTCCCCTCTTTCTTCTTACTCCTTTTCTGTGCAATACCTAAACATTGCTGAAAAAGTGTTCACACTATTTCTCTGACACAATTTTTTAATATTTGTATTTGCTGATTATGTTTTATAGTGAACATTAAACTTTCCCTTATTTTTATYATTCTTTCTGAGAATGAGACTTATTCTTTATCTTTCTATTTTATTTTTTACTAGACAATTTTTCTCTTTCATATGATTTAAAAAATGAAATAATTTTTAATGTAAGTTCTCTGAACTATTAAGTATGTAAATAAAGTATCCYATTTATGTATGACACATGAGATAAAGTTATTTCAACTTTTGAAACATAAATTTTTGGTAATATAATTAATTATATCCATAATTCATAYTAATAAGTACACTGAGATGAGCTTGTTACAGTCAATATTTTACAGTAAGACTTCAATAATGTATAAATTATCTAAGGTTACTGGTGTGTTGTATTAATAAGTCTGTTATAAAGTTGTGTAAATAAAGCCCACACAGAATTAGAAAATTGAATGGTAATCATGTAGCACAGGCAAATYTCCTTCCAAACTTTTCCAGCAAAATTGCATGCAGGTATCAAATASCAAAATGTAGATTGCCATCCTAGTCTATTGATTTTTTTTTTCTCCTTTAATTTATTCCATGGAGTAAGAATAGAATTGAGCTTCTGAAAGAATAGCTTCAACTAACACAAACTCTATGTTTGTTATGATGKAACCCTGTCCTTCATGAGAAATTTCATATTTTTATCTCTATGATTAGCAGACTTGTTTCACCATTCAGATAAAAAATACAAGCAAAACACAAAGCTAAACTTAACTTTGTCTGTTTTGGGCTGTTTTCCTTTATCTTGGTTTTTTGTTTGCGCTTTAGATGTTCTGAGTGATTGATTTCCACTATATCTTGGTCTTTCCATCATTGAGAAAAAAAAAMCATAAAACTTTTATCAGCAATAAATTGCTACTTTCAGTTGTCTTAAGGCATCTAAGTACAGGTTTATACTTAGAATCATAAAATTCTTTAKGTGGAAAAGCTCTTTAAGATAAAAGTCTGACCACTTACAGTACTGCCAAGTGCACSGCTAAATCATGTCCTTAAGCACCACAGCTAGACATCTTTTACATACCACCACGACTGGTGACTCAACCACTTCTCTGGGCATCCTTGACAATATGTTTGGTGCAGAAATATTTCCTCATATTCCATTTTAATTTCTCCTAATGCAACTTGAGGTAATTTCACCTTGTTACCTCGTGTTATTTGGGAGAGAAGACAGATCCCCACCTCACCACATTCTCCTTTCAGATAGCTGTAGAGGGCAATAAGGTGTCCCCTGTATCTCTTTTCTCCCGGTGAAACAACTGAAATTCCTTTAGATCCTCCTCATTTTGCTCCAGCCACTTCAACAGCTCTGTAGTCCTTCTCTGGATGTGCTTTGGCACCTCAGTGCCTTTCTYGTAGTGAGGGGTTCTCACAGACAGAGCGATAAACTTCAGTCATAAGAGCAAAAGAGCAATATACTTTATTGATATAAAACAGTGAGTTCAACAACTTTAATGGTAATGAGATAGAAGTTAACAAGATAAGGTACACTTGATTACTACATAGGGTCAGATGAAACTGTCAGCAAGATCCTCTAATTAAGTCAAGAGGCTTTGAAAGAAACCTTTTGCTTTTTAAATTCCTTTTCAGAGAGTGATCTAGATATGGCTGGATTCAATCCTAGTCCTTAACTTGTTCAATGTCATACATCTAAAGGATTAGATGTGCAAGGATATTCCTTTATGAAACTCAGCTAAGATTTTAACGTTTAGCATGCTACTAATCTTTTACCAAGAATCTGGCAAGGAATCTCTCAGCCTCACAGAGCAACCTTAAGAGCCATCCCTACTAAAAGGGAGACCCTGGTGTGTAGGCCATGGTTTTGCAGGAAGGCTCAATGGGTCCTGAGTTGCCCACTACTTATATAGTGTGGTGCTGGATTTCCYMAGCCCACCGAGCTCCTGGCACTGACAGCAAGAGCGTGCTGCTCCCAGAAAGCTGTAGAATTCGGGGTGCAGTTCTAGGGCACAGCTGCCCTRCGGCCAGGTGGACTGCGCTGGGGATAGGACTGTGCTGAGGGTAGAGACACGGAACACGGAGAAGTCTTCTGCATGTTTTCCAGAGCCATTTATGCCCCAGATGGTCAGGGACAGAAAAATGCTGAAAGAAAGGCATATATCAACKTACAAATGGGGGAGGTCCCAGGGGAGGATACAGTCTTTAACCAATTGGGAGGAACTGGGGGTGGAACACAAGGCAGGGAATTCAATGTCTAAACCAATACGGGAGTAGAGGGGAGGAGAACAACTTAAACAAACCAATGGGACTTCGAAGGATATGAAATTAAYGGCRAAGTTTCTAGAGAAAGGGGCAGGTATGGGAAGGGATTGACATTCAGYGGGAGTAGGAACAGGGAACAAAAGGGCAGGTCTTTGGGGAGATGGACAACTAGGGCAAAATCAACAACACGGGGGAAAGGAACAATCCATTGGTTGTAAAATATCCTATAACAATTCAAAATAGGGCAGGATTATAAAACTGACTACTAGGACCGAATTACAATCAAAAACACGCACCACAACATTTATAGAGTAATTATTGACCTATTGTCATACCTGCATACCAACAAGAGGTCTGGGTCACAGTGTCCATACAGYCCTTGCCTACCATGTTGCTATTGGTCACCTTGTCCAAAGTGATCAGATTGGTCAGGTTGCCATTCATAAAGCCATGATGCCTTGGTGATCAGCTGCTTGTCCTGCATGTGAAGGTGCTCAAGATGATCTTTTTACACTGAAATAAGTCCTAATATAAAATAGGCCATTTTTTTTCTCAGCAAATCTGCTATGTGAAAGTTCAAATTTAGATGTTAACTTTATACATAGTCATTTCATGCCCATTTGTTCTTGAACCAACATTTATCCCYTACCTTTAATAACTCTTATTTTTATGCTCTACCTTTTAGTACTGACTTTTCCAGCTTCATTTTATCAATTTTAAGTGCTAGAAGTCCCTGTAACTGCTACTCCTTAGCATAACTTTTATAGTTTCCAGTCAAGTCATCTGTCTCTGGGCACAAGTGTATATTAGGAAGAAGATTGGCTTGAAAACAACCCTGTATAAAGGGATCTGGGGGACCAGTTAATAGCAGGCTTAATAGGAGTCAGCAGTGTGCCCTGGCAGCCAGGATGACAAAATACATCCTGGGGTGCATCAGCCAAAGCATAGCCAGTMAGCCAAAAGAGGTGGTTATGTATCATCCTGTATTCAGCACTGCTGCAGCCTCACTCTGGGGTGCTCTGTGCAGTTCTGGGCCACACAGTSTTAAGGTAGTCCAATGCATCCAGAGGTGCTGGAAGAAATTTCCTCTGAAGAGCAGCTGAGGACTTTACTTGTATAGTTCAGAGAAAAGGAGGCTGAGGGGTGACCTCATTGCTCTGTATGGCTTTGTGAGGAGAGGGAGAGAGAGATGCTGGGCTGTTCTCCTTGGYATCCAGTGATAGGAGGCATTTCTTTACCAAGAAATGGTCAAACACTGGGACAGGCTTCCTAGAGAGGTGGTCGATGCCCCGAGAGCGTCAGCATTTAAGAAGCACTTGAACAACGCCCTTGATAACTTTTGTTCAGTAGTAGCAGTCAGAGAGTTGGACTGGGATGACTGTTGAAGAGACCTTTCAACTGAAATAGGGTATTCTATTCCCTTTTTAAACCTTTGTACAATAATTCTGATATCTAGTGGGAGTAGCAGGGCACTTTTTACACTTTCCCTTCTTATTTTTACCATATCTGTATTAATTTGGCAGCATACAGTCATGGTCAGGGAAATAATATTCTACTGATTAGCTTTCAGTTAATCTAGTAGAAACTCACTCTATAAGTTCCTATACACATGACCCCACTAAATTTTGTTTCATTTATATTACTGTATTTTGGAAGTTCATCTCATTATTCCCTTATATAATATTCAGGTTTTGTCATGTATTAATGATGTCTCCAAAGAAATAACAGTAGAAAGAGTTCAAAAAGAAGAAGCATTSACTGATATTTTTTCTATTGTATTAATATGAAACAATAGAGAAATAATAAAWGTTAGTAAATATAAAACCAAAAGTCTAACATTATTAGAAATAGTATCTTCTCTAAATGTAACCTTATTCTCTTTTCAATTCCTGCACTGTCTCTCTCAGTGTTACATCTATTATACAGCACTTCTAAGAATCATATGGCTTCCATTCGTTTCTTTCACTACTCTGCCTGAGGATACAGAACTATGATCCTAAGTCACTTCCTCCACTAATTTTACAATTACGAGCTACAGAGCATGAGTTAAAAAGTCACATTTGAATTCATCTCTGTTCTCATTCATGCAGACTCGGAAGTCTACACAAGATAGATTCAGTGTAATCCTTCCTAATGGATTTGATAAATACAAGATCAAGCAGAGAGCCCCTTCAAGAATAACCCTGCTAGGATAAACAGACTACAGGTTGTTTAAAGAACACAGTATCCTGACTGCTGCCTTGACATCCATGCCACTAACCTTTTTATGGGGTAAAGCAGCAGTCCATGATAGTGTCTGATATGGAATAGCTGAGAGCTGGCAAATAAAATCAGTTTTGCAGGCAGACTCTTTTAATACTTWACTGATAAAGAAGAAACATCCTTCTGTACTGTTATTCAGCCTGGGGCCTGTGTTAAAAATTATTTCAGAAAAGTCAAGATATTAAATGTTTAAAAATGGATGAGTGGGCATCCATTTGTTGCTATTCATCACTTTTCCAATTTTCAAAAGCATTTTATGAGTGTTGGTAGTCATGTCCTTAGCAGTTGCTGAAATAAACTTAAAATGTCAAGAATGCTCTAGAACTGGAGTTCTCACTGGAGCAAAATGTCACTTATGAAGATATTAATTTTATTTTTCTAAATCATAAAGACCATTTCACCAAATACTYATAAGAACTTAAAATTAATATGAATCCTCTTTAACAAAATATTTTTTGTGAAATGTTGATAAATTCTTTCTGGTATTTTTGAGTAAAGTTGGCAAATGCATTTACATTATTTCAAATATTAATGCATAAAACAAAAGAGGCAGTTCTATAATATATGATTGATTTTTAAAAATAAAAATAAATAATGTAGTTATGAGGGGTTTATGTATAATGGCAGTTTAAAAAATCAAAATAATAATCTATTTTCTACAAAAATATTTTAGGTAGGATATGCTGTTTTTCTATCCTATTCTGTTACCACTGAAGTAAAATGAAAGTTCTGTAAACGATTATAAAGCATAAAAGAGCCCATAAAATCAAGTACTTCAGATATATAGGACACTAGTAAATTAAAGAAGACATGTAACTTTTTTTTTCCTGGGTTACCCTGGCATGCCTTTAGCTATGGACTAGTGTCAAAAGAAATATTAATCAACTTCCCTGTAATGACTCATATTAAAATACTGCAATTGGACAGGATATCTTAATAATTTTGTGTTTTGTTATTCTAAGACTAATTTTGAATGCCATTTTAAGATGTATTTTGATAAATATCTGTATTGGAGTGAAAGAAATTTGCAATTTGTTGATACGATTTTTCAGACTTTTTCYCTGCACTCTACTTTCCAGTCAGATTTCTAAATGTGAAGGGACAGAAAAATCCCTTTCAAATCACGACCAAATTTTTGTATCTACACCCCTATGTGTTTTGTTTTGGTTTGGGCTGTGTTTTTTCTTTCTTTCGGGAGTTATATGACAGTGGTGGAGGTGCTGATGCTATCTGGTAGTAAAAAGCCTCGTTGTCAACAGAGTTATGGAATCAAATCTCCTGGACTTCACTGTTTGAGATGACATTGGCAGATAAAAACCATTCTAATCTCAGATATTTGTGCACTTTTAAAAGTTACATAACGTTGCTGTCTCAAAGGGTAGACCGGGAGGAAGGTCAGATGGGTCAAAGCAGCAGTCACAGCTGTGAGGTGTGTGACCAGGGAGCTGGGCTGTGGGCTCCTGTGCTTGTCACCTCCATGCCTTTCTCTGCAGTCCTATCAATCCTGTGTTGGGCCCTCTCCTCGAATCTCACCCCAGGAATCTCTTTCACCAATGTCTGTGTTTCTGTGTGTCTCCACCAGCACCCTGCACGGCCTCCACACGTGTCTCTGCAAGCACCCAGCCCCATCTGTTTCCCTCCACAAGAACCTGTCCCCATGTTCTCCCCAGCTCTTTGCAGCACGTTTCCTCATCTACTTCTCACATACATCTCCCAAAGTGTTCCTCCCCAGTGTGTCTCGTGGCTCTCCCTCTTTCCTAAATGCATGTGAGCCAGAGCACAAGGGGCTCCCCTACCTGGCTGCAGTTTTGAGTGCAATGGGATATGTACAACAGCACCAGCTGAACCCTCAGGATCTCCTCTCTTCAGAACACCTGGCAGCTCCCAGCTACCAAAACCTGCCACTAAATGTCCAATATATGAACATTTAATGTCAGATCTTCCTCTCTTTTTTCCTTCTCTCCTCGCTTCTTTCAGAGTTCAGTCGCATACTTTGCTGCTAACATTTAAGACTTTCTTAGTGGATTATGATTTTCATTGTTTCTACTATATGCGAAAYACAGACGTTTTCCTTGTAGAAGGCAGGTTTACAGTTTTTATTCACTTGTAAACTAGTTACTTCCTGATCTGAAAAGGATTGGGTGTGGAATTTGCAGGCAACCMTGACAAGGGAAGAGATGAGAATCTTGACTCCATGTTTCAGAGGGCTGATTTATTATTTTATGATATATATTATATTAAAAGAAAATGATATATTAAAACTATAATAAAATAATAGAAGAAGGATTTAATCAGAAGGCTAGCAAGGAAAAAAGAAAAGAGAAAAGAAAAGAAAAGAAAAGAAAAGAAAAGAAAAGAAAAGAAAAGAAAAGAAAAGAAAAGAAAAGAAAAGAAAAGAAAAGAAAAGAAAAGAAANGAAAAGAAAAGAAAAGAAAAGAAAAGAAAAGAAAAGAAAAGAAAAGAAAAGAAAAGAAAAGAAAAGAAAAGAAAAGAAAAGAAAAGAAAAGAAAAAAGAAAAGAATGATAAAATCTTGTGACTGACCAGAGAGTCCGAGACAGCTGGACTGTGATTGACCATTAATTAAAAACAACTGCATGAGACCAATCAAAGATGCACCTGTTGCATTCCACAGCAGCAGATAATTATTGTTTACATTTCATTTCTGAGGCCTYAGCTTCTCAGGAGAAAAGATCCCATCTAAAGGATTTTTCATAAAAGAAGTCCATGACATAGGGTTGTGGGGATTTTTTCTCTTTTTCTTCCAAGCACATAACTTTCCTTAWAGCAACAATTTTTCACCTCTTCAGTCAGTCCAAAAAGGTGCTTTAGAGCAAAGTATTAGCAGCCAGAGCTAAAGTCAGGACAGAGGGTTTTATATTGTTAAGGTACTATTTTGCAAATCATTGAGAGAAATGTTTTGGCTGTTTTTCAGGGATAAGATTGAGCTGGACAAGTGTAGTGCTAAATGACATTTTTTAACTTATCMAGCATATTAGATGGGTTTTGTATATATGTATTTTGTAAGTAAGACATTAAAAAAAGGAAAAGGGAAAAATTCTTATTAGGATTTGATTGGAGCAAGCTACTTAATAGATTCTTGGTATAATGTTTCTGTTTTAGTATACATAATCACCTTTTTTATGCATTTCTTGCTTATAATTTTGTGAACATCAAACTCRAAAAAAATGAAAATAAAGCAAGCAGAATGTAAAATTCTCAAAASTGCCCTTTCTTGCTCTTAATGGTTGGTTTTCTTCTATCATGATACCTGTCTTTCTTAACTTTTTGATGTTTGGCTTAGAGAAGCTGTAAATGGCTGACAGGTTCTTTTTACATTTATTTAGATTCCAGCTGGGACTTTATGTATGAATTAACTTGAGGCCATGATAGTGAACAAAACCAAGAAATATAAAATGCCTTCTTAGCATTGAAGGCCACCTTCTACAGACATTATGTATAAAGTCAATTAAACAGTCAACAAATATTCTGCACCTGCCAAAAAGTTCAAGAAACACTTACTGTCAGGTGCAGCTTCATATGCATTGTATAAAGATATCTGTCTTTTAAAGAAAAATTGAAGTGTTCTGTGTGAAGCAGTTTTACAGTGCTTTTCTCTCTGATTCYGGTCTTTCTGACTTACCTGTTTCCTAGAGAGTCTTAAGACACATGAGCACATGGACTTTTCTTCATCTTTGTGCAAAACCCTTATTTATATAATGAGGATTTAAACTATGAATTGAAGATGTTAATTTTACATTTCCAGAAGCTCACCAGCCCTAAAGAAAAGAGATTTGACAAATCCTCCCTACAGAATGACTGTGACATTCTAGTTCTGGGGTTTTACTCTAAGTGAAAAAGGCAGGAAGACATCTAATTTTTAATTAGTTCTCCCCATTTGGGACATCATCTGATTTTACTGGCAGAATTAGCAAGTGAAATCACTCAAGAGCTGCCATGTAAATGTCCCCTACCCCWGGGGATTCAGTATATTAAATGAGTACAGTGTTAACCTGGAAACATTATTATTGATTTTAAATGAGAGCAGCCCTTAAATTTGGCCAAAAACATTAAGTTGAAATAATTATTTTGATTCCATTCTTGATCACTGACAATGAAAATTAGACATGTATATCCATTTTATGCAGAAAAGAGGAAAATTTCTGTCCCCCTCCTGCATTTTGTTAATTATAATAAATAATTTAAATTAATTCCAGACCAATTTTAGTGTTCTCTTACAAACACAAAGAACAACTTGAAGGACCTATCAGAGAATAAAAAAGACCTTAACTCTTTTTGTTCTTGATATTTATTTTTTAAGTTCTTTTACTAACTTATATATAACATGAAATTTTGCTGAAAGAATTTAGAAAAAAGATATTCTGAGATTTTGTTAATTGGTTTATTTTTCAAGCACCATTTATTATTCAAATTAAACTGCATTTCTATGGCAAGTTTTCAACACTCGATTTAATTACAAATGAAGACCATTTCTGGAGTATCAGTATGGAAGCTCATTTACTGCAAAATTTACAATGCTTATGTAAATTCTAAATGACTGCACCCTGGAGCCATACAGACAGCTGTCATATATTTAAAGCTCAGACCTCCAAAAGTTCTTGAATAAGGACCCCAGCCTTACTAGTCTGACTAGTCCTACAGAACTGTCATTCTTATCACTCATCCTTTTACTACTTGAGAACAAACAATGCCTAGAGATGAGCAGAGATTTGAGTAGCTATGCTTCTCAGTCAGTGTTTCATAAATTTTACTGCTAATGCAAGAGGCTTACTTAAAAAGAATCAAGCATTTTCAGATAAATATTAAGACTGAAAACTAGTTAAAATAAAAATTAACCGCRAATGATATGTTCTTTTAATTTTTTWATGTATAAATACATAAATATATCTACATGTATGCATATGGATTCACACACAATCACAGGCCCATAGAAACCTTTAGGTTAGAGCCACCTTTAAGATCATTAAGTACAGTAAATTGTAGCAAGGATATCTGATAGAATCACAAAAGAAACTACATTCAGGCATAATACAATACTATGGCTTTCCTAATTCTCTTCTATCTTTTACTCCAAAGATGACATAGGTCTCCTTAAAATAACAATACATTCTTACATTTTAAAACATAAATTACTGTAAAAGTCCTAGCAAAAAGAGGTCTTTACTTCACAAAACCACTCTAAGTCAGTGGGGAATACATCTTCTAAAATCAGATAAGTGGTATGCAAATCTAGCACAATAATGCAGAGGACTAATTTTAAATCTAAGTACTCTAAAAGGATAAATGAAAGCCGAGGGGAAAATTTACATATTATATTTATTATCATAAATGAAAATACAGGAAGTACAACTCTTGATGAAACTTTGCAGTCTTTAGAATTATAGAAAACTAGATACTTGCACCAAGGAGAAGTTTATCCAGTTTTTGACAGCCTCAGAGATACATTCCTTCCTTAGTCACTAATTATTTTTAGAAATAATATATGAGCAATGAGGTTGAAATAATGATAATGAAATACAAARAAAAGAAAATAATTTTTATTTAATGTAGATGTTAATATTACATTTTTCAAAAAACAGATTCAACTAGAAACTGCATCATTTCTGAGACAGCTTTATTACATATAGTCCTACAAAATTTAGGAAGTATTCCAACTTTTGTTGTAATAGATTTTGGTCTTCTACTACTAATACATTATTAACACCATTAATATTAATAAAGATGGAAAAAAAGAGGCAATTCTATCAAGAAAATGTATTATTATTTTCAGTAATATCTGCATCTGCTCTCAATTATTAAAATCAAACTTGTCATTATATAGAAACTATACCTAAAAATAGAAATTTGTTTTTAAGAACTATCAAGGAGGATATGAAAACTCATTAAGAGTTGAAAGACTTCAGTTAAACAAAAGCAGAGTACTTGAAAATGCTTAGAAATCAACGCAGCTATGTACAGCCTGCAAAAATATATTAGTAAAAGAGATAGGGATTCAATTCTATAGTGCTCTTGATCATGCMGCCATTTCCAGCTGTACAATACTGACATAAATCATTATAATTTTAATATTTCTAAGAAGGTTATTATTTATGTATACTCAAAACAAAACTTACTGGAATCTGCAAATTTAAATTTCTGGAACTTTCTATTATTTCTTTCTATTGTTAGAAAACTGAGTATAAAAGCAGATCCTTTATCAAATTTTCAGATAATTTTGACTTGCAAAATAATGCCCAAAATGACAATATTTGGATGGTTCATAATAAATTTATACTTTCTGCATATTTCACTGAAAACATAGTCCCTTTTACTGCTTTTGTCAGAGCTTAAAAAAAGAAACCACTTTGGCAACTACTTTGCCAATAAGCTTCCCTTAATAATAGTTCAGTGAATAATGCTGGAATATATAAAGAGAAAACAATTTATTTTATATATATATATGTGTATATATATATATATATATATATATATATGTATGTCCTGAGAATATTAATTCCAGTTATGAGAAAGAGTACCTGCCTGATTTATAGGCCAGTCAATATGGTTTTTTACAGAATAAAGGGATCCTTAGAAGTAATGACTTTCACCTAATTTTCACTTAATTTCAACCTTTCTTGTCTTTTTCCATTACGATTTCTCAGAAAGTTGCATCTTATGTCTCTTCAAAAAAATACACAAAAAAAGTATTAGCCTAACAAGAAAGAGATATTTAGAAAATGCCTGTGACAGAAAAAAAATGTGCAGGTAGCTGGAACTCAACAGGTACAATCAAAGAGATAAATCGAGCAGAAGCTCTTTCAAACACTTGAAATGTACAGCAGAGTTTGTCAGTGTGTGTTCTCCACCTGGCTACACCTGGTTCTTTTGAGTTACTGATTTTCATCCAGCCACAACCACTTCTAGCAGAATCATGTTTTATGAACCATGGCTACGTCACAGATCTCAAATTGTTATATGCAGGCATATTGTTCCCATTTACTACAGACTATAGATAACTATCTTGTGAATCTAGATTTTAAAGTATATACAAACCTTATGTTTCAGAAATGCTGTGAATAGATCATCTAAACTCACTATGTGCCKTCCTATCTCTGAATTTTCACAGAAGTACCTTGGTGTGACTTCCTTGGGAACCTTTAAGTAAACCAGAATGTGCATCCCACAGACTTAAAAAAAGTATGATCCCAGTGTTATTTTCAAGCCATTTGCAAGACTTGTGACTTTTTGAATTTTACACAACTGCTGGGAGATAAACTGTTACCTTTTTTCTATTTTACTTTATTTCTTTGCAGCCAGWGGACTAGCCCAGGCTGTCAAACAGCTTTGTTCACTCCCCACTGTACATCAACAGGGTAAAAGGAACACCCCGGACTTCCCAGGAAAAAGCCTTAGAGGTTACATTAAAAGATGTTGGGTTAAAGCAGATGAATTCTCTTGGTTTCTTCTTTTGAAGAAGAAAACTACTTCTTTTGAAGGGGTGCTTTTATGCAATAAGAAAAATAATTAATGTATTAGAAGACATACCACCAGTGTGAAAATAACTCCTATATCCTCTCAGCATTGATATGACTTTGAAATTCTGAAATGGGAGGGATAAATGAATGCTAAATTTTTAATTTTTCTCAGCTTTTCAACTGCTGCACTATTACTGTGGATTACTTTACTAGTACTGCACTGATAATATTTTTTGAGAGTGCTTATTACAGTTTATGAGGGACAAACATGTGGCAAACTTTGTTCATTGTGGTTTGAGATTTCTATATGGCCATTCAGAAGACATTGGATTCAGTACACAATTTTGAGGTTAAAGAGATTGGTTCTGCAAATTGATCAAAACGAGACTCCCAGCAAACCTGTACATAAACAAAGCACAGGGATACTAGTGATTTAAAGTCAAAAAGGGATAGAAATACATTTTTTGAAACTACATGCCAAATCCAGATTTTGGGTCTGGGCAAAGCCAGATTTATAAACGTCAAATTAAGACTGCAAAGTATCCCATTGTGTCATGACTGTAATCAGATTTCAGGGGAAGCATTTGTTTCAGGTTGCATGAATCAGTTACTCATGCAGTTACTACTTCAGAAAGGCTTCCAGAAAACAGCTACTTTCCATCCTGGATACATGGATCATGCATCAGCTTGTAATAATCAAATCTGTATGCCAGCAAGGCTTCTAAGACTGCACACTAGCTAATTTCCACAGTAGATTTCAGGAAGCATAATTGAAGTGTGTTCTATATCAGAAGATGTGAATGGATGAGAACATAACAAGAGACTTATCTCTGCCACTGCAATGCAGAGAATATATCTACGTAATTAAAATTACCTAACTATAATCTAATGAGGATGTTTGTTTATCAGGATTAATTATAACACACAAATGCTGTTTATGGTTACAAGTACACAATTAAGGACAACATAGTATAGAATTCAAATAACATATGGCGTTTGCAGAACCAGCAGYGCCACCAGAAAAAACACACCAGTTGTCATATTTTATTAATCTTTTGATAAATTATTGCTGCATTGTAATTAAATGAGCAAGACAGTGAGCCAACATCATTATCAGAGCTCCTGTTTTCTTTGAATTTCTTGTAACTTAGAAATCCAATTTATGAATATTACATTGTTTTATTGAATGTGAATTACTGTAGGGATAGTGGGCTTGAGTTATTCTCCAGTAATATTGTTCCAATATAGCGACGATTTATGCTAGGTATTAATTTTGTCATGTTTCATATTGCATCTATTTATGTGTAGTTCTTGGTAAGAATAACTAGCCCAATATTCCTTAGGTAATGAGCTATTAAGTTCAACAAGTGAACTTACAGTGCCCTTTGAAATACAGCATTCACATTTAGCTCTCATTCATGTCAGAGGTTAATAATTTCACAATTTAATWACTTCCATTAATCAAAGGTAATCAATATTATTTTGTTTCATATGTTGTAATGAACATAAATTTATCTTGATAACATGTGTCAGTAGCATTAAAAATTTTAAAAAATAATCTTTTCAGTATCCAAGAAGTTTTTAAGAATTAAAATACCACTGAARAGGAAATGAAAAGCTTGCACATTGTGGAAAGATAGCCGTAATTATTTTCATTACAGAATCTGGTGATACAGTCTAGCAGCAGATGACGTATCTTAAATTTATTTAGTGTTGCAGTGCTGACAACTCTTTGGATAAATAATCATTAAAATAATGTCTAATTCTATATTACTGATTCTTCTCAGCAACAATAAAATTCAAGAACCTTAAATCTGTCAGGGTCACGTACACACCTTGTAAGCACTCATCTTGCATTTAGGGGCACTAGATAAAAAGATATTTTGCCCCAGAATGTCTTTGATATTACTATGTAGACACAGCTAAATAAACTATCAGTCTATTTTGATTTCAGAACTCAACAATAGGTCAAGTAGACACTACAATTACTTCACTAAGAAAAAAATAATTTCACCTAAAATGGGTTAACTGGTTCAAATAGAAAATGAACAGTTGCAAGAAAAATTTCTAGTAAGTTCTTGGAGATCTGGATGTAAAAAAAGAGATTAATGATAGGTGAAATACTGAGCATATTAGAATCAAAAAGAAATTAAGCATAATTTTAACCTTTGAGGACTGTTCCACATGTTTTTCTTGTTCTCAGTTAATATAAAAATATTGGCCACAATTCTGTTATATAGACATCTTCATTCAAAAGTTACAATGTCCAATCTGCTTATTAAATGGTAAGTATTTTCAAATTACTTGATTGTGTGTACCTAAATCTATTAAATTGACATAAGGATTCAGTTCTCACAGCAGAATCTTTTCTGGAAAGGGCTCTGTAAAGGATTTATCTGAAATCAAAAGGATTGTGGGAGAAGCTATGGCACATGCATAAATAAACAAGAAYAAAACAGGTCACATAAAGAATCCCGTGAATTTTTAGCAAAACCACATGGTATTTTGTCTAAAACTATATCGATATACGGATTGTAAAGTAAACCTGTTTGATTAAATAGATTTTCATGTGCAGGAAGAGAACTACATCTTTATAACTCTTATACCAAACAAATTAAGATGCTACGAGGAACAGAATTAATTTATATGTGGATAGATAAGATCATTCAGTAGATTATGTATGCTTGTCTCTTTTTATCAAGACAAAGAAATATTTTAAATTTCTCTTTCCAAATTGCATATTTATTCCACAACATCTATTGACTGGAGGACAGGGCATATGACAAACAAACAAACCCAAACAAAACTAAACCCACCAGAAAAAAGTATGTTTAAAATTGAATCTACAGCTACTATATCAAAATAAGCTTCTGTTGAAAGGGAAACAAAACTGTTCTTGATGTGCTCTGTGTCTTCAGAAGAAGGACTGTTAATCATGCATGGAGAAAACAGCCTCCCTGGGGACTGGTATTGTCTGAAGAGAATGGTACTGAACAGATACTTCTCACTACTGGCTCATCATTCAGCACTCTTGTCAGTCTCAAATATGTCACTTCATTTAAGAAGCTAACAGTCCACCAAAATTGACTGGGATTTAAGTCTACAATGAACATATCTTCAAAATAGACTTAAAAATGAGGAACAATAGTATGCTGCAGTGCCTAAATTMCTTTCCAAATTTAAACTCAAATTAATTTAATACAACACTTTCACTGCTTGTTTCTTTCTATTAATGGAGTATGTTAATCATACTGGAAACATGTTTGTTATAGCAATACTTTTAAATTAATATTTTTTTTACTGTTTCCAAATGAGTAATTCATAAACAAAGTATATTGAGAGTAATTACATGAAATAATTTTGGAACTACAAGAGAAGAGATTTTGCTTTTAACATAATTGAACTAGTTTTTGTCATGAAATTGGATTGATATATTTTGGAGTACACAGCTATAATTGCTTCTGCAAAAGTAAGCAAATAAACAGAAATCAAACCAAAGAATCAAGCAAAAAGAATTCCTTATCTGTGCAAATGGTCTGGTAAAAGCAAGCAGAGACCCCTAATGAATACAACTTATCTAGATGGGAGCAAAAAAAGGGGATTTGAGCTCTTAGACAACTCAGAAGGCAGTCTTGAGTTTTCTAGACTGTACAGTTCTGGATAAATTWTATTTGAGGATAACAATGGGAGATTTTTGTATGACAGAGGAATATATTRTTTTTAGTATATGTTGTGTTATTGATTCAAATGTCTATACAAGCARCTCAAATTTCTATACAAGCAGCAATTTGGGCAGCTCAAACAAGAATTTAAAAAAACATAATTCTGTGCTTTTTTATGATTCTGAGTTATCTTATGAAATGCAGGCTAACACATTGCAAATCATTATTCTCTGTTTTAAATGAAAATTAAATCCTGAAAAATACTTCCAAAACCTTCTGCATAGATTTTTTAAATGTAAATTAAACCATACAAATTACAATAAAAGAGGAGGAAGAAAGATTGTATAGATCTTTATCAGTGAACTCATGCCCATCTCTAACAGAAGACATATGTTTCATGAAAAGGTTTCCTCTGTCATGTCTTCTGACACCTTAGTTTCTTCCAGTTCTTTCCATCATATTGCCAAAATACGATTGCCAAAAAGCTCRTGAAGATCAAAAAGCCTTTAGAATAACAGAAGGAACATAGCAATTGCCAAATCAAGTGCAGGAGAAAGGTTTATTTATTTTTTTATTTTGTTTTGGTTTTAATTTCCCTTCCTAACCATTTTTTATTTCATCATTTATATGGCCATTTCTGTAGCATCACTTTTCAGTCACAGAGCACTTTTAGTTCTCAATCTCACTTGGCCAAAACTATTCCATACACGATGCACTGCAGGGCACATTACCGAGTCAGACTTTTATCCACACAGGTAGCTTTCTATCAAGGAGGAATAATACGACATGGAAGTCTAGTGAGGTTAGTCTGTGCTTCAGTCATTTCTGTTGGACACTAACTTCATTGAATTTGAGTTTTTTGACCAGTTGTTCTTTCTAGCATCTATATAAATCCAAATAAAGAGTTTATCAAATTACAAGTAAGGAAGTACCGATAAGAGAACATAGTGGCTGTGGTGACATCCAATTTTCAAGCAACTGAGACTCAGACATCATATTTCTATCTGTCCATATAATACACTTGGTTAAGAGCTAATACAGCATTAAAGTATTTCTGTTGTTTAAACAGAACAGAATGCACAGGCAAATCACAGACTTCTACAAGGTTTGAATACACCATAGCAAAATATACCTAAAACACTATGTGAAAAAATTCCCAATAAATAGGCACTAGTAAATGAAACATGACAAATATAAAAAAAAAATCATCAATAGAAGACATGTCTTCAGGTGCCTCACGCAGCTGTAATTTGAAGGAGGGAAGGAGTAGGACACAGGAACTGTGTTATATCTGTAATGCCACTTTGAATGGCAAGGCAACTGATGGTGCCAAATTTTACCATTGACTATAATGCAAAGCACAGATTTAACTTTCAAAACCACATGTGATATCCGAGCACGATAGATTTTTAGTGTGTGCAGTCTGGAACTCATTTGCAACTTGCATGACCTTAAGCTTACTCTATCCTATGTTCTTACCAATTTCTGTCTTCTGGCCACACACTTATCATTTAAAATCTGCCTTAAAACCTAAACTATATCTGAAAAAGGATCTGAAGACAGTGCAGGGGAACTAGAGATTATAAACTTTGCATTTTCTCTGTTTGTTATCAGTAAACTCAAAACCACTTTAATTGTTAGAAACAGTCAGAGAAGGGTCAAGTTCCAGACAAAATGTGTACAGAAAACCAGATTCACTGATGGTCTATTTCCACACTAGGAAAATATACAAATATCTTGTGGAGTTTAATGTACAAAATCGTAATAACTAATAGGTATGTTTCAGCTACATTTTCTTCCATAAATTAATAATAAAATGCAATACATATCTAAAATAGCGATAATAATTTTAAGTTTTCAAAGTAAAACTCCAGAAATTGGTGGTAATTTTCTTTATAGCTAAAATGAAGAGCACTGAAGGAATAATCAATACCTCTGAAAGTAGAATTGACTTCGAGTGCATTTTTTAATTAACTTCTTAAATCACAGTTTGTTTTTAATAACATTTTAACATAATGAAATATCATATTGTGTTTGCAGTGTTCACAAATGCAGACTATTTTTTTAATTAGCTAAAATCTTTCATTCTCATACTTGATGACAAMTCTTCATACAGAAAACATAAATACAATGGACTGCAAAATTCTCAGCCACTGCTTTGTAACTTTTTTTCCTTGCTCAAACTTTTTTTTTACATTTACACTAAAAGTCTAGAAGAGAATTTTTTTTCTAAYAATTTTTTTTCTAATAATGTTAAAGTATTTTTTTACACTATGGATAATTTCAGTAACAAGATGATGTCAGAGTTGATAAAGAAACAAGCAACAAGTAAAACATGACATAAAATGATGATGTATAAATATGGTAATAGCATAGAAGTAAAATTTTATGGAAGGCTAGAGTGTTTGAGAAAAGGAATCAAAGCCAGATGGTTCTAACAGTTATCTGACATCTCTCAATGCCAAATRTTTTTAGTGGTATTACTGGAAAAGTTAACTGACCACAGGTGTGTTAGGGAGAGGGGCACAAAAGTGATGGGCATTTATCTCTATCTGTGCCATAAAAATTTGAACTTCTACCATTGGCATTTTAGTCCCCTTAGTTGCCTGTGTTAATAGTACAGTAAAAAGTCTGTACCTAAGTGTCCATAGACATGAAGATTGGCTTTAAACAGCTGTGAACTTACATAAAGGGTGGAATCTTGTTAGGGYTGCAAGCCCATGGCTATGCTATGAGATAAAGTTAACTGAGCTGGACATGGCACAGCATGGGAAATGGCTGGATGTGACAGATAACAGTATGAGAAGCTGAAATAAATTACAGAGAGCACCATGAGGCATGGCGTGGGGTGCAGAGGTGGTTAAGGCAGAATTATCCAAGAAATGGCCAAATTTCACAGCTAATTGGAGGGATAACTTGGGGCCTTCAGGATGGCAGTTTCTCACCAGCAAGCAGTGACAAGGCAACCACATCAGCAATGACCTGCACTGAGGCTGAGGCAGCATAAGGAATGGTCACAGAAATAAACAATTGGGATAAGGATGCAGCAAAACATGGATCAATAGGGGAGAAGTAATTGAGGTCGATTAGGCGGAGATTGGGGCATAGACCAGAAGGTGGCAAAAAGAGAGTCAAGATAAAAGAAAAGAAGTATTAAGGTACGTAAATGTTGAAATTCATGCTGCCTGGGTGTACCTTCTGGGCAGTCTTGCACTTGATCATTGCAGCCTAAATCAGGACTGTAGACAAAACCTGTTCCTCTGAGCATAACACAGGAGTCAGCCCGCAGGAAAGACACCTCAGAGGAGCACACTTGTAAAACCAAACCAACAGTGTCTCCACGTGAGGTCTTGTTCCTGACATACCACATCTGCCCATCACTTTTAACAAGAACAAAATTTTGACACAAACATTTCCATACAGTTCATGCAATTCATATTTTGGATCTTTCAGCTGCAGATATAATTTGAAATAAGAATACTGTATCCACTGGAAATATGATATCAACGTTTAATTATTTTGAGAGGTCAAAGCAGTAGTTTTCTTAATTTTTTTTTWAATTGTTACTATTCATAATTTAGGATTCATCCAAGCACAATTAACAAGTTTTACTTTAAATAGTACCAGAATGCTTCTTTTTTGATTTACAAAAAGATGGAGATGGGAAAAAAGCAAAAGATAGACAACAGAGACTGTGCACACACACGAGATGGATTAAACTGCTAGGAAAACTTTGCCTGAGATCTGAGACACTTGGTTTCCTGTACCCGAGGAAGAACTTGAATTAGTATCTTGAATTTATTGCAATTAAATGGCAGCTACTTACCTTAATAGTTGGCAATGCATGCACACATACTCAACAYTGCTGGATTGCAACTCTCTTAAATGGTGTCAGCAAGAAAGCTATAAAACTTAAGTACACGAAAAACAAAATAGGGAGACGAAACACAATTATTTTCAGAAGTATTTGTTAAATTCCTTATTCAGTTTGCTTTTTTTTAATGGAGCCTTTATGATCAAAAGAATAAATATTCACTGCCTACTTTTAACAAAATATGGAATGAACTGCAAAAAATGTGATTCATGGAGCTGAGAATCAAGTGCTACGTTAGAGAATACATTGCTTCAAGAAGACTAAATATACACTACCTTTATTATCAAGCAAATTTCAACAGAACTTAATTGTGCTGTCCTTCTGCTCATTCATCTCTATATCTTATACTTCCTTTGCAAAATGATTTTTTCATAATTTTTTATTAAATGAAAATATTTTCATTTCATTTATCTTAGATTTATACCTCCACATAAGGAGCAACACATAATGAACTCCCAGCAGGAAAAACAGAAACTTTCAGAAGGAAGCAGCAGAAGTCTACTGCAGTAATGATAATTTCTTTTCTTGATTAGAAACAATTAAATATGGATCTACAGAAATGAAAGCTCCCAGGTCACTTTCTAYAGATTTATCCTGCATTTGTAACATTATGGATTCCAATAAGGATTTTGTTCCATAGCACTTTAGTGCATTCAATAAAAAAGCAAGTTTATCAAACCATGAAGTATTTAAAATTTCACACAGTACAGGCCAGATTAAAAAGGGTTACTATGTGACCAAATTATAGGATACTGTTTAATTATTTTAAGAGACATAGAAGGAKGAGTTTATATGCAGGCAGATTTAAAAAAGAAAACTCTGTATAATCTGGTATGGTTTCAGTTTTAAATACATAGGCAAAGCCCTCACTTAGCTGTCCATTATTGATTTCTTTTTCCAAGTTAGCATGAGTCATATTCATTAAAATTGTCATACTTCARCTACTCTGACATTCAGAGACAGTTTTCAAATGTATCTTTGAAATAGTCCCTTCTGTTGTTAAATGCCTTGGAARTTACAGCCTCAACAGAACTCTACAGTCAACTGATGGAGACATGGATGAGCATAGGAATGGTGGCAGTGACTTTGGAACTCAGAAGCAGGCAATGCTTCACAAATTAATTCTTCTCCTTGCAGAAGTGCCTTGTGAAACACTCCACCTTACATCTCTGGAAAGAAAAAAAATATGTGGGAAAACCCAGAAATCAATCAAAAAAGACATCRGCTTAAATGCAAATAATGACTTTTCATTTCTTTCAGCATATTCTATCAATTTTTGTGTTTTGCATTTGTATTCTTATTAAAAGAAATAACCTAGACAGTTTATGGCAGTTTAAAAAAATGTTGCACTGTTAAGTCTACTGTAATTTGGTCAAACACTTATGGTGGGGCTTTCAGCTCTGAAACTCTTTCATGAAGATGCCTAACTCATATCCATCYAGATCTACCTCAAATCCTGTAGACAACACTTTCAGGTAAATCCTTTTCTTAGCTGTTATTTTATATTTCTATTGTCTTTAGGTTTCCTGGTCATCAGGATTCTTAATATTTTCAAYCATATGATACCTTTATATATACTGTGTATGTAACTAAGATGGTAATTTAACCTTAAAACTTGCTGGATCTGCACACCTGATGTAGCTGCAGTACTAAGGCTTACAAAATTTCTTTTTTGTGTCCTCAGTGCTTTGCTTACCAATTGTATTGAGATGGAAAACATGAGGCAAATACAACATACTATTACTTCCCATACTATTTAGGTTAATAAAATTAATAAAATAGATGCTATATTGGGATATTTTCCAAGAATTGTTTACTGCCAAATGTTAATGAATAGTAATTTAGATTTAACCAGGACAGTATTTCATATAAATTTCCAATTAAAAGGAATGTGTTCTTCTATTGCCAAGAGATAAGTGGTGTTCAACAAAGTTTAAAACAGATCTAAAATTCAATTTTGATTTTGATACACATTTTACTAAATACATATGAAGAGGCCTAAAAGCTAGTTTATTTGAGAATGTCATACAATCTACTTAACAAAGAGATTTAATTTATGATTAAATGTTAGGTGCTTTGTGAGTCAGATATCAGTGAGCAGCTATCGCTAAAGGTACAAAGATAAATATTCACTAATAAAAAATAAGCGTATTTAACACYGAGAAATTTATTTCAATTTTTTTTTGGAGGATGAGTTATTTCTTTAAAAATGATAAAGTATACCAATATTAATAATCTGAAGGCATATTTCAGGTAACTATTGAACCTGAAATCCACATAGAACCATAGAATGGTTTTGGTTGGAATGGATSATGATCTTTTTCCAATCCCCTTGCCATGGGCGGGGAACATTTCRTTACACCAAGTTGCTCAGAGCTCCATCCACATTTCCAAAAATAGAGCATTCACGACATCTCTGGCCAATCTGCTCTAGCGCTTTGCCACCTTCTCAGCAGGAAAAAAAAATAAAAAAAAAATCTAAGTTTGAACCCATTCCCTCCTCCTTGTTTTGTCACTACATGCTCTTGCAAAAAGTCCTCCTCCATTTTTCTTCTAGGCTCAGTTCTGGTGCTGGAAGACTACAATTAGGTCACCCTGAATTCTTCTCTCTTCCAGGCAGAACAAACTAAGTTCTCTCAGCCCTTCCTTGTAGGAGAGATGCTCCATCCCTCTAATCATCTTGGCTCTCCTCTTGCATCCACAAGTGCCTCTCTGGATTCGCTCTGAAGGGTCAAAGTTTTTCCTGTACTGAGGACTGCAGAGCTGGATGCAGCACTCCAGGTGGGGTCTCACCAAGGAGGAGTAGAAGGCAGAATCACCTCTCTTGACTTGCCTTTGATGCAGACCACGGTATCCATAGCTTCCTGGTCTAAGTGGATGTTGTTGGTTCATTTCTCATCTCTCATGCACCACGACCACCCCCAAGTCCTTCTCACCAGTGCTGCTCTCCATCAGTTCACCCCATACTGGGGATTCACCCGACCCAGCTGCAGCACCATGCACTTGGTATTATTGAACCTTACGACATTCCTATGGGCCCATTTGTCAAGTTTGTCCTGGTTCCTCTGGATGGCATTCCCTCCTTCAGGTGTGTCAACAGCATCCCTCAGCTTAGTGTCCTCTGCAAATTTGCTGGGGGTGAAACTGATCTCACTGCCTACGTCAGTGATGAAAGTATTAAATAACACTGGTACCAGTATGGACTCTTGAGAGACACCACTCCTCTCTGATGTCCACAGGGACRCCGAGTCATGGATCACTTCTCTCTGGATGAAATTTTCCAAATGACTCCTCATTCACCTAGCAGTCCACCTGTCAAATCCATTTCTCTCCAATTTAGACAAGTGAAAGATTTTCACTTCTGTTTGTCTGCAATGTTTAACTGCTAAATTACTTCTGGCTCCTTTTTGCAAATCTCTCACTAGTCATCTTCAAGAATAATTTGTCATTAAAATGGCTAAGTTTCAGCAGCCTTCCTCCATTTGGTCACTGAGCTACTGATCATTTCCCTGTCTTCAGTAAGTTAACAGTAGCCAAGTTAGCCATGGCAAGGGAGAGAACACATACTGTCAGTTTATCAGAAGCAAAAGGATKAGCAAGAAAGAGCTGAGTCATTACTTAAGGGGCACCAAACATTGATGCTGGGAAGAATGAAGTGTCTACACTTCTGCTTCAGCTTCCATTAAGGAGGTTAGGGATTAATGGACATCACACTAAGACAAAATAAAGAAAAAAGTTACATAGGTATAGGTCAGATGAAATTTCATCAAATTGGTAAATTTTTCTTCAGGGGATTTATAAAAGTAGCTAAGGAAAGAGAATAAATGATCTTCCAAAGTATTAGAAAAGAGCAAAAGCAGTATTTTTTTAAAAAAGGGAATGAAAATTTCCCTAGTAAACTGGGTCCCATTGAGGAAGAATATGTTAGTAAAAAATATGGAATATCAAAAGGTGTTTACTGTCRACTAGTACATTATGTCCTAACAAATTTCATTCAACCAGATACCTCATCTCATTAGTATGTTTGAAATATTAGGGTATTTCAGACAGTGCCTTGTACTATTTTCTTAATTGGCCTAGAAAATTACAGTAAAGAAAATCTGCTGCAAGGTAAGAATATAAATGGTTGGGAAAATGTACTTGGATGTTATTCATTGCACGCAGTAGTACAAGAAAAAATTTTGTGCATGTTTACATATGTATTTGTCTTTCCTTAACTATTGTTTAATACATTTATCATTTTATAACAGAAAATAGAGTTCATTATTCAATTTGCAGACTTCAGACTGGACTASGCTTTGGAGACCATACTAAAATTCAAAGAGACTTGAGAAACTGAAGTTGTTTATCTTCCAAAATAACTGCAAACTGAATGTTTGCTGACAATAACACAGTTTTTGCTTAAAAGGATAGGAAAGATAGTCATTGTCCTCACTTAAAAACTWCATCCTGATAGTCAAACTGCACATATGAATATTTGAGGCAAATAAGAAAATTGCCCAAAAGTTTACCATAATGATTCTATTACTTGGTATTTTCTTCAGTCCCCTTCTTTAGATTATCAGAAATAATAATCCTTCTCATTTTAGGTTTTCTAGGCAGCAGTGCTTTGTACTGCCCATATAACTTCTATATGTGGACAGTTAACACATGTTCTGATCATCCAAGTATCCTAATTAGTGACCTTCTTTGTTAATTATGCCTTTTTATTTGTTATATGCTGTAGCAATCAAACTGCCAAGCTCAGGTTAGAACAAAATAATGAGAAAATATTTCAGTCCTTATTTACACACATGGAGCTACAAAGTTGTGTCTGGATTTTACATTTAAATTTAATTTATATGTAATCTTATGGAACAGCTAAAACCTACTGGAATAAAATGGAAAAAAATACTGACTTTGCATTAAAAACATTTTTTAAAAACCAGAAAAATAATGGTCAGTTATAATTCACTCAATTTTGAGGAGAAATTTGAGAGGAGAAGGGGAGAAAAGGAGAATAAGAGAGAGATTAAGTAGAAAGATATCACCACCACATAGTTTTTTGCGGCATCCTGCTGATCCTTCTTCACCCTGGTCTTCTGTGGGGGAGTCCCAAAGTCATTCTTCTGTACAGTCCAAGTCCCAGGTATCCACAGGGCCGGATGCAGTTCCCACAACCTGGGTTGGCAGGTGATTCCTTCCCCACAGTTTGCGACCATATAATTTTTTTTTTTGTCTGGATAAGGCTTATCTCAAGTCCCCATAGTCTGCATGCTCTGGTGTGCTACTTGCAAGTCTTCACCTTTGTTAGACGTGGAATTAAGGCCTTCCTGTTTTGCCACTTCTGCTTATCTCAAGTTCCTGATGTGGTGGCTTATCTTACAGGAACTTTCTTCTTTAACAGTGTTTTGAGAAATGCAACTGCATTCTTTAAGTTCTCACAACATTCTACCTCTAAAAAGATCTATGAGCAAGGGATTAAAAATATGGCATAGTTTGTTAGGCAAAATCAGAGAAAACAAAGTAGGAAAACAATTCTGCAAACAGAAATAATTATAATTATGTGAAACTTCATATTTAAACTAATGTAAAAAAAAATTTAGAGTGTCCTTAGCCATAGAATCAAATCTTTCTGCTTTTGTAAAATGAACCTAAAGCCAGGAATTTTCAAGCAATTTTTGATATTAAATTGTTATGTTAACAGTTATTACTGTTAGTGTCATGACATTAGGATGGAAAACTATCAAGTTGTTCAAACAATTACAATACTCTAATCTGAATCAAATAGTATTTTTTTCCAAGGGAAAAAGCCCCAACAGTATACACTTTGGGATACTCAGTTCAAATGAAAGTGTGAATAGGCAGATTAAAAAAACCCTTCTCAAATATTTGTTTTTTTAATTTGGTCAGACACCGAATGTAAACAATCGAAAGACCATACACATAATCATAGACAAAGCCCCATCTTTCCTTTTCAAAAGGAAGGACAGAAGTGACAAGAGTTTATTTTATTGCCTTATATTCAGTGCTGAAGAATTCTTTTAAAGAAATAATATATTTCTGAAAAAAAGGTGTAACTTCTTGCTCACTTCTTTTTAATGTATTATCTGATTTTGATAGGAGATGTRAAAGAATGAAATACACTGCAAATAAAGATTTCATTGTCATTTAAGTTACTCTAAAAKTAAAATGGCAGCCAGAGATCCTCAAGAGCATAACTACATGTGTATTTTCTTGTTGGGATTCCCAGAAAGAGCATGAAGTCAGAAGTTGTCCAGACATCCACCATTCCTTGAAAACAACAGAAAAAAATCTCTAAGGCAATATAAAACTTTAAACTACTCTTATTCATGTGACAACAAGGCACTTGATACAAGCAAGCTTAATATGGTGAAAAAGCCAGTAGCTTCCTAATCTGGAAATATACAATTTTTCAGAGTCTGGGAATCTGTCYACTGAGACTAGAAAATACAGGAAGGATAAGGTACAAAAAGTTTGATGCAAAATAATAAGTCAAGTGAAAGAATATAGCTCTGTGAGGGGTCTTACATACTATGAGAGATGAGGAAAATAGGGAAATGCTTCTCCTGTTGGTGTGTGTATGTTAAATTTTCCTATAAAATAACAAATAAAATCATAAGTCAGACTTATTTAAAAAACRTCCAAAGCTTCTTTTAAAACAACCTGTTCRTAGAGGATCCTAGCAAAATATCTCRTAAAAGGTYTTCAATGGTAAACTTACACCAAAATCATAATTTTTTTTTTAACTTCAAAAGAACCTGTAAGCTGAAATATAACCATTGTAAGGTCATGTCTAGAACAGTAAACAAAATGTCCCTATGCCTGTTCTCTGCTCTGTTCAGCCACTGGACTCAGGCCAAATGGCATGGCACCATTTACCTCCATATGGCTAAATGCTCTTTTCTTCCAAAATTCTAGCTGTACTCAAAGTGCCTACTGAGTATGTTCCCTGAATTATGCTAACTTCTGAATGAAGTTGAAAGATGCTGGTTTRCACAACCAAAAACCATTTTAAGACTGTGATGCTTTATCAGTATTGACCATCTCATGCCAGTTTCATTGGCTCTGTTTAATTTAATTAAGTCCAGTATAATTTACTACTACATGTGTAGTAGCAAAATTTTAGCAGTTCCCTTTTTATAGAGACTATGTTTCAAACCATTGGTGTCTTTGTTACTGTGACTTGCCAATATATATTTGAAAGTTTTCAATTCATATTAAAAATAAACATTGAATAAAAGATCAACAGGAAACTGCATATTTTTTGAACAGAACATGAAAGCAAACTGGTTCTAAGAAGATTCTGAATCACAGAGAAATGACAGCAACTATTATTGAATCTAGGAAAGAAAAAACACCCTATTTTCTTTGCATCACCAGAGATTGATGTCATTCATAAAAACACCACGAGAAGTGTTAGTTTTAGATCAAAACAAAACAACATAGTGATTTTTATAATATATTCTAGCASTTAAAATATATAGTAATATTGTCTCTGTGAATCAGCAAGAGGTATGGATGACTGGCCTCCAAATGCTAAGGTCTAAAGATATTAGGTGGAGTGYGGCATAGGAGCAGAGAGGTGTGTTCTCTGCCAAACCCGTAATATAGGTGGAGTTCAGCTGTTTCTCTTGACCATAACTTAGGACAGAAGACATGACATTTTCTTCAAATAAGGGTGATTAATAGGCAACTTGGGAACTGTGGGTGAAAAAATATGTATTTCATAAGAGAACTGACAACTGCTACAACCAGAGGAACTGTGGGAAATGATTTAGGAATTTAAGAACTTTAATATTCTTTAACTTCTCTACGTTTTGAAAGTAATTACAGTCATAAWTTCATTTTCTCTAGCCTTAGTTTACTTGTGAATCTACCCACAAAAAATCCTGTAGCATTTGCACTTCTTAAATGAAATTCTCTGCCCATTTAAAAACTGCTTTAGGGTGTGTTTATACAACTGCTTAATCCATTGGTGAAATGGATTAAGAAATTGCTGTCCCTCAAGCTTATATAAGATAAGCAACTGCTCTTCTAGGCTCCTGCAATGCCAAATAAAATGTATTTGTTCAAGTCACCACTAGGGGTAATTCATACATCATTTTTTAATCTGGCATTACTAGGGAGACACTAATAAACAACTGTGAAGAAATATTTTAAAAACCTGAATTAAGTGCAGTTGGTCGTGTCACCACACTTTCAGAAACCTAGCCCATGCTGTGCTAGCTCACTTTTAATTTTGAGAAATCACACCATTTAACTGTTTAACTTATTGAAGGCAAAATCATTCTCAAAAGTTCAATCTCAGTTGAAAACTCACTACAAAAAAACATACACAAGTACTGACAAATGAATCAGCTCTGGTTTGCTTTTTGTCTGGTTTTGTTATTCCTTTCTTGCTATTAGAAAACAAGGATAGTAAATAAGTGTAGGCATATCTATAGTATTTTAAATATGACTTTGCATACTGTTATGGGAGGAAAATCAACTCAACAACTTGACTCAGAGGAATACCAAGGCATTATGTGTATGCATTATAAACAACTTAGGAGTTTAATTTCTTCCAACTACCACCACTTATTCCCAGGGTTTCTCAGTTTACTTACCCAAATAGATTCAGAATATATCAACATATCACAGAAATTKTTCAAAGGCTTTGTACACACCAAAAGTTTAAATAATAATTCTAAAGCATTACTTATTTGCTTGAATCWCTTAGGCACACTGACATTTTCTGCACTGAGTTTTGATCTCTGTTGCTATAGGACATGAAATAAAACAACGTGGACACTGGAATCTCCAAGGTAAAAATAAGGACATTTAATTTCTGACTCCAACATTTATTGATTTTCAAAAGTGACAGTGGATTGGAGGATGACAGTGCCACCTCTCCAACGACACTGGACAAACCAACAGTCCATCAAACTTTTCCTCCTCCGGAAAAGAATGCAAACCAGTAATTATTTAGAGAAAAGCGCATGAGAAAATTCATTACAAGAATGTAAACAGCAGAAAGCTTAGAAGAACTTAGAAGAACAGGGCGACAGATCTCTCAATGGATCTCCCATCCCATCAATTTCTTTCTCCACTTTATTTAGCTTAAGTATTCTATAGTTCTCTTTCACAGCATCTTTTTAACACTCTCTAGCTTTTGAATGTGTAATTAACCACCCACCAAATAAGCATCTTTTTAGCTGAAGTGCATGTTCATTCATTCGTGTGAGAACTCCCACATTAAAGTGAGAATTGTTGTAAAACTATTCATTCTAGTATCATCCTTACCCAAAGCACAGTGCTTTTATTTTTTCCTTTTTTTTTTTTGTTTTTTTTTCTTGTTTTGGTTTTTTTTAAATTTTTTTTTTTTTTTTTTTTTTTTTTTTTTTTTTTTTTTTTTTTGATTAAAATTTAGCATCTTCTGGATCAAATGATGTGACAGGAAAAAATTCAGTAACAAAATTATGCCTTATAGTTTGTTGAGAGGTATATCCCTTCTCTTCTTAGTAACTGCCATTCCCCAGTACACTTATAAGCTCATCACTCTCAGACTCACTTGCTGTATCTTTTGACTTTATGTCATGCAGAGACTCACATAGACTAAGACTACTCTTAACCCTAAGGGGTTTCTTTGAATGATGGCTCCTCTGTTGCTTGTTTTATCAATCAATAACCAACTAAAACTCAACTTCAGTCCTAATCCACCAGTTCTCTCTGGGGTACAACATGCAAATAGCTCAACATAAATCATGTGCCTAAAAATCACCAGTACTCCAAACCTTTGCAACGGAAAGAAGGAAAAAAGAGGGTTAATAAAATCTTACTCATTTGGATACCTACTTCAAGCTTTTTTCCTTTGGAATTGCTTTTTACTACTTGAAAGATTTATTAAAAGGATATTTATCCCTAGGCCATTTTTCCTATAAAAMATGAGCATGAGACTTCCTTAGGGACATGACTATGTGAATTTATTTCATTTGAAGAGCATTAGAAAGGCAAAAACACAAAGAGAAAGTGTCAGGAATCTGACTCACAACAGGAACATAAAGATTAACCACTTTCATCTGTTTGCCTGACTAACAGATAAAGAAAAAAGAGCCTGGAATACTTTTAAGCAAAGTCTCTAAAGTTACTCAAGATTTGAGTGGCAATGAATAATCMAGGGAAACTACATCGGTGGTGGAAGTTGAGAAATGCTGTTTAATAAACAAAAACACAATGTGATACACAGTGTGCAACCAACAAACAGGAAAGTTTACCTGTGATCATTATTATTTCGGCTATATTTCATGGAACACATAAGATACGGACGGAAGGCTGCAAGACATCAAAATGTTTCCCTTTGACAACCTAAAAAACAAGTCTAATTTCACCATTCTGTTCATATGTCTATGTCAATCACGTATCAGTAGACTAAGACATATTTGACTAGTAAGCTAATTATTTTAATGTAATTCCTATGAGTAAGATCCCTAGAACTCCTGTACGAGAGCTACTTATTCTTCTTCTGGATTAAGAAGCAAGCCTAGACAAATTACAGAGTTAAGGTAATATTTTTTATGTACCAGAAGTTTTAACTGAAACACAAATGTATTTTGTTTTTCTCTCATGTGATAATCCAGAATATGTTCTTTGCCTCCCCGGCATATGTCAAAAGCATTCACTGGGGAATATGAAAATAAGATTCTGTGAAAACCTAACTAAACCAACCTGTTTAATTCTTCTCCTTCATGCTCAGAAATTTACTAATTAACTATAAATACTGACAACGACTGCTTCTTCAATATAGCTTTTTTTTGGAGGGTAGCTCTTTTTTACTGTAAATTGACAAAATAATTGTGATCATGATATGAACTAAGATAATCAAGACAGTTTTCCAGATTTCATTTTATGGTACTCTAGTGTTCACACATCTTCATGCAGGAAAAAACGCTGGCATACATGCCAAATTAATGCATCTCTTACTGCAAAAAATTATTTATGTACCAAAATACGAAAGGGTCAAGTAATGTTAAGTACGTCAATGCCTATACACGATATATTGAAGAGCCCAGATTTTAGCTATTAAGAAAATCCAAGACTTTATTTCAATTACTGACATAACTGAAATTTAAAAAAATATGAAAAATAACCTAAAGCATTTTCTACCTTTTTTCCTTATAATTGCTTGATAGCTTTTACTACATGGACAGGTTATAAAAAACCTAAATCACTTTCTTGGGTTGCACTATAATATATATTCATTGAGTGACCTCTGAATTATATTTAGAAAATATAGTTTTTTGGAATGTACTGTCATTTATATTTATCTATTTAGGTGAAGACAAGATAGAATATCTAACTTATCAATGGTTCACATCAAATTATCAATTTAAATATTAATGCAGATTTTAAAATTAATAAGACTTATAACATGGCAAGAAATGATGCAATTCTKCTCAAATCAGAATATCTGAATAGGCCTAACCAGTTAAGAGATATCAAACACAGAAGAGATAGCATTCTGTCTATATATTACTTGATTAAAACAATTTATATGAAAATACCCCCACCTTTTAGAGCATGTAACTAGACACTAAGTAGCCAGTATACTTTATAGATGATTTCCTATATTTCATCATAAGACACGCATTTCTAGACCCTCAGAAATTACAAGTTTCATCTGTCCTATTCTAGATGAAGATTTCTAGGCATTTCTTCCCACTGCTCTCCTAAGCAGCACATACTCAGATCAGTTCCTGGATAAAAATGAGCTGTGTCTTCTGTTTGATTTAGAATAGTTTTTGTCTCTTTTTTATCACTGAAAACTGAGAAAGAAGTTGAGGCACCAGGGAGTTTTCAGCCCAGCTGTTGTGGCATAGATCAATATTTAAAATGCACAGTGGCGATTTTTCTTCCTTTGAAAGTAGGACTTGGTGCCCTGAATTCTGGTACTGTTAAATACAAGACTTTATCAGTGTTAAACACAAACCCTAATATTGGTTTTTATCCAGAAGCACTACTCCACTGACAAACTAAACAAAACAGTAATATACTTCAGTCATCAAGTAAATATAACAGTAATAAAATTTTTAATTCGTGTTTGMTTTTTGTGCTTCCCTGGAGGAATTTTCAAGCTGTAATACTTTATGAATGAGGAGTTAAAACATTCCRGGCTTGAGGGAAATAAGTCCTTCAACCTTATTTCTTGATTTCACAGTTAGAACAACAAACTTTTGAAAGCTCATGAGTRCATAGGAAAGCTGGCCAATGCAAAAATTCCTGGTTGAAAGTACAATGTTTCATCATTTTCCTAGGGATAAATCTTCTTTTAAAACATTACTTAGTAAGGCACAGGTGAGTTGCAGGTATTCTATGTATCATCTTATTGCCACCAACTCCTCGTGCGCGGGGTTTATGAGACAGGTGACAAAWATGCAATTTCGCTGCCATATCCCTCTCCTACATTTCACTATAAAGCTTTTAATTCTGTAATTATGTCCCCGATGCAGTGTACTCTGTGACACCCCTCCCAAGTGGGCAGATGTTCCTAAGCAGATCTCTTATGTTGTGAAAGGAATCTCCCCTGGGTTTAGCACTGTCAGACTGCATTAAGAGCAGGTATGAAAGSCAAGAAGCAGATGTGTCGTGCTATTTCTGTTTGACACACTGTACCTCCAGCCAATGTTTTCTACTGGTATAGCAACACTGAGCCAACAGGCTAATGAATGGAGCCTGCAGAACACATTGTTAACCTGCAACCTCATCCAGTCTCCATGCGGAGACTAAGTCAGTACTCCTATTATTCACATTTTTGTGTTTACTGCTGCTGATACATTTGCTGTTGTACTCTATTTTGCTCCCAGTAATAGAMAGCTGTCTCAGAACCAAAATACCAAGGTGAGCAGACCTGCACTGGAGGGAGAAGAGGAGGAGGCCGTGAGGGGCAGTTGGTGACCTGCCGACTTACTTGCACGACGAAGCYTGCAGCATCTCTTTTTCCCTCTGTCTCTTCTCACTGACGGCCCCAGAGCACATCTGCGTCACATGCAAGGGAGGGGGCGGCTTGGTGAGAGGCGCCGAGATAGACAGAAAATTGTATACTGAGGACCTTGACAGCCTCACGGGCGGGATTTTTTTTTCCCCTCCTACGTACAGTGCATATAAAGGAGCCCCGATTTCTTCCTGTGCCAGCTCTCAGGCTTTGCCATCCCAGATAACGGCAGGCATGGGACTCCCCAGAGAAACGGGATGGGAAGGCGGGAGGTGGAGAGAGGCTTCYAGGTGACTTTTTCCTCTCTGCCTGCACTCGGTCACGGAGCTCTAAGAGACTGAGGAGGTGCCACCTGCCTCCCGCWGTGGCTGCTGCCGCCGCCGCTCCTCTCCGGGCTGTAGCTCGCTCCCCCGTTAATCAGATTAGCGCGTCCTAGCAGCCTCCCTCACCCGCTCTTCCCTCGCAAGTGTCCGTCTCCCCTGAGAGATGTCTCTCAATTCTGCCTCTCTCTCCTCCCCTTTCCACTGATCACCGTGCAGTCCTCGTCAGCTCTGGGCATCTCTCCCTCTCTCTTTCTCCCTTTCCTGCTGGGTCTCTCTACCTCCTCTTGGCTCTGTGCATCGCTCCATCCATCCTCCCTCTCTCTCCGCACTGGTGTGTGCGCGCATCTCTCTCCGCCCGGTGGCTGCCACCCCTCGCCCTACAAGCCCAGCGCTGCCCGGAGGAGCCGCCGCCGCCGCCGCTGCCGGAGCGGGGCCGCCCCGCGCTGCCGCCGCCTGGCCCTGCCTGGCCGCCGTGAGTCCCGCCTCAGCCCGCGCCCGTCCCCCGCCCGCCGCGGCACCATGTCCGGCTCCGGCAGGAAAGATTTCGACGTGAAGCACATCCTGCGCCTCCGCTGGAAACTGTTCAGCCACCCCTCGCCGGCGGGCGGCCCGGCGGGGGGAGGCTGCCTGCCGCCCGACAGCAGCTTCGAGCACTGGGGACCGAGCCAGAGCCGCCTGCTGAAGAGCCAGGAGAGAGGCAACGGCGTCTTCTGGAAGAAATCCACCTCCTCCGCCTCCTCCTCGGCGGCCACCACGGCCGGCTCGCCCAACGGGACCCTGCTGCCCGCCGGCGGCCGGCCGGYCACGGGGCACGGCCCGGGACCGCCGCCGCCCCGCACCGTCTTCTACGTGGAGTCCCTGGAGGAGGAGGAGGAGGAGGCGGTGCCCGGCGGGATGGAGGTGGCCCGCGAGCCCGAGAAGCCCCTGGCGCCGCCGGAGCGGGAGGAGGCGCCGGGGGGCTGCGCCGATGGAGGCAGCCGGGCAACAGGTGACGGAGGCGGGCACAGGTAGGGGAGCGCGGGCGCTCCGGCGCCACCTGCGCGGCGGGCGCGGCCGGGTCCGCGGGGTCATCGTGGGGCTGTGCGGCCCCGGGGGCAGTGGCGGGGCGGGGGCGCAGCCGGGCCGGTGTGCTGGCCGTGGTGCGGGAGGGTGAGGGTCTGGGAGCGGGACGATTCCTACAGTTTCAACCGGCAGGGTTTGGAGGCGGAGGGAAGGGCGGCTGGAGGGCTGCCCAGGGTCCCGGGAGAGACCGGCCAGCCTCACGGTCAAGGTGCCGCGAACCAGGGGTGCTGCCCTTGGCCTGCCCCTGGCCGTGCCCCTGCTCCTGTTCTGCGRCTGCCCCGACCTGTCCCTGYCCTTGTCCCTGTCCTTRTCCGCACCTGCGCCCCCRCCCCTGGGCTGCCCCTGCCCGTGGGGCTAGCCCGAGAACACGCTCCTCTCAAAGCCGGCGCTGGGGATCGTCGCTCCCCAACTTTCTCAGAAGTTATTAAAACGCTAGCGGGAGGTGGTGTTGTTCTGGSTACTGGGATGACAGGTGACAGCTCGAAAGTAAAAGCGTCCACTTTCCTGAAACTCGGTGTTACAGCTTACCTCAGAGAAAAATAAGACTTAAAAGAATTTTATGAGTCATCAGCCGAGTGACACATGAGGGGATTTAAGAACAAGAAAGACACATYCAGATTCTTATGTTTCATACAAGTGCGTTAATGTTGGATTGCTTTTCCTTCCCATTCCCTGCCCTCCTCATGCCCAGCTGAAACAGAAATTAAAATCATTTGAAGAAGGAAATGTGGTTGACAGAGAGCTTTCAGAAAAACTCTGATACAGATAGTCCTAAGGGTAAAATGACTCATTACTTTAACTCTATTTGCTCCTGCCTCCCCACAGTTAAGATTACTTCATTTTCATTTCCCTTGGTTTTTGTTGGGTTTTTTTTCCCTATGGAGAGAAATGTACTGTTCAGTTTCTAAACATGAAAAGAAGTAAAATAAATTATTTGTGCTGTTGTTTTTTTCACATTGAAAGTTAATATTAAATATTTTATGACATGAAGGGACAGCACTTTGCATATGTTTGGATTAGTACAGCTGTAGATGAACATACGGGTGTGTAACTTTGAGTATGTTACACCTTTTCAGAGAGCCCTAAAGCATATATTATCTCCTTGAATCTCTTATTGACATAAGTCAGTTAGCATAGTTGATTTCATAGGAACTACATAATTTAAACATGTGGAATAGCTGCTAAGTGAGTTAGGGTATATTTTTAAAGTAAAAGGAATATTGAAGTTTTTATGAATACTGGAGGTTCTCCAGAGCAACAAGAAGATGCTTATCCTAGGATTTGATTCAAATTGTTATCAGATATACTACAAAGACAGGTATATACAAACCCTAAAATTATATCTTCAAGGTTTTTTAAGAGGGAATGGGAGAGGGTGAAAACTATTACAAATATAATTTAATTCTATGGACTTTTCATTTAGGTGTGTCACTGATCTGAGATTCTGTAGAGATCTGCGTACTAACAGAAACTTACTGAGTGGCACCACTTGATTTGTTCATAAGATTTGACTTGATAGAATGTGTGTACTCTGTGACATTATGTATCTGATTACTGCTCTTACTGCTCTCGATTTTCAGAATCCATTTATTTCATGTTCTTCTTTCATTGTTACTGAAACAACACATCTAGTCATCAGTAGCTCATAATCCTGTTGAGGGAATATGCTCAAAGTTGTTCAGATTTAAAATAACTGCTTCAGGAGATGTGATTTCATTATTGATGAAAATGCACCTTTTGACGTATGAAAATGTTTAACATAGTTTTAGGATCTAAGACTTGACTTTCTGTTTGCTATTGAAGAATCTTTCATTTCCCTCTACGAACTTTGTATGTTATGTCAAGAGGTGGTCAAAAAAAATGACAGTTCTGTGCTTGAAAGTTCTATGATCCAACAATCTTCTAATGCCCTGGAAAGTTATGTCTCACTCATTCTGTAGACATAAGTCTTTTTATAAATGTTTTTTCTGCTATTGACATATATGTAGAAGTGAAAGTTGCTTTTTGTTTTATATTTTTAGTGCCTACTTAGTATCATTGTATCTCCAAAATAGTGTTGGTTGGATTCTTGCTTGGGGTTTTTGTTTGTTAGTTTCTTTATATTAATTTTTTTTCTCAGTTAGTCTCCTCAGCTTGGTACATGAATTTTGTACTGGTATCCTTTTTCAGCACAGCTGGATTTGTTTTTCAGTGGAGTTTTAGTTACTGTTTCTATATCTAAGCTAAACACAAAGCTGGACGATCTTGAGTTCTTGGTTTTAATGTTCTGTTAGATATTGTAGAATTTATTTAATGAGAGAATATGGTTGTGTTATAATAAATACATCCTACTTTACTAATTTGGGTTTTTTGCATGTTTCTGAAGAACATCCTGTAATGTCAATTGTACAGTATATCTATGCATAAGTAAGGTATAAACATGGGTAGTCCTACTGGCATTAAGAAGACTGAAGGGTTAGATAGGGCATGTTATAAAGTACTTACCTAATTGTTCTACTTTCTATATTGTATCTGTAAAAAGAAAAAAAAATGTCTTACAGTTAACAATTAGTGTTAGAACATGGTCTGATTGCTTGAAATTGCTTGAAACATGCATATCAAATTGGTTTAGAGCTGGCATGACAAAATTGTCAATAGATGCAGTGGGTATTTAAAGATTCTTCTTTTTGATCTTCATTTCCTAAGACAAAACTGTTATGAAAAAAGATCTATAATACGAATTTTTAATTAAAATTTACAAATCAGCCTCAAAATGCTTGGAAAAGACCAGTGCAAAGATTTGTGATGCATCCATCAGAGCCTCGAAGTTCATAATGGAGATTTTGCATGCTCTYGATGGCTCTTTTCAGATGACTTATTAATCAACCCTCAACATGAATGGGATCCAYTTACTGGGCAAAGAGTTAGTATTTTAACCCTTCCTTCCTGAATGGGTGGTAGGATGTTTTGCTTGCCTCACACTCTTCAAATCCTATGAAGATRTAATTCCTCATGAGCCCTTGGCACTGTTCACCACTACACTCAGTATGTTCCTCATAAACTAGTAACAGGTTTATTTTTACAACAGCCTCATTTTACAGAGGAGGGGCAAGCCAGAAAGAGAGATTAAAAAAAAAAAAAGCATTGAATTGATTGGTTTCAGCACATATAGCACTTTTCTCCCACTACTTTCTCTGTTCTCAGTTGCACCCATAAATGATGAGCCCATCTGCAAACCAGTCCCAGACTCCTCTGGTTGTGTGTGAGAGGAGTGGAGAACATAGAATTCAATTAACATTTGGTTTAAGACACAGTTACAGAAAGATTATGCCAGATATGCCTAACCCACGTAAAGCAAGSACTGACAATGTAGAAGTCTTTCATAAAACATACAAGGATTCAAAAATACAGTTTCTGAAAGAAGATGGCAAATCCTCCCACCATTAGATACTTTCTAATAGTGTACCATAAAAAAAAAGAAGCAAAAGGACTGAATTACTGAGCCTTCCTCACACAACAGAGTTTCATGCTCAAATGTTGAGTTACTAGAAAAATAATGAGGAAGGCATTTTACTGTGTTTCTGTCAAGTTTTGTCAATGGGAAGTAAAAAATTCAGTATTAATGGGAATCCAAAAGGTTAGTAAGTGAGAGAATGATTTTCTAATTCAGACATTAACTGAGAAATTTATTTTGCAAGTCTCTGTGGTCAAAACTATTTATTTAAATTAAATCACTGTGATCAGTGTAGAATCAGGAACATAAAWATGTGCATGGTTAAACTATATGATGAAAGCTTTTGTATAAGCATTTCTTTTGTATTTTTCTGTTCTGAGCCCACAAATCCTTCATTTTGATGCTTTTGCGCATTAATCTCCACTTCCAAAATCTTCTTCCTTTTCTCCTAGCAACCTACAATCTTGTGGTTGGCATGCTGCTGTAGAAAGTTATGAATTTGAAACCTATCAGGATGAGCAACATTCTCAATGCAGCTTTCTAATTTAATGAGAATATATTTTGTCCACTTTAGAAAATGTAGATAAAACTGTCATAAAAATATGCTACTTGACTAGTTCATTTACTGCTGTAAGTTTATCTAGTCTTAGGAGAGGATTCTGGTTCCTGGTTTCTATGTAAATGGAGCTTCCTCTTTACAGCTTTCATCTTGGTACCTGAACTTACAAGAAGAGGAGAATCAAGATACCTTCCTATGTCTTAGTCTACCCTGTGAGCTCTCACAACTTCAAGTATTTTCACAACTGATCATGTGGCCTTTCTGAGGTGCTATCCATATATGAACCATAGCTTCCTTCTCCTGTGATAACCAGATCCTGAAATTGGATCCTAAAGAACTCAAATTAATAGCTGCTTATGTTTTTGTATTATCTCATATAAACTGCTTTGTTAAGAAGGTAATTTAATTATTGGGGTGGAATACAGATCACACAATTCTGCATTTCTAAGTTATGGAATCAGAAGAGGATAATCCATTTGTTTTTGTCATGAGCCTGTTTTTCAACTTTCTTATGAAACTTCTAAAAATGGTTATATAACTTGTAGGCTTTTATATTTATACTTTCAACTTTCACAACAAAAGAATCAGGGTTCCTACACAACACAGGCCACAGACCTTTCTCCTCCAAAGCTCTTATTCATTTTCAGAGGATCTGTGCTACGTGCATGTGATGCAGAAGAATCAGGTGATAAAAATAGTGCAAGATCACATAGCTGAAGACTGTATATATATACTTGTATGGAATTAGATAAGTTACAAAGAAAATCTAGGTCTAGAATTTCTTAACTTTAGAAACTGGCTTTGGTACTTGTCGAACAGCATTTCTAAAGCTTGGCTGTTTGTTTTGGTTTGTTTTTTAACAAAAGAAGCAGAAGAGCACACAAGTCACTTCATGTACTGGCACTTCTTTTGTCCATCACTTGAATGCAGAACTGAAACTTGAGGATTCACTGTGTATCCCATTGCCACTTGAACTGATAGAAAAACTGACATCAAAAGAAAGTTCTTAATTTTTACATTGGTAATTACAATGGTGATTGTGTACTTTCTCTGCAGAAAGATTGAGGACTTCAACAGCGGAAGATAYTGCAAGTCTTCAGAGTCTTCCGCTGCAGTTGGAATTTTTGTGACAAGCAGATTCATATATCTTTCTTCTTGGTGCTTCAGAACTTATGGTCTTTTGTTACATCTGCTTTACTTTTTTTGGTTTTTTTTTTTTTAATTGAATATGTATTGTCCTGGACCTTATTCTTGCTTTTTTTTCCCTGCTTTCCATGGTCTCAAGGGATTCCCAACTGCCTTCTTCAAGTCCTAGGTTCCTTACTCAGAAATCATTACTTGGTTTTACCAACTTCTTTTACCATCTGCCTCATTGATTTACCTACCAGGTTACTTTCTATCCAGTCTTGCCTGTACATTGTCCTATATGCTTCCAAAAATAAAGTCAGATTTCCCCTAGTTCATTAACAGTTTCTTAGACCTGTCATTCTTCTGTTTCTCCCTAACTATTTTGCAATCTTTAAATTTCAGTATCATTTAAGCCTGCCCTTATCTCCTTAGCCATTTTTTTTAAGAAAATTCCGATAGAGTTCCCATTCCTATTTTTTTACCTCAGCTCCCCATTTTACTTTGTTCTCTGATTTGTTTTATCACTGGCTGCCAAGCTGATGGTAGTATTTGCTGTGTTTAATGGGTCAGCAAGACACTTTAGTTTGAGTAACTTTTTCAGTCCATAATGGGGATTTATCTTTCTCATCTCATCTCATCTTTATCTTAGATGCACATTTTTGGTAAGGTGAATTATCTTTCAGATGTCCCTATTTCTCTTCATTGAGTGTAACAATAGTCTAAAGCGACTAGTTCAGGTTCAAATGTTTGATTTAAATGTTTAATGTTAAATTAAACTTGGTAAAAACACCATTTGAAGTCTGCGTTGAAAATTCAAATTGTTCTAAAAAGATAGAATAAATTGATAGAATTAATTGAATTATTGTATTCTCACAGTGTTAGTAAAAAGCATATCACTCATCTCAATAAAAGTATGGATGCTGCTAGAAAACATGAGCCAATTAAACACACTAGGAAACAGGACTTGACCAGTTTTTTGGTTGTTGTTACCCATGTACTTTCAACATTAACAAAACCAACCATTCTTTTTTCCTCTGGACTAAGTTGCACTGTTTTGCAGAAATATTTTTTTTTAAAAAATACAACATTAAGAAAAGATTTGGCAGTGAAAATATCAGTTGCACAGGGAGTGACCGAATCAGTTCAATGCCTCTAAAACTATGGACCTCTTAAGGATAACATCAAAGAACATTACAAAAGGGAAATGCTTTGCAAACTTTTCATGGTCAAAGTAAAAGAAAGAACAGAGAATAGCCATCTTGAAAATCCAATTGATGGTGAATCATTATAGAAAAGTCTGCAGAAATACTGTTGGCTTGAATATAATTTTTTTTCCCTCAATAAAACCATTTCTGGAATAATAACAGTAGGGACCTATATAAGTCTATGTATGCTCGAATAAATATGTACCATATGCATTTCTCTCTTAATATAAACATGATAAGATTTACGTATATAAAAGCGCATATATGTCTATAATTTATATACTTCTTAAAAAATAAATTAGAGTTGATTCCTATGTAATATTTTTGTGAACAGTGAAGTTCATTTAAATATTGTACTCGGAAAAAAAATAGAGCATATTGTTGGAATCTGTTAAATTCGTAAGAATGCTGCTGATACATACAGATAAACATACTCTTAACACATGATCGTTGCTTTCCAGCAGCTACTTCTTATCCTTGTGACACATTTTTTTTAATTCACTGTTGGAAGCAGTTTAAGAATTTGCTCTTTCTTTTTATATCTCAAGCTTGCATTTTTTAGGTGAAAATTGCTCCTTAAATGTTATGCTGTGATGTTTTGGAAGAATTTTCCAGCATACAAGTTTCCTGGTGTTGTTAGAACAATTTTTTAGAATACAGAATCGATGATCTAAAGTAACTCTTTACTCTTCAGTTCTTTATTCCATCTCTCCCTGCTACATTTTGGCTGTCACACAGAACTTTCCTATCAATTAGGATCCTCAATCCATTCTTTCACTTGCTCAGGCCCATCTCTTGATTTCCATTATCACTACTTCATGTGGAATTTCATCTGTTCTTCTTGACTCATGGAAAATATTGACTTTAATTAATGAGATAAAATGGAAAATAAATGATGGGTATTTAATTCTCAGAAATGAGCCAACAGAAAAACACGGAGAGAATTAAGACTTGGTTAAATGTTGTGAGTATTCCAAAGTTTGGACTTCAACTTATTATATTAAAATGGAATGTTAGAAATAAAACATGTAAGATTATGTAAAATTGAAAATAAGAGCTTTTATATTTTAGTGTTTGCCATTATCTCAAAATGTATTTGAGAGATGGAAATGTCTTTTTCAAAACTTAAAAATTATTTTTTGAATCTAAACCGACAATCTTTATCACACAGGATTGATTTTATGGATTTAATAAGGCAATGATTTTCTTATTCTTTAATAAGTAGCTGGGTGAAATCATGAAACACATCATCTGCAGTTCATTCTTTTTTTAACTGTATCAGTCAAGTTTTTTGTTTGACTATATTTCATCAACATTAAAATATTCAACCTTTTGTAACATTTGTATTTTCCTGTCATCTGTTTTCATCCTTCCTCCCACTCTTACCATATGGAAAAAACAGCACTGTTTTGACCTCGGTGTCTTTTTGCTGCTACGTAGGTTTGCTTTGTGCAAAACTCATGAAGGAAAACAAAACCAAATAAAATTTTAAAAATCACAAAAGATCCTTGAATCTGGATGGGTATAATCACATGCAGCATCTTTACTGAATAAAGTCCTACGACTGAATCCTATTTGGCCTCCTAATTATTTCTAGAGTTTCTTCAATGTTTTAAGTGATCCATACCTAAAAATAGTGTTGAATTATGTAAGGAGAAAAAAGTACAGGATACATACTTCATGCCAAATTCTGTTGTGCTGTGTGTTTTTGTTTGAAACTATAGTTTCTGAGATTATTTTATATTCTAGCTGGGAAKAGGTTCTTTCAAAATGTAGAAGTTGTTTTACCTTCAGCAAGTGTGGAGTAAACATTATAAAAACCACCGCAAATGTATTTGCAGGAATATATGGCACTTCAGATGCTCAACTTTTAGTTCTTGGATGGACTTCTGATTGCCTACAGAGATATAACTTCTTTTCATGTTCTAGGCCAGTCAGGTGCATCACCTGTCCAAGCCTTCAGGCCAATATGGTTCACTGCTTTTTTTTCTCATATTCCTTGTTATTTCTCTACTTAGAAATTGGAATATGTAATATTAGTGTACCTCCATCCACTACTAATTTACACGTGCATTGCTATATTTTTATTCACACAGTCAAATGAAAATAGTTTATGAATGCCCAAAAGATTAAATTTATAAAATTATTTCTATTATAGAGTTTTGTAATGCTAATCATCATGCTAAATGCCAACCTCCTGTGTGTAATGTGTGGTGGCTCTTATTTATGCTCTATTTATTTATTGAATTCTCTTCCGTCAGTTGTTTCATCAAAATTTTTGCTATTAACTTATCCACAAAGATAATCACATTTTATATCAATTATCTGAAATTCAGAACAAAAATRCCCCTTCAAAGTAGCAATAGTATGAGTAACTCCAGAGTAAATGAGACATCAAAAATAGGGAAGGAAAAAGGAGAAAGAAGAGAAGAGAGAAAGTAAACAATATAAAATAAACAACTCCATATTTTCAGTTAGTGGAAACAGTTTTTTAAACTATTTTAGTCTTCTATTGATAAACATAAGGACTTCAAACTACAGTCACATCTAAGAAGTTGTTTTTTAATAGCAAAAGCTTCAATTAATAATTGTTTGTTAATCAACAATGCCTTCACCAACATATTTGACGATAATGAATCCTCCTGAGTTAAGTTTTTGCTTATCTTGACTCTGGTGTTTTAGTTTAGAAGATTAATGACTTTTGTTTGAAAAGTAATAATCTTTGAGAGGATAGAAATTTAGATGAAWGTGAATGCTTCTCTACACTGTTCATTGGAGATGTAAATGTAATTTATGGAAACTGCTATAAAAGGGATTGAAGAGGAAAGCTTGACATGCAAAATTAGGAACAGTAGTTGTATCAGTAGGAATTCGGTTGTTTGTTTTGCACCCAGTACTTTCATTTTAGTCAATAAGGACTAAATAATGAAGTAAAGCATATGCTTTTTAAAAATAAAAATGAAAATATTTTTAAATGATTCACCCATATGTTATAGGAGAGAATTAAAATACACACAATAATCTTGAAAAAAGTAAAAGACCTCTGAGAAAATGAATATGGAATAGTGAAACTTGCTATCCTGTCACAACCATAATCAGCAGAGATGTGAAGTAGGATCAAATGTCTAGATAGCATTCTGCAGAAGTGTTGCACTTAGTACAAAGCAAGTAAAATATGAATCAAGTGTTCCATACTGCTGCTAAAATTTAATCATAGGAGTAGATGAACAGGCACACAGCCTGTGAAAAAAGGAATTCCTATTTTCTGATCTGTTTGGGTACAGCCTCAGCTCTGCTGTATTGTCCAGAACAATCAAGAAATGCTTGGATTGTTTGAAGAAATTCCAGGTAAAAAAGTTACTATCATTTTAGAAAACGTGTTGTACCAAGAAAAGATTATCACAGGAAAGAAATGTTGCTGTATTTTTTAAATACCAAACAGGTTTACTGGTAGTGGTGTGGACTCTTTAATATCTTGGATTATAAGATTATAGTAAACTAGACAAACTTCTGTCAATCGTGACATGTTTAGACATGACAATCTTTTTTGCCTTGAAGAAAGAAGAACATTCAGTAATATCTCACAAACTGTCACTAAGTATCTTTCTATGAAAAGGTTGCCTGCAGATACTGACACAGATTTAAAAAAAATCTAACCTTTTGTATGAGGACTCAAAGTTTTTTATCATTCACTTTTTACAACAGTTTTAGAATTTAAGTACATCCTCTCTTTAAGTTTTATGAGTTCATCTGATTTGCTCTACTGCTGTAGTACTGTGGTATGCCAAATCTCATGACTATGCATAACCAAAATCAGTCCCCTTCATTTAGACATTTAACATGCACAGACTGATATCTTAAAAAGCTTAGTGTTTAAAGAAATTCCACTTACTGAAAGTGAATGCCAGTACTATTATTTGTGGGCGATTTGTTTTGTGTATTTGTTTTCTCTGGGGTTTTTTTTTGTCTGTTTTCTAAGACAGAACACTGAAGCAAAAATAAATTAATTGCATGGGGAAATTTATGAACTGAAACTAGCTATTTTGAGTCTGGGTCCTTAAAGGCAAGATCTTAAATCTCCATCAAGTAAATGTTACAAGTAACATTAAATCAAGTAAAATAAATTTATCCACAGTACTCATAAAAAAGAAACCTAAGTACATAATCAAAACTTGTGTATTTAGTTCATCAAACTATAACTCTTTAACTATGTGAAATTTAATATGTTCCTTTCTGTGCACAAGCTTTGTTGTTATCCCCCCTAACTATCCCACTCTATGTCATATTTCTCATTACATTATCTTAAAAATATTGTGGAAAATATAATGAAGTTTCTTGCTTCCAGATTGTGAATTAGATACAAAATAAAAACTTAAAACCATTTTGTATGGTTCCCTAAGTAATGGCTAGTGCCATTTCTCTCACCACCATRAAAGTTGGAATGCTGATTTTCTTCAGGTGATATTTACTGTTCTTATGAGAGGCTTCAAACATTACTAAAACAGACAGTTGAAATAAGATCTTTTAATGTGTAAGACTCTTAATCCTCTCATAGTAAAGGACGACACATCATTGAGTAATGCATAGAATGAAACATGGYTGTCTATTAAGGGAGATTTCTGTGTGAAGTGTCCCATTTCCTTTATACTGGTGACTTGAAAAGTAGCAAAAAAGAGGCAGTGAGTAATTAGGAAAGGAAGGAATGTGAGTTCTCTTATGAATTCTAATATAAGACGCTTACTTCAGAAGGAGAAATTCATTGAAAGGTTTCTTTCCAAATTTTGGCGATTAAGAAGTTATACAGATGTTTCTTAAATCTTTGGTCTGCGGTTGAAATTAATTCCTTTGGGGATGACACAAAAACATTTTAAAAAGATCACTTAAAAAAAAATAAAGATACAAACACCTAAAAAAATTATGAGATTAATTAATCTCAAATGAAATTTGGAAACCCTTTTTTTCTACCCCCCCCACACCCCCCACAATCTAAGTGTTATTTTACAACAGAGATGTGTCTAGGCATCTGTTATTTTGCAAGGTGAAGTCAAATAACATCTCTCTTCAGGGACTTGTTTTTCCCTCTTGGCTTTTTGAGTAGTCTAAACAGAGCCACCCATGATTATTGTACTGTAGGAAAAGCTCAATATACTTCAGGATCTTTACTTAGCTTGACTTTTTATGTTAGCATATGAAAACAGAAATCGAAAAAAAACAACCCAATCCAACAGATGGTTTGTGCATTCTGCTACAAGCAGATGATAGATTCACTCTATAGTGTATGCATTGTCTGCTRAAAGTTTTCAAGAAAGTATGATTATGGCCTAAATTGCTCAGAAAAATGTCAATGTCTTTTTTAAAAAATCATGTTAGATGGTGAGAACTCTACATATTTCAACATATGTACAGTTGTATGCTTCTGTGATATACAGAATATAGATATTTGATATTTAGATATAGTAAGACAAATCAGAAAAATGCAAATTTCTGGAAGTATTGCCACCTCTCTTTGCAAATGACATGTTTTGACTATCTATTGCAGACTTTGCTGTCAGGGCCACAACACTGTAATGGAACTTTTCTCTCTGTATGTTTGAGCATATTGAAATAACAAGTAGATGGATCTCACTTTCCTCACTGATTTGTATTGATTTTTTTTAATATATATTTTTCATTATTTAGTCCGAAATTTCCTGAAGAATGCACAGATAGTAATACTGGCCTTTTTATCTTTTGGAAAAAAACCCACTGCATTGGAGGAGAGTGTGATGGAACACAGAGAAATGCAATTCCCTTTTGTGTGCAAGTGAAATTTAATTTATATAAGATTCCTTTCCGTTACCATAAAAGGCAGTAATTCTGTTAGAAAACAAAATCTAGCAGCATATCAGAGTAAGCAGCAGATGTAATGACTCTCTTTCCACTTTTGTAACTGTTTTTCTCTTCAGGAACAGAGCTTTGTCTAAAAGTGTCTAAAAACACACATCAAACAAACACAAACTTTATGTCATGTACAGTAAACAATTTTAAGAATATCAAAACTCAATCTAAAGCTGACACAATTTAAAGATAAATTATCTATCAAAACCAGATATTCCTAATGACTATTCATGTAAATATATTGCATGCCTTGTCTTTGCTATGTGGTGTTTCAGAAAATCTTACAAGGTTATGCATATTTTTGCCATAACCTTTGTCTTCTAATCCCTAATTTCCTTTGTCTTATGCTAATTCATATAAGAATGTCTGATTGCACTAAATGATTATACTAAAATAGTCCGTGGAGCAAATTTCTTTAGGCTTGTTTGAAAATTAATGGAAACCGAAGTGTGTTAAAACTAGGAATAAATAATCCTTGTGTGTACAATTTGATCATTCTATTCTAATTCAGTTCACTGTGAATGGGTCAGTCAAAAAAGATCTGATGTATCTTTTCTGTACACAGAGCATTTTTGTGATAAAATACTGTTTTATAAAAAATAGTGAGAAGGTGTTGTTCCACTGATACCATTTATTGATTAAATAAATAATTAAGATTTTCAGAATTACTGAAACTTCCTATATGGCATGTGAAAAAAAATCTTARTCTCATTAGGCAAAAAAAAACCCCACAGATCATAATTAGATAGTCAAAAAGCCTAAAGAGTTTTACAAGAACTGGCACGAAATTATTCAAATTATATGTTGGATTGAGCTGATAAAGATTTTTGTTTTGTAATTTTTGCATTCTGGTTCATGAAATCATCAAGATTCTGATTGCATTGCTAGAATTATGGAAAATTATTTATCTCAAAATCTCCTCAAATGGTTCAAGAGATTGTTTCAAATTTAATGGATTAATAAGGAAAATATATTTTATTATTAATTCTCACAGATCACATATGGTCACAGATCATATTTTGGCGAGTTTGGCCGCCACATGAAAGTTTTTAAATGGCATACTTTTTTCTGGGCACATATGTTCTTCCCTGTGAACAGTTCTCTGGCTTAAGTAATCTTTTGGGTTTTAGAGTCTCTTATGTTTATATAGACTTGCTATATAATTGAGAACAGTTAAAGGTTTCAATAACAGTAATAAGTTTTAGATGGATGAACTTCACAGTATTCTATGCCTTTTGAAGAAAATATGCTAAATAGTCTAATATGCTAAATTAGTCTTATATTAAAGTTTATAATTTACTCTTAGCAGAATATTTCAGTCTTATTTTCCATTACTGCTGATAGCTACTCAGTAAGATGTAGTGTCAAAAGGAAATGAGCCATAGCAATCTTATAGATAGGAAATAATATATTTGCTAAAAGCATAATAGGGTCAAAAAAAAAGCAGTATTATTCTTCTGCTAAACCTTTTGTCACATGCTATGTATTGTCCCTGCTTTATGACCTTCTCAAATGGCATTTAATTTTAATTCTCCACATTTAATTAGAAACTAATTTCTGAGTTTCAAGCAACATTACTTAGGGTTTATAATTAGAAAATTTAGGAGAAATGGCATACAAATCAGAGGAACTAGATTTTTAGTAAACCTCCTCTGACTACTGTAACTTTTCTTACTCTTACTTTTGTGTATTGGATTACTATGTCAAAAAAATTTAACAACTTTTCCAAATTTTCTTTGCTAAAACTCTAGGCTTTGGTGAACCTCTTTCAGCCTTGTTTTTCAGGTGATACATTAGTTTCTTCAATTTAATTTTACTCATCTAACACAAAGACACCTAATTCCATAGTCATCTAGTCAACATAACGTACTTGGTATTTTAATATAGCTTGTCTTAAAAAAGAAGATGTGCATATTCTGCATGAGATGAGTCCTCTGTGTGATGAGAGGGAAGCAGGATCACAGTTCTTGAGTGAGATCATTATTGAGGTAGAGTATTTCAATGCATTTTAGCTAATTAAATTTAGATTACACATTTTGGTGTATCTTCCTATATTCTACAGAAAGTGGAGAAAAAGACATACTTTAAGCCATGGTTCAGCTGACATACATCAGATGTCTATGGTAGTATGGATTGGATTGTGCTTAAGAAGTGCTTAGATTTCTGTACTACCCATTCTACATTTCTATAAAGATTGTCCATGAATAGAATACTGAAGAATAAACTGGGGCAAGGCAGAATCTGAATTTTACTCTTCTAATGAGCTTAAATTTCTGGGAAGGCAGCCCAAGCTTGATCATCTTAACCTAAAATGATAAAAAGAATGAATGAAAAGAGAATAAATATTCCTTTAAAGGTAGAAATAAAGAATAACTTTTAGCTGCTCTCTTTCATGTAAAGATGAAGTTACTTCAAATTACATCTAATACTCTATAAAAGAAGACATTAGGATAAAAAGATAGTACATTATTAACTCATAAGGTTCTAAAGAGATACAAAACAAGTGTTGCACAGTGCTGCTAAAGAAAATTATATAAACTACTTTATAATGAAAATTTTACAAATTAGAAAAACAAATGCAAAATGAAAATTTCAGAAGTTAAGTTACTCTTGCAATTGAAAGTGATATTTTCAGTCCAAAGCACATATTTTTCACCTTTAGAGAAGGAAGAAAACCTGCAACTTTTTAACATTACTGAACCACCTGCTGAACCATCTATTTGAATTATTTTCAAATGTGCTTAAGAGCTGTATATAAGAATTCCATGCAGAAGTACTGTTCAAAGATACTGGATGAAAATTTTTGAATTCAAACAGAATTTATTCAGATTGAGGCTCAACTTTACTGAGCTCCTGAGCTATTGACAGTGCTACTGGTATCAAATAAAATCTTTTTGGTGTCTGGTGACTAGTAGTTCCTGATCAAATTTTTGAGATTAGCCAAGACAAAATAATTGAAAGTTTTGAAAGAAAATTTGTAACAATTTAATTTTATTGGATCCCAATGGTTATTTTCCTTTTTCTTTTTTTCTGTTATGCATTGACCAAAAATAAATATCCCATGAGAAAGGAATATCAGAAAAGCATATCCATAAAGTAGCAACGCAAAAAAATCTGTATTTTTTTACTTTCTGGTAGATACATTTGCTGTCTTTTAAACAGAAATTATCACAAGCTCAAATCTTGTCTTAATATTTCATAACCTTAAGCCTTATAAAACTTTAACTCAGATATAAAATTTTTATAGATAGCAGAAGATGCTGAATAAGAATGTTTTGAAAGCAGTTCTTTAGCACAAAGAAAAAAGCACTGAAGTAATTGTGAATATTTTATGTTGTAAGAACTAGCTTCAATGTCAACCTTCATTTATTTGAGAAAAAAATTCCGCCAAAAGTTTAGTTATAACCTTTGGAAAAGGTTATTTTATTAATACCAAGAAGGGAAGCATATAAAATGTTTGCAAGCCTTTGTGCTTTTAGTATGTCTGTTTCTGATGTCAATTAAAAATATCATCACTCAGGTGAAAGTGCATTTTGAAATAAACGTTGGCAAAAGCTTTATCCTTCAGAAAGTATATTAAAGGAAAACATATAAGGGGTAAATTATTGATATGTATTTCAGATTGAAGTCTGCCAGCCCCATTTAATTGTAGGACTTACACAGTAACATTTGAATTTTCAGTTCTGACTGACTATACCATTTTGCTTGGCTTCATTGGTTCCTCTAAAATTAGAAACAGAAGTAATGAATGACAACAACAGAATTTAAGAAAGTCCACCTAAAGAATCATGCCTGAGATCAAGAGTGTTTGATCACAGCTGCGTGGGGTAGTCCATTTATGCCAAGTTCTTCCAGTCACGAGTAGGTTGCTTAAAGCTATATGTGGTGGCATTATATTAATAAATTATTGGCTAACTAGTATGATTGATGGGTATCCAATGTTTTTGTGTTTCCTATCCTCAACTCAAAAATAGCTTCAAGGACTGAAATGAGGGACATTTTGTTTTGAGCTGTCATTTCTTTGCTTCCTTTCCATGCCCCAGTTGCTCTGTAGTTTACAGCACTGTCAAATATGGGTCACCTTATCACTGACTACGCAAGTTGTGACAAGCATTAATGTGAAGGAGAGTTTTATTCAGAATAAAGGAAACAGCTTCTTAAATTATCTTTTCTTCTTCTTTTCTCTCACCCTTTTTTTTCCTCTTGTTTTTTCTTCTCGTTCCTCAGCATTGAGCTGTATTGCTGTCATAGCCCTTTGAAAATACTACTTTGTAAACTGCAAACATAATAAAATTGCTAGTCATGACAAATGACTCAAGTCAGTCTTTCCTATTAAGTCTGTGTAATGGCTGCAGTATCTACTGTGCTGTACTGAGGAATTAGAGTACAGCCTCTGCAGGAACTAACCTCCCAATTTTTAACCATCCTACCTACCAGTAGTAAATGAGACAACAATGAATTGTCTTCTTCTTTAAGAGTATTCATAAAGTCTCTACTGTGCATTTTCTGTGGAGGCAAAAGTTTCCCACATTTCTGAAACCTTGTGCAGATTCTTTGTACTAGTTTTTCTTTTATCAGGTTTTGTTCCCAACTTCATTGCATGCAAATTTCCATGGGGACTTTGAGAAGGTTTGGTTCAATAAAATGATATTAAATTGACTCTTCATTTTACATCTGGAAAGTGTGGACTTTAGAGATATTACCAATAACTGACAGGTATAACATGCTCACCAAGGTGCCTGTGCCCTGGCATCTTAAATGTGTGGTATTTGATTCAAGACATGGTTATGAGAAATATTTATTTTAAATAATATGATTGTGGTGGTACATTATGCATTCTAGATCACATATAGATACATACACAAACAGATGAATTTTCCATTCCCATTCCCAGAATAAAGATAGTGAAAATCTTTCAAAATGAAACTGTGCCTGTATTTCAAAATATTAAGAAAAGAATGGTCTTTATTATGAGAATGCTAAAAGAGGATTAAAATTAAATTACTGTCATATCACCTTTTCGAGAAGTTAAAGACAAAAACTCACTGCCAGATCAAAGATTCCAATGTCTGACTTAGTAAGTGGCTGCTAAGCGTATATTAACCTAAGGATAGAGGATCAAATGGTATTCAATATTTATAAAGAAAACAAAATTATTGACAGTGAATCCAGAGTTATTGTCTAAGTGGTAATAGCCAAATTTTAGCCACTTTAGAGCCTGTTGTTTCCCATATGTGGTGATTGTTCCCCAGTCTCCTTGATTCTGCAGTTATCAACACTGAATTTAATCTACTTTTGGTAACGTTCAAATGTATTACTCAGTCATTTAGAAGCATGAGATCTTTCTTATGCCTCTATGATCTGGTTAGATGTGATTATCTTTAATAATTCAAATGAAATATTTGATATACTCATTTTTTTTGGGTAAATAATTAACAACAAACCTAGCACGCAGATTATTCAGGGATGTTTCTGTGGATATCTCTTCAGAATGAAAAATGACCCTTTGTTTAAATTCTTCTCAATTCCAATCTTTTAGCTGATAATTAATTAATTAAAGATCTTCTTCTTCCTTTAAAACAGGATAGGTTCTTTCAAAGGTGCTGAGGAGATGACTTAACCTAAGTTTTATTGAAAAAAAGAATATATTGTCCATATCATATTCGTATAATTGCTGATCCCTTTACATACTAAAACTTGTAAGCTCAGGGTTTCTTCCTTGTAACCCAGTTTGAAACTGGAAGTTATGTATTCATGTGTATATGAATCATTATTCTTATTTTATTTTTATACTAATTTCCTTGTAATAGAGGTAAGACAATGACTAAACATTTTCTTGCAGTTGATGTCACACTAATAGGTTCTGCCATTGTTCTGATAACATTTGTCTGATGAAGAAATGGCTTAAAACACAGCAGATTGCTGGATATTTCACAGAAGATTTGTGGATGAACAGCGAATTATCTAGACAATTTATTGTTTTCTATTTCATAAATCCTTTTCTTTAGCAATTTCATTTTGTGACTACTTGTCAAATTTTGTTTCCAATAAAAAGAAGACATCTGGTCAGAGAACCTACATGTGTCCCTCTGTGACTGAACTCTATTGTAAATAGCAAATTAGAAAAGATACATAAAAAAAACCAAAACAAAACTGAATGAAACATAGGGCTTTTCATATTCTTAAAACCTTGAAAGTTGCATATTTTTATGCAGCTTCCTTCCAGGTATGATTCACTCTTTTAGTGTGTGATACTGCAATATTTCTGCTATCCATTTCTTGTTCTTTACTAGAGCTATCATCTTCATTTCAAGAGGATCTCAAAAAAATAAAAAGGAGGAACAGGCATCTAAGATTATGAAACTAAAAGATTGTTCGATTTTAGAGCTGTCATTCTGTCAAGCTTTTTGAAAAACGCATCAATAATATGAGTTCATTATAACAGAAAAACAGAATGGGAAGGAATAATTTATTTCCTTTTTTTTATCATTTTCTATAATTTTTCAGTATGCAAGGCAAAGTTAGAGATAAGATAAATACTTAATTTTTAGTAAAAAGTTAATCCAAATATTATTTTGTTTTAGAAATGCATAAATATGGCATGAATTATATTTAATTTGTGTTATCAGATGTTTAGTAATGACTGTTTAAAGCTCAGCAAAGAGCATTCTGGCTTTGTGAGTACAAGGAGATAATGTGACATCTCGCACTGAGATCATTTGATGCTCAGTGAAGCTCTTTTGAGCTACTTAAGTTTCACCCTTTATTTGGGAAAAGGATTAGCTTCCTCATTACATTTCTCATATATAACAAAGAATCTTTGGGAAGGAAGAGCAGAAGGAAGGAAAACAGGAGAAATTTAAATGTCCTCAGCATTTGATTATTCTCTGCATGAAAGTTCTACTGAAGTATACTATTGCCTAAGATAAAGGTCAGAGTTCAGGAGACAGTCCAAGGCCAGCACATACATCAGAACATATACATGCCTGTTCCTGACTAGGCTGGGTGTCTAAACTCTCTGGATTCTGGGACTTCTGGTTGGTTGTTTTTTATTTATTTAAATTCTAAGTTACTTAGCAGAAAGTAATCTGCTTAAATGCTGGAATTCTGATAATTACTACCACATAACCATATTACCTATTGAGTATTCTTGAAGTATTCTGATAATGCAGAAAAATAGTATGAGAAAGACTTTTTCCATTTTGAAGAAATCAGTTCAAGTAGTTTGTTTATTAAACTTTCCATGTCTAAGTTTGTACAGTACTGTAACTGATAAATGAAATTGCAGAATTACAGGAACTTGAAATATGATGGTGAATTATGCAACTAATGAATTCTGTGCTCAAAATTGTCCTGTGAAAGTTTTAGGTAAAGAGAAGTCAAAAATAATTCTTCAATAAAATGCAGTCACCTACGTTGTAATTTTATTTCCTTTTTTAGGAAAGTTTGAGCATATCTCTGAGTAATTTGTGAAAGATTGTCTTTATTCTTTAAAGGGTTTTTAAAAAATTATTTGTGCTGACTGAAGGATTATAAAGGTCTTCATAAACTTAATAAGCTAGATTAAAAGCATAATTAGGGAATTCTGTAATCACGCTTCATTTCCTGCTCACTTTTAAATGCACCTACTAGGAGAAAATTCAAAGTAACTTACAGCAGACAGCTAACATGAAGCACAGGCAAATCTTGATAACATAAATATTTTTTGGGTTAGTTATATAGATACGTATGCATATAGATACACACATACATATGTGTCTCTATGATCAAAATATATCTTTTTGTTTGGTGGAAACTCTGTATGGGAAATAGGCTTGGATGTTGTTACAGTAACCATTCACTTCTGGACACTAACAATCATTCCTCCCCCATCATAGAGGGCTGAAAGACTGGGGAAGAGGAGATTAAATAACCCCATCCTGTCCTGTAGAGAAAAACAGAAAAGTTCAAGCATATCCCATGATGCATAACTAGAAAAAAACAAATCAGTTTTAGTAAAAAATACTTTTTTAAAACTATGAAGTACAATAGTACTGTAAATTATTTCTATAATTGATAAAAAGACTGACATTCAGTGCAAAAATTCCCTTGAGCCTCATAGAYTTTGAATGAAGAACTCATCTCTAGAAAGCCTTACTTATTTCAAAGTACAGCATGTGTTGTTATTTCAAAATAAATTCAATGTGTTAAAATTTTATTTTAAGAATAAGATATATGTATATAAAATATTAGAAAATGTGGGTTTTTTTTGTTGTGCAGTACTTTATATCAATATGTTTTACTGACTATATGAAAATAATTTAAAATATTTATATCATTGAGAATTTATGACCTTTTTAATAATTGTTATTTAAATTAAATAATAAATCAAAATATTTGTAATAACATGCCAGTTGTTTTGACTCTCAGGAAGATACTATTTTATAAACTTAAGCCAGCCCTGCAATGCTATTGAAAGTACCATCTTGACTTCAATCTAAGAAACATAATGTTACCTCTATGATAGTTCAAGTTTTAAAATTGTTCTTAATTATATTTTTGATTCTATATTAACTGGAGAAATTTAAATAAGAATGTATTTGCTTTCCTTAATGAAATCTTTCATGAACAGTATCTTCGTTACAGTTGCTCTTCAATACATAGGAAAAAACTAACCCTGAAGAATCTATGATTCCTTCTAAGTAAGATTCTTGCAAAACAGTGATAATGTTTTCATTCGTGAAAATTTTATTTGCAGCTTTTGACTACTGAACCAAACAGAATTGAAGAAGCAAGTCCTCTTCCTTCATAGAAGCTTTGCACAACAGTAGAGTTAAAAAAGGGAACAAATAATTGAGAGTTTAACTTTTTAAATAGCTACTAATGTTCAGAATGTTTTGTAAACAAAACCAGAATAAGGAGTCACCAGAAAGGTCTCATAAAGATATGAGTTGGAGTCTTTATTCCATAAAGTATGTACAGCTGTTTAAAGTTATCAGTGTTGTCAATAAGTAGGGCAAAACGTGTGAGTGTTCAAGGACCAAAAGTATTGTCGATTTTCTTTATACTGCTAAATAGGAAAGTGAGAGCAAAAGGTGTTTCCCTCCTATCTATCTCCCCACTGTGTTCACGAAAGAGCCCATAATGGCCCTTAGCCTTGCCTAAGCCTGGCTTTAGCCATCTTGTTGAGGCATAAAAGTGAGGAATACAAGAACTTGCCATAATGGCACTAGAAAAAAGAAAAGTATTTCTGGGTAATCTAGCACATTTTCGGTCCATTACAGCAGCTAACTCAGCGTGGTAAGTGGAGCTTCTCCTCATTATCACCTTCAGCTTTGTGACTCCTTCAAAGGGAGGCAAGAGAAAAATAAGGGAACATATGGTAGTGCCGTAAAAGGTATGGAATCAGTCTCTATGGAGGTCAGGGGAGAGTGAGAAATTGCTCCCAGCAGACACCTCCTAGTCTATTTGCTCTAAGCAATTGCTCTCAGGTCAGTATTAGGCCATGAAATGCGGAATCCATCTTGAAGGAAGCATAGTTGCACACTTTCATGAGTCCAAGATTATTCCATAAAATTAGATTTGCTATTTTCTGTGGAATTAAATTTCTTGTAGTCTTCTCTTGCCATCTTTCCTATGTTCTACCCTCACATGAGCCTATGACATGAACATTAAAGGAAGATGCAAGTAGAATTAAATATCAGGCTGATGGAGTGACATTTAGAAACAGCTTTGTTTTTATTACAGACAAAAATCCAAATAGGTATAGATTTTTACATTCTAATTTAAGACTGTAAATCTCCTGCCCTTTAATGAGACTGTTACTGTCACTGATTGTTGCAATTTCAAATACCATTTTGAAAAATGTTTTTAGAAACTGAGAAACAATCGTGTATTTCTACTAATTGAACTAAACAAATTTGGTGTGTCAGCCACATTTAATTGAGAGTGTTCTGCATGCGTACGGGTTCAATACTGCAAAGCTGTCATCCATTAATATGCTTTTTCTTAGCATATTACCAGGATAAACTCAGTCAGTGTGCCTAACATAAACAGGAATAAAAATATAGAAGCAAATTGATGTCCTCATGCTCGAGCATATGTAAAGCAGTCCAAGGAACCTCTTTGGAGAGGTACTGAAGTGTTGCAATGGTTATTTCTTGTTTAACAATGGACTGCAAAAAAAAAAAAAAAGTATTTCTAAACTGAACAGCAGGCCTGCAAACACTTAAATGTTACTGAGTTAATAAATCTAAAGTAAATCTAAACTGGCACATATTGGAAATCCTTGAATTAGGGCTGTCCATTAATGTCTTAAAATTTTTTATGCATAGATTTAAGCAAATGAACTCTCCCTTCCCTTTTACTGTGTTGTTTGCCTTAAGGACTGTTGATCAATCTATCAGTCAAGTATTGCAGATACCCCCTCAGAATAAAATTTGTAGCTACGCTTGTTATCCTTAGGCATTAAGCTAGAATTGCACACAGTTGTACTTAGGCAGCTAAATGTCAACATGTCAGTCAGGCATTGATCCACCTAAGTCTCTTCAAACATCTCTACTAAGACACTTCTAAAATAGCGTTGCTAAGATTTCATTGAAGAGCATAAAATACTTAAATTTTTATCACTATTCTTTTATTTCATGTGATTTTTTTACAGCAACAGAATGTACTTTAGGATTCTGACACACAGAATATACTTTTAAAAATACTCGTTTGTTTATCACTCCCATGAAGTGATGCATGGGAAATCATAATATTGTCATGTGCTTGTTATACAAGACAGCTGATGGTTTGTGTGCCACCGTCTACCAGCTCTATACAAATAACTGCTGAGGATGACAGTTGTGGTACTCCCACCTAGCAGCTTTGGTGGGACCCTCTCAGCTTCAAGAGAGTGTCTTAAAGAACATTCATGACATGTGTGCAGTTAGGAGAATATTTCTCCATTGACTACCCTATATTTGGCTTTTTGAGCCCTAAGCAGTGTCCGTAGTTAATGAAGTCAGGAATTCCTTTTTGCAGGCTTTCCACAAATCCAAAACTCAGAGCTTGCATTTCATTATTTATAATTCCTGTTGCATAGCTGCCTGTAGGTACTTATCCACAGAAATGCTGTTGGAGTTTTCTAATTTTATTAAATATATTATAAAGAATGAGCAGTAGCAATGTAACTATTAAACTCAAGAAATATTAAAAAAGAAAAGTTTGGGTTTGCATTTAGCGGTCAAAACAATGCCTGCTCCAGCTCCTTCTTTATGCAATTTTAAATCTTTTTACTGTCTTTTCAGGAACAGTAAAATTTTACTTGCAACTTCTGACCACTGAACCAAACAGAATTGGAAAAGCCAGTCATTTTACTTTACTTCAGTTCCTGTGATGTAGATATTTGAATGTGGTTGAGTAATTAAGCACACATTGTTAAAAGAAAAGCCAAATAATGCTTTCAGAGACCTCATAATATCCTTGCTAAAGGAAATGTCAGTAAGTGTCCAGATGAATACTGCACTAAGCTCCACTAACAGCTAAGTTCAGTTCCCTCAGTGTAGATATCTAGTGCCATTTGACATGCCTTAAGATGTCTGAGATATGTTCAATGGGGTTGACAGGAACTACACTGGATCTAGAGGAGACTGTTCTTTATGTGATGCTATCTGAAGACCACACAAGACATGTGAGAGCACCTTAGATTGCTTCAAGATGCTGGAATGTGGGCAGCTGTACTGATATAGCATAGAGTGCCACAGTCAATGCGTTGGGACTTTTGTCAGTAAGAAGTAATAATTTTAAATATACAGATTTGTGTTGTGTTTACTTGGTGAACAAGTGTACTACAGAAAAGATAATTTCATAATCCTACATGTAATATTACACATTTTACTAATTTCTCTGTTTTAAAACAGCATAATAGGGTGATAATTACCATGTTACAAAATACTCATTTGTTACTTAATATACGCATACAGCAGCCTTTGTTTCTAATATTATAAAAAAACAACCCAACAAAAGACCCCCAACATATCAAAGAGGAGATAGATAGACTGTACTGTAATTTGGTTTTGACTATTGTAGTTTATTTTCTAGGAAAAAAAATCCCACAGTTATAAGCCACATCATACTGTGATCTATGATGACATAGCACAACTATAGTATTGAAAAAACAATGTTCCAATAGAGGAATAAAAGTTGTTAATTGTGATCATGAAAAGAAAAAAAAAAACCTTCCTGAAAATATTTAAGATTCATATGTCACACTTTCCAATTTATTGTTTTCTCTCCTATATTCTAAAATAGAGAGCAAACACATTATTAATTTTTGCTGTGTTTCTTTACATGTTGTAAGTTCTTCACTAAAATCGATCCCTCCATTCCGAAGTTGTTCATGCTATGTGTATTTACTTCAGATGTCTTGAAATTTCAAATCTAGGGAACAATTTTTGTAGATTATTTCACTTTCAAGAGACACTCTACTACAAATGTTTATTTAATGGGATAATCATTGACTATGCTGCTTGCAAGAAATACTGTCTCTTACTTCAGGAGTTTGAAAGCAGCAAAAATGTGATGGATTTATAACAAATCAAGAGTGGATCATTGTATAGACTTAAGACACATTGAGCACCTAGACAATTTCTAAATAAAGATTCTGAGGTACCTTTATTCTCAATAAATAAACACTGATCTTATAAGATTGTGGTCAAGAGATAAAACCTATCCTCCTATCACCAGTATTTGGATAAATCATGTCTAACCAATCTCTTTGTTAGATTGACTTTCTCAATTAATTAAAACCCAGGAAAGATTTTGGCACTTAAGCTAACTGATAAATGAAGTATTGATATGTGATGTAGGTGTAATCTGCCTCTGGTAAGTGTTCAACTGCTTAAAAATCAATCACAGGATAGTAAATAAAGACTTCTTGTTATCTAAAAGGACTTTTATTACAGTTATGTTTGGAGTCTAGTTTCATCCATTATTCTAATAGCTTAAATAATAAAATAAAAATTAATACAATCTGCAGGTGAAAGACAAAATAGATTAAAAAATATTTCAAATGTAGAAGTCTGATCTATTGATTTTAAACTATTTGGAAAGAAAAAGGAAAAAAAATAGGAGCAATCTAGATTTTGAAACACAAGTCTCACACACACTAGGAAATTACCCATGGGTACTGTTTTACTAATCACAAATGTGTATATACCTCAATAAATTCAAGGTAATTTGTATTAACATATTTCTCTTGCAACAGTGRTAAGCTATTCCATGTTTCTAGTGTTCGCAGCTAAGAACTAAAATTTTGGTCAGCTGATATCTACTTCATTTGGGAACATGTTTAGCCTGAGCTATAAACACTGTAAATAATTATTACAGGTACCTCTAAATCTCATTCACTAAGCAGTTTTGAGTTTTGAGCATTATCCAGATATCTTTTAGCAATTTTCTAGGTTTGTGTAATTCTTACTAGGCAAATGGTTAATTAACAAAAAAAAAAAATCACTTTGATTTTACCTTTTTGTCCACTGTGTCAGAATCATATATCTTCCCAGTACATATAATGAACATTTCTTATGTATCTTGCTTGGCCAAATGCCTCCAAATGATGAGCACTTGTACTGTTCAGCAGAACCCCTCTGACTCACCCTGAGGAATGCATTCTCATGTAATTTACAGAGTGCACCAGGAAGACCAGGAACAAGAGTGTCACCCCTGCCACCCATGTTCTGAATTTATCGGACTATTTCCTGTGCAGTTGAACTAATCTGCCTTGTGTTCCTAAGTGATGTGTGTGCACAAATGCTGTCTGGATACCAGTGCTATCTGAGAGATACAAAGTGCTCAGCCTTCCCCAGGAAGCTGATGCCAGGTCTCCTAAGCAACCTGCTATGACTTGTTTACTCTTCCTATGCCTTCCATTAGCCTTCATGACCTGCTGTCCAAGGACGCTGTGAGTGGTGCACCTCTGAAGTGGCACCTCCTGGTGTGCAGCTAATGTGTGTGTACATTTCCTGAGTAATCTCAAGTCAATTTAGAATTGTTCTGCTTACTGACAGTATCATTGTACAAAGAAATGCACTGCAGTAGTACTGCATGTGAGAAAGTAAGGAAACGAGATTGGACAAACAAATTAATATCATACTGTAGCTTCTTTTGAGACCACAATAGCAGTCTCCTGCTGGTGTGTCTTTTGTCATCTCTATATCCCAAGTCACACTATGTGCTAGTTCAGTAATTTGGTGCTGTGAACATTTCACAACTTATCCACAGGTGTCAAACTCACAGCTGTCATTTTTTTTGTGAGCTGTCATCCCTTCTGATAGGTCGGCATCTGTCCTGCAGGCTCACCTTTCTCCCTGCCTGCCTGTCTGCTTCTAAGAATTGCACGTAGCCACTCAGTTGTCCTCTTCAGTAACTCTAGGTTTCTATGTGCACTTGCCATTAATTGCAGGAAAAGAAGCAGTAGCTCACCTTACTGAGCAGGACCCCAGACACGGGAGCTAGCTGGAAAGGGAAAAAATGGTAGAAAAATATGTGGAGTTGTTATTGCCAAGCTAAGATACTTCCACATCGAAGCTCAAGAAAAGAAAAATTAGTTCTCCCTCAGAAATTGTAGTCTTAAGACTATCCTCTCTTCCAATTTAGGGTGCAGTTCTGCACATATGCATGTGTGTATATGTACACACAGGTGATATTTGTGCAGTGCAAGTGCAGTGCAAACTCTCTTGGCAAAAATTGCTGTCTACGTCTGGATGAGGTCTGCCCTGTTATGAATTTTTTATAAAGAAGGGAAAAGGAAACCTGGAATTAGATGTTTGTTTTTTGTTTTTCTTTTTCTTTAAGAGTTCAGAGCACTCTGACAAAGCTATTTACCACGCAGTGAAAAACTTCTGCTGTGACTGTGACAGTAAATAAATTCCTCTGCTCATCTGCTCTCTCATTCCATACAGACAGTGATGATAGAACTTATTTTTCAAGAGTAAACGATTTTTGTACTTATATTTTCTTATTTATTTATATTTTTCAGCTTTATTAGAGTGTTCTTATTTGGGGGGGTTTTTTTATTAATGCAGATTTCTGAAATCTTTGCAAGAAGCAATCCTTTAATAAACATATAGGTTTCTACTTTTTAAGATACAGCTAGATACCGAAGTAAACAATCAATCTGCAGATCATCTGTTTTCTCAGTTCAGCATATTTTTCCAGGATTCAGCATGATTCTTGCCATAACAGAACTTGATTAACCAGTACATCAAAGCCCTTCTATTTGTTGTTATTTTGGCCACTGGTAAGTAGGCTATTGCAGCTAATGCTTAACTGTGGCCAAATCTATCAGAAGAAAATGACAGTCCATATAGTTTTATGTATTCAGCAATGAATTTCACAGCAGCTTTCTGAAAAAAATAAATTGCAGCTAACCAATCCTGTATTTTTGCTCTCACTGTTGTTAGATCTATGTTGGATGATTRCCTCAAGTTAAGAATGCACATGCCAACCAGAAACTGTTTCATGTAGCTTAAATGCAGTTTTGTTTTAAAAGAGATTATAATTTTATAACTAGCTCATATTAACAAATGTAGATAGTAATAAGTAATTTATGCTACTGCTTGTCCTCATCAAACTCATTACTGCAGAGTCTTTCATCCCTCTCCCTCATCAGAAATATGAAAAATTCTCCCAAAAGGCCATCTTCATATCTATTCCCTTTCCAACCCCCACAACTGAAATTTTCATATAGAAAAGTAATGAGAACAAGCTCACAGGACATGCAGTAAACAAGCTCTGGAAAACAAGCTCCAGCTCTCAGTTACCATTTTACTAAAAGTAGTAATTTCTCATGTTCAAAGCATAATTTAAGTGCATGGAGTTCCCTGTGAAAAAGCAATAGAGAACAGGGGGGAGTAGAATAAGAAGAAAAAAATAAAATTTACAGAACATTTTTGTAGAATTGCCGTTTAATTCAAACAGAAAACAACCAATGGTTTGTCTTAAAATTTTCACCTTCCTTAATTTCAAGACTGGGTCCTCAAATGGTTTTACTGCAAAAGTGTATCTCATATTTTTGGGAGAGGGGAGGTCAAGGACTGCTGCATAGGGGAGGGGGAGCATTCAGCAGAGGGTGACCACAACATGGACAGTGATGGGGTACAGCTGTAAAGGATCTGAACACAAAAGACAGAGGCCAGGGCTTGTCACTCGGTCTGCTGCTAACCCCAACACAGCAAACAAGGAACCACAGCCAGAGTGCTTCAGAGGGATCAAGACTATAAGGAGACAAGGCCAGAGAGAGACCTGAAGATGAAGTTATAGTATAGACAGCAGTGGAGTTTTACTTCTGAAATGAATCAATTTCCTCTTTCATTATTTAAAATATGAACTGTATTCCTGCATGCCTGCAAAATCAGCAATAACTCAGAAAACTTGAATCAAGCTTATATGACCACCAGTTTCTGTAGACATTAGAAGAGAGAGTGCTGCCTTCCAATTTTTATTCCCACATGGAAACAGTCTTAAGGTGCTTGTGGGTCCTTCAATTTAGATGTAGTTTGAGACATTAGAAATATGCAGTCAAGATATATATACAGGCATATAAAGGAGGTTAAACATATCTGTGGAAAATTCTGAGCAGGACTAAGAAACAAAGAAAATATTTTCAATATTAGGAAGAAATTTACTTTGCTGACATCAGAACCTGGTAGGCAGGGCATACTGAAAATACAGCAATCATATGCCTGATATGGTGCATTTTGTAAGTTTTCTTTTGTTGAAATGCTATATGATCTGGTTTTAATTTGTGAGATGTTAATATTGAACTATTAAGAGTACATAATAGATAGCATACATAGTAACAATATGTTTATTAAAAGTGAAAGTCTTCATAAAATCTTTGAATTAATCTTTTAAAAAAGCCAAACAGAATGTTGGAGCATACGTCGATGTCGAAGGAAAAGTTTGTTTCTTCTAATCGTTCAAAAGGCCAGCTACAAGTTACTGRCAAACTAGTCCCATTTTAATCCTAAGAAAATATTAGAGAAGTTGATACCGTATGCACTATGAATTAAGTAATTCAAAACAAAAGAGCTTCATAAAAGATAAGTTTTATCAACTCAATTAATTATCTTTCTACAAAAGAAAAAATGGATACAGTTTTTTAACACACTAATAATACATTTTGACACCTGTAAGGTTTTATATTAGTCTTTCATGAGATTCTAATTTAGAAGAAAATAGTTGGGTATGGGGGTTTTTTACCAGATAAATGAGGTGTGACTTGCATTGAGTTCATTAATTTTCTCTGCTCTAGACATTATGCTGTCAACATGCATAAATATATAATTATTTTAAAGATAAAATATTTAAATTTATTGATGCAATCTGCAGATGATTCTGAAATTATAGAATCTTACATAATAATTACAGAATAGTATGGTCAGCATCCATGCTAGTAATGGAATAATGAAAAGGGAATATTTTTAATACAAGCTGTTTCAAGGTACCAATGTATATCTGCTAAGAATATAAAAATATATTCCTATGATAGGAAATAGCATCCCGGATGATAAAAAAAAATGTAAAGAGAGGATCAACAAATTTTGAATGTAAAAATAACATAGATTAAGTAAGAAAATATATAGCAATGGTAATGGCATTAGAAGAACTACACATGCTATGCTGGTATACATTTTGAGGAGAGCATGGGTCTGAAAACCGAACAAAACAAAACAAAAAACTTTAGAGAAAAAAAGGAAGAATGATCTGATAATTAGGCATTAGATAAAATTAATAAAAAGGGTAATATTTTCTTGACTGGAAGAGAGGATTTACAAAGAATTTGATCATGACCCAAATATTTGTACACAGGAAAGCATTTCTTGTGTACCCTAGTCTTTGTAAAGCAAAAGCATCACCATGTGATTTCTGACTTTCTGGATTTCAGAACTGGTATTTGGGTTATCTTGTAAATCCTGAATCCTTTCTGAGCAAGCAAAATATGTAGGAATATTACTCACGTGAAGCATGTGTGTGTTTCTACTGAACTCAATTGAGTTCTCATGTTTTTTTCCAGGTAACTGTGGGGAATTCAGTACTAAACTGCTGCATCATTCCCTTCTGCATCATGTAATGTGTTCCCATGTGTATGATTGCATTCATCTTCCTGTATGCTGAGGCTCTTGCTGTTTGTTGCTCTCAGGCATGTTGGTAAATATGCATTTAAGGACAGCTTATTGTATCTTTGACTTAGTAAAATGTTTCTTCCAGGGACATTAGTAACAGTTTGGACTCTTGAAATCTTTCAAGGAGACATAATCAAGGAGGCTGGTCTGAATCAGCCTGGAAACTCCTTACAAATGTGCACAATAAAAAAAGAAGCTGTGAATTAATATATATTTGGGGATAATAGCATTTTTTCCATTCTTTTCTTTGCATATTGTGGAAACATTTCGGTTGTTTTGGTTTTGTGTTTCTGATGCCAACAAATTCCGTGTATATTGAAAGGAAATCGTATCTCTAATCTAATAAAATGTATTAAGTGTGAAAAGAGCACATTCTTTTTTTTCCCCTCCAACTCCCCCTGCTCCATATTTGTGTTGTCACTGTTGAGCTACAGTCTTTTTTAAAGGAAGCCAGGAATTTCTCATGTAGAATCCCTTAAATAACATAATTACGCTGACTGGTGGAAGTATGGGCTCTGAGGTTTATTAGTATTATCCAGTTCTGCTTTGCCCCCAGAGAAACAGTGGGATATGGAAAGGGACAGAGGAAAAAATTGAGTACAGTTTATACTTATCTCTGATTCTCATCATACCTTAACTGAGAGACCAATTTTCTAATGAAAAGCATGGGTGTCAAGCCACTGTAAAGGGTTTTACTTCAGTGATTCTAGAAAAATATTTAGCTAGGCTTTTTTGTTCTTACTTGGTTATCATTAACTTCATGAAATACAAGATTTAAATGAAATGAAAGGATAGTTCTGTTGTTGAAACATTTTATTAATATACAGGAGATTAAATTTTAGGTTTTGGCTTTACTTCAAGCCTTCGATGTTATTTTGTGGCGGACAAGACTTAATCTCAAAGCTTCCACATGAAGATATGATATAAAGATATAATAAGATATAAAGATATATATTAAATTATACAAAATATATGATTTAAAGATATGATATGAAGATATAATAAGATATAAAGACATAAAAAAATACTCATTTTTCTTTTTATTAGGCTTGAAGTGTAGTATTACTCTAATAACATGTGATATTAAGCTCCTTGAAAATAGGGGTTTTTTTGCCAAATATTGCAAAATATATAATTCTACAACTTTGTAAACTCTTTACGTTTTTGTAAGCTTCCCTGTAACTTAAAAAAAAAAAAAGAGGCAACAAATTACTATAAAAGAATAGTTGTTTAAGAATTAGAAGAAATCTCTGATAGATCATTCTTTTCATATCAGAGGATTTTCTTAGGATACAGTTATGAATGCTGGTGTGTAGACACATTTAGGCATTCTTGTGTCTTCTACAGTTGATCTGTTAAAACTTTTTTTAAACACAGGAAGAACCTGAATCCATAGGATCATAGGATCACAGAATCATGGAATGATTTGGGATGAAAGGGACCTTAAGGATCCTTTAGTTCCAAACTCCCTGCCATAAGCAGGAGCACCTTCCGTCTTCTGGGTTGGTCAGAGCCCCATTCAACCTGGCCTGGGACATTTCTAGGGGTGAATGGAAATGGTAGCATTGTGATTTGTATGGACTACAAGTGAAAATGCTAATTATTCTGATAAAAGACAACACTGAGGATATTAATTGTGCAACTAAAGGAGTCTTCTCACCATAAAGTTATGTTTTAATTACAATTAGTAATCTTTTAAATATTTGTTTCTTTTATTTTTCTTTTCAGCATATATTCTTTTCATTATTCTTTCCAATATATAAACAAATCGGCAAACTAAAATCTTCAAATATGACAGAATAAAAGTGGTACAAGTGAAAATGAAGTCTGTGCTTAAATATAACTGAAAGATACATTGTCATAATTTTTAACTGCTGTACACCGACCTGCTTTTTGGCTGTGTATTACGTGCATTTGTCAAATTGTTTGCCCTAAACAAAAGAAAGAAAGAAAAGAAAAAAACTGATGACACATAAACTGCTTCTTTACTCGTATTGGGGAAACAAGAGAGAGCAATAAGAGATCAGACAAAAGATACTGGAAGGATATTGGCAGTGGAGCAGATTCTTGAGGAATAAAGTAATTTACTTGGATTAAAATCAATGCTTGCAAGTGTTCATCATCTAAATTTTTTTTGTTGTTGTTGAGGGATTGTCTTTTTTTTWAAAAAAAAGATATTTTTGGTTCATGGTTTTGGTTTAAAAACTGATTTTTAATCTAAGAAGACACATTTCAATCAATGGGGAACACTGCTCAAACCTTACTTTCTCCAAAGAGCAGCATTTCTTGATCTAAGTAAGAGTGCTTTATAAAGGCATAAAATCAGACATGCATAAAGATCATGAAGAGAGGAGATACAGTTATTTTAAGCCATGTCATTCAACATTTATGCTTAAGCGTAATTGTCTATTTAGAGTGTCCACTTATGTATTAAAACAGAACCTTCAATTAGTTGCATTCTGCCAAGGAATCTTAAGGTTTTAAAATGGTTAATTCTAAGTGGTAAGCAGGTAATGTGAAATGGTTTTAAAGAAAGGGAAAAATAGTGAGGTGATTCAGTTGAGCTGAAAAGTGAACACTAAAGACATATCTACAGGAGGGCAGATAGCTTTGAAGAAAAATAATTGGAAAAAAGTGATTATGATTAGAAGGATTAAAGTATGTTTAAATATGTGCAGTATATTAAACAATAACTATGTCTTTCCAACATTTGTAAAAGGAGTTGGATTAATTGTTTCTGTCAAAGATGTGTTTGCTATTGACAAGATGGTGCAGAACAGCTTAAATAGCTTTCAGAGATTAATTATGAATGCCAGTTTCAATCCTTTAGAATATATATCTTATGAATGTATATAAAATGTATGTGGTAAGGAAGAATCTTTTAAAAACACATTAAAAGCTTGGGGGGAATAACTCAGTCAATTGATGGCTAAGTCATTATTTCTACAAAGCTTGCAAGTAGTGTGGGGAGGCTGGGGAAAGCACACTGTTTCTGGTCCTTGGTCTTGAAATGAAGCATCCCAAAATGACATGTTATTGTAATCAATTTTTTTCCTCAGCCAACATTTAACTTGGCATTATATACATTAAAATCTCAAGACAAATTATAAAGGCAGAGTTGTGAAAGTGCAGTGTAGTAACAATTTCATGTTTAAGAAGCAGAATTTGTGGTGACTCAATTTCAAGTGACTGTGGTTTGGAAATATGTAGTGAGCGACAGTAGTGTGAAGTGCACTGAAATAGGCTTTTGGCTTTTTGTCCGTGTATCAAGTGGGAGAACTATGAATGCGCAGCAGTATAATATCATTCCACAGAAGAAGAGATGCTGTCTCATTTTTATTTAGAGATGTAATACCACTTATAATACTGTATTTCAAGCTTAAGAACATACCAAGTTCCTAAATTAAATTCCTTCTACATGATCTTCTCTAGAGCCATAAATAACATGTTTCAGTTGCATGATGTAACATAATCAATGTCTCAGTGGTATCAGAGAGGGCTTCCAGTACAGAATTGTGTCTAATCACATGAACAAGAAGCTTTCCTGGGCTGGCAGACACAGAACCCATAGTTCTGGGCGTAAGACCCATATCTCCCACTGTCTGAGGAGATTCCTCTTACTCTGAGCCATTACAGACTTACTCTTAACAGGTGGACTGACTAATGTTAAAGGTCTTTTCCAACCTAAGTGATTGTATGATTAGTAAGTCCAGAATGGGTATGTGTCTCTTCATCTCTGTTTTATATTTATACTAGTCTAGAGTCGTGAGAGAGTCTCTCTTATGCTCTATGACTGTCTTTTCCAATCCTACAACATAAGGAAATTCAATCTTGTTTCTTTTGCTGGTATTCTATGCTGGCTCAATTAGGTGCTCCAACCTCTGATTATTTGAACTTGTTATGAAACAAACAAGTTTTTTTATTTCTTCTACAACTCTACCTGTAGGTGCACTTACTACTATTTTCATTTCTGGAAGTAATAAGCATACTGTTAGCATCTCATTATGGAGGGATAGAATGTAAGAAAATAGTGCAGAAGGCAGTCTCACACCTGAGGAGTTGCAGCTGTACCAATCCCCAAAGATTAGGAACAGGCCTGCCCTTAACAGGCCACAGCTGTGTCCAATAAGAAGACGAGTGCTACAAAAGAGTGGGTTAGCTGGGTGAGGAGAGTTGGAGTTTGTTGGTTGTGCTGTCGGGAAGAATGAGTCAATGCTGTGAGGAGGTGCCCATAAGAAATCACCCAGAAGGTATGGGAGCTTTTGCAATAAGAAGACAACATCTCATTACATCTATGAGTGTAATGAACTATAATTTAGGCTAAAATCCTTTGGATTTTGTTCATCCTGCAGTAGATTTTACCTGGCATTATTTTATTATCAGCTTAGCCCTCTTTGGTCAATTGAGGATGAACTGCTGCAAGGTTACAGTATCTGCTATCTTGATTCCTAAAATCTACTAGATCTCTGGTTTTACAGGTCAATCAGCCGGCCTTTCAGTTGCATATATTTGCAAAATTTATGCAAGAGGCAGGTTACTGCTGAGATGGTGTTTGCAGAAGTAAAGAGAAAGGGTAAACTTATGTTTGTTTCAGCCGTTGACAGGGCTTGGCAACAAACAGCTGTTAAGTTCATTGGGGTCATTTCATGTAAGATGCTTCAGCTGTGAATTAGTATCTTTTAAGGTGGCATAATAGAGCTTGATGGGAAGGCTATATTGGCTCTTTTTTTGTGTCTCAGGTTTAAAGGATTTAAAACTCTACAGTATAATAATTTGGAGTTAGTAATTTATCAATGAGAGCTGGAGCTGAATTAAGGTGCTAAGGTAATTTTAAAACATAATTTATATTTGCTCTTCTGTTTCATTTGGTTCCAAGAGTAGAATAGTTGATGGTTAGGTATGTAAGGATAAGTACTATACAATGATTAATGTGTGTATGTTATCAAAACATTGTTAGGACAATAAGAACTTTTTAATAATGGACAGGTTTGGGGTTTATTTTTAATTGGAAAGGATAAGGATGAGATTTTAGTTGTATTTTTTTTAATTGCCTTTTTTTTCTTTAGCAACAGTAGTTTGTATTTCCAATTAAATTTTTATTATAAGAGCTACCAGCATTTAAATGCATATCTAKTTCATCTGAGAGTAGAAATGTTTGGTGTATAATTGTTTTTTCCTGCCAAAACCTTTAAATAAATTAAATAACTGTATCATCATTTTAAAATCAAGTAAAATCTTTTTCCAAGGATACAAAGTAAATTAATTTTAAAAGTAAAATTTACTTAATTATAGTATAAAAGTTTATGTACCCTAGAAGTTGTCCTGCTAGATTTGCAGCTCTGACAGATAGCAATTTTTCTTGTGTGTTAATACTATAGTTATGCAAAAATTTATTATTAATCTGCCTATTTTAAATTATTCCACAAATCTAGATGTAAAGTACACATATGCTATTGAGTAAGCACTGACAGTGAAAAGTGTATATTGGACTGTAAAGGAAAACCTTACTAGGAAGATTAGCATTAAAAACTCTGAGAAGTTAGGAGTCCTTCCTTTCCCTTTGCTAATAACTATCATTCTCTTTTCCCYTTTCTTTCTTGGAGAGGCTCTCTGGTTGAAGAACGACAGAGTGCTTGTAAAGATATGTGGACATTTGAGTGTATGGCTATTTTTACCTGAATACTTTAAGTCTTTTAATATTATTTGAATGCTTTGATTTTTAAATGTTATTTTCCATACATTATTTATATTATTGTTCTTTAAATTGGCTCCTTGGTTTAATGTACTTAAGCTAGTTGCTTGTGGGCTTTGAAGCCAGTTTGTGTGTAGCCCAGAATAATCCGCGGGTATGTTTGAACACACAGGCTTTCAAGAATATACAACATGACAGTTGAGACAAATCCTTTTTCTTTCTGTAAAAAATCCTCCAAGAACTTTCAAAATATGATCCATCCTGCTGTCAAAATACTAAACCCTGTTGGTTCTCACCTCAAGCCGTGATGAAACACAAAGAAGAAATCTACTGAGTGATCCTAAGGGTCTTTTCCAACCTAATTAATTTTATGACTCTGTTTTACTATTGCAAGGCACAGTTTCTGGTATGTTTTGTTTACTAATGTTTGYGAAGCTATTGAAATTTTTTCATTTGGTTGCCTACATTATGCTATTTACAGAAAATACAGCATTTTGCTAAGCTACAAACATGATCTGGTTAATTCTGGCATTTACTGCATCATTTTTATTGGCCAGGATTTTTTCAAGTACTTTTTCATGTGTTGATGACACAGCTTCTTCAATCCTAAAATGCAGCTAATAGTGATAGCATTTTTTTTAAGAACAATGATGTTGAATGTGCACACTTTATCTAGAGAATATTTGAGTTTAATAGAAATATTAGGTTGGTAAGAGTAAATTAGTATTAAGGGTCACATAAAGTCATTATGTTAATGTTACATTGTATTAATGCTACATTAGTGTTAATCTTTTAATCTGTTTTCATTTTGAATGTAAGGAGACTAAAGCAGTCAGTCACTTGCATATTTATGCCTTTTCTAAATGTATCAAACATGAAGAGGCAATGTACAAAATTGATTTTTTTTCATTTTTCAAAATTAGGTGAACTAAAATCTCYGGTTGAGAATAGTTTGATGTAAAATCCAATTGAGATAATGCTACCATGAGTTCATTAATTGGGTTTGGCTGAACTGATGTACAGTGCATTACTGGTGTCATCTGAGGACTAATGTCTTAACCATACAGTCCATAAGACCCATAATACCATCTTGAACTGAACCTGGACTTTAATAGGCAGATGATGCAGCTTACAATGCAGTCAGGTCACAATGCATCCTTGGAAGTTTGGGGTTTTTTTCCTTTCAAAGCATTGTTAAGAATAACTAATTACAGCTATCCAGGCTAGAGGAGATCGAAAAGCCATGCTGTGATCTGACAGCTATGGTCATAATTATTTTGCAAAATGCATATGAAATAGATGAACTTCACAGTGAACCACTTAGAACTCCATAGATGATCACTGACCTTATTGAATTCCTCTGTCATGTGTAGCTTGCTAATACTGCTAAAAGTGCTTGATACAATTTTGCTTTCACTCCTTCTTTGTAATTGCACTGATTATTTTTTGTGTTAAACTAAAAGCTACATGTGATATGCCAAAGCTCTTAATGAGTGAATATGTATCTGTGTATATACACATACATGCACATATAAATATGTGAAAACTCACACATACAAAAYGTATTATGCACAAAAATAGATAACTATATCAATGCCTAATAGATTAAGTCAAAGGAAAACCCTGAAGAGAAAATGTTCTGGCACATCAGATGCCTGAATGATCTGTTCCGTCTCTCCATTCAGTAGTTTTTCTGGAGTGTGGAAAATGAAAGGTAAAAGGCTAGCTTTTGCTTTTCTTTTAAGAAAATGTACTCTCCAGTTTCTGTGTCTCAAGATACCACTGAAGGGACTGTGAGAAAAGTGATAATGCTAAATTTGTATTTCTTGTCCTCTACTGCTTGAGGAGCCTTATATGATGCTCATATGAGGAAGTCTTGCTTAACCTGAAGATTACTGCATTTTTACATGAAGGAGAAGTGCTCTTGTGGTTGTTTTTCCACTAATTGCTGTTAACTTTTTTTCATAACTTTTTAATGTGTCTTACATTAAAATACTTTGAATTGGTGAACAAAATCAAGTTTCTTTGTGATGTGAGATAAAGAATGAGGGAGCTGTGCCTGCAAGTAGAGTGGTTTTTGACCATGGTATATCCAGGTGCCAGAAACTGGGCAGTTGGGGTGTCTGAGCTCGGTTGCTGGAGACATCCAGAAGCTGCATTGTGCATAACTTCTTTCTCTTAGGTTTTGTTGTGCTCTCTTTTCTTTTAATGATTGTTATAATTATTGATAATAATAGCTTAATTGCAATTATTAAACTATTCTTATCTCAACCCACATATTTTACCTTTTTCTGATCCTCCCCCCCATCCCACTGGGGAGCTGAGCTTAAGGTGACACAGCAGCGTGCATTCCAGTATTTTGAATTTCTATTAGAACCAAATTTTTTTTAGATATTGCAGTTGTATCCTAAATATAGCAACACAGCATTGTAATTGACAAGCCCTTCAATGAAAGYGTTTTGGTATTAAGGTAAACTTATGATGTGTGATTTTTAACACAAGAACATGGAATGGATACGCCTTTGAGTTCAATGTTAGTTTAAACTTATTTTTCATTTCCGCAACAGTGCAGGTTTTCCACAGAATTAGGAGTTCTGTCATGTATAATCAACTTGCTAAATAAACTAATGTGTTAAATGATTTCCTAAATATTTTTATAATCTGCGATGCTTGAGAAATTATGTACTAAATTGATTTTTCTTAATTTCTGTTAAACCCAGTGGTTTTAAATCATCAGAAAAGATACTGCCAAGGAAAAAAAAAGTGAATAAATAAAACACAAATAAATAACCTTTTACTGTCTTTTATTGTAAGTAGAATCATATTTTTAATTATGTACTTATGCTAGCCATGTACATATATCATTTAGTAATCAATGTGTGTTAATGATGACTTTGTCATTTTGGGTTTAATTTAATCTCTTAAGGAAGGTGAGCATACTATTCTGAAAGTAAGAAAAGTGATAATGAAATGTCATTTCAAGTATTTTTTTACAGAGGCAGCGTATAATGATTGGAAGTTAGGCTTTTTGAGTGTTTAGATGTTCTGGTGATGTTTTAGGGATGAGATTCTTCCATATATGCAGAAGTAGAATAATCTTGAATAAGCACGGTTTTGGAAGAAAACTCACAGAGCTGGTTTTTCTTCTGTTTTGTGGGGCTTTTTTCCCCCAGCATTGCTTGTACCTTTGAAATAACTTCTGTTGATGCCTTGTCAGCGGTGGCGTTTTAAATCAGGAAGGTCTGTCCAGAAAGAACAACTTAGTATTTTACAATCTGTTGCAATTTCATGTTATGATTGAGAGATTTCATATCATTATAGGATGAATGAATTGCTCTCTTTGACAGTGAGAAAAAAGATCATGTCAAGCACACTGGAAAAGTTTCAATGAAATATGAATCCTGGAAATCTGTGCCTGCCGATAGCATAATGCGTCCTTGACAGATGCCCAAATACAACAGCTGAGAAGCCCAAAAATTAGTGGGCTTTCACATGTCAATATTTTAAATTGAATTCTCCATCACAGCAAATCTTGGCAGACATCAAAATCATTGGCAAGTGTATTTCATTAATAAGAGCCAGTCTCATACACAATTTTTCCTAATTTCATAATATATAGTATGCAATGATTGCAATTATCCAACAAACATTTATTAGTAACTTCTATATTGTGACCACACAGTCTACAGAGAAGATATTGTTGCTCTGTTTAATAGTAACTCTTGTTTTAGTTTCTGACTATTAAAATGTGATGATAATGATTATTGGGATTGTCAAAATAATTTGGAAACAAAGAAATTGTACTCTGTCATAACATACATAAAAAATACAAGTGTACTGCCTAATCTTTCCTTACTGATCAGTTGAAGGTCCTCTCTACTAAAAAACCCAAAAAAAAAGCCCTGTGTCTAGTTGGGAATTTACTAATGTGGAATAAAGTTTCTTGACTTTAAACTGGAGCTGTCAGTGTCTTTTTTGATGAGCCATGAAAGAAATGCATAATCAATAAATTACTGTTAAAGAATTTATAGTTAACATTACTTCCTGTTATAAGAAAACATTGCATGGTGTAAAGTGGTAGACAATTTATCTTTGCTTCAGAATGAGAAGATTGGCAGAAACCTCTGTGTTTGTTTTACAGCACTCCTAATGAAACGTGGGTCATGCTTACAGGGATTGATTTGTCTGCTAAGTTTGTGAATGCAAGTTGCTCAGGTACAGGGAGAAAGCTGTCAGCAAAGCTCTCATAGCCTACAGCCATCTCTGGCCATGAGACTGAGCCATAACATTGCCAAGTTGTCACATTCTGCCCTTAAGCATGTGTATGATAGTTTGATGTGTTCCGCTTATAAAACCTTTTCATATAAGTTGGGATTTTAAGTGACAACTAGATGAAATGAATTCCACAATTAGGACTCTTTAATTATGCACTTTGTAGACGTCTCATCCTAGGCATCAGTTTCAATAGTGAAAAATTGTCATATCTGTGATCATTCTTAGAGGTAGGCTAGTAATTACAGCGTTAATGCCTCCTCTTTTGTCTTACAGCTGCCAAAAATATGGCAACATTCAGTCATGACTGGAAATGGCYTTTCAGCAAAATAATCTCAAGCAAATAAATGGATATGGCAGCAGATAATGTTTTCTACAGCTAATGAATATTAGCTGTTGAATTGAATAAATAATGAACCTACCAGGGCAGTGCACAGGACTAGGCACTCTGTACAAATCATAGAGCCATTTAAAATGTTTCAGATGCAATCAGTTACTTATAGGTGGGGGTTTTCATCTGGTTAATTTTTTTAAAATTTTATTTAATTTTTTAAACTAAGGACAGAATTTCCTGTTAATTTACTTCTTTCCCCCCCACCCACCCCCCTGCCCTGACTTCTGATATGGAGGAATACTCTGGTAGCAAGAATTTTGCCACACAGCAGCAAACGCTGAGGAGAAAAACCCATGTCTCTTTTGCTGACATGAGATTGCCCTAGAGCTATTCAAATTTGAGTACAGAAGTGAACAGTCCCAAAAACCTTACAGGGAAAAAGGTTTCTCAGAGATACTCTGTGCTAGCGTACTCAGTTGGGTTCTACATGAAACGTGGTGTGGTTAGACATGAAATAAGACTGATTTTGTTGCCCCAATGTGAATTAATTGTAATTAATTCACTATTATTATATCARTATGTCTGTAGCTTGACTGGATTTAAAGTGGTGGTCAAAGAAGAATATTAGGTGAGCCTCTATGTTTTGTTCTATATATTACTGGATTTGATTTTTTGAAAAGGCAAATTTTATGTAAATCTATATATCTTTGTGCAACAGCAGCTTTTCACTTTTTAGATATTTAATTTGTTTTAATATTTTAAATTTATTTTTGTTTCATTTAATTTGACAATTTTGAAAGTGTACTAGAAAACAGAGGTGAAGACTGTATATATACATACGTATATATAGACATAACTTCCATTTGAACTGATGTAGTAAAAAAAACCTAAAACATTCTAAATATGAATCCAAAAGGCTGTGGTACCTACCTGATTATAGTCTTAATGGTCTTTGGTTGTTTAATCCCAGAGGGACATTGGTAGTATCTTGCTCAAGTCTGAAGTATAAGAAACATGCTCTTTGCAGTAGGCAGGACTTTCTATATCTTCTGAGTCATATGAAGGAACAGCACTAAATATATTCTTTGAGCTTTTTTTGTCTAAGTAGGATTACTTTCATCTAAATAGGCTTTAAAATGTCATTTATTACTGAATTTGGGTAATGTCTTGATTCTTTCTATTTTTAAAAAAATAATTTAAGTTTGTATCTATTTATTTATTTATTTTTAAGGCACTCAGATGTGTTCTATTGTATTTGCATTTCATACGAAGAATGACAAATCAGTGAAAATCTATCTTTCTTCCTAATCTTGGGTACCGCCATAAACAATGTTTCAGACATTTTTAAAGTGGGTTGATTAGAAGTACATTTCTATTCTGTTTTTATATTAATCTTCTCATTTGTTTTGAATATTAGATTGGTCAAGAAAGACTAATAAGTTATAATATTCAAATGTACTGCTATATTTTGTAACATTTTAATATTTAGAACATTATAATTTTCTATAATAGTGTTATCAATGCAATGTGTTTTAATACCTAGTATTGTGATGAAGAGAAAATTAACGAGTTATAATTCTAAGATATTTCGCACAATTTCAGATATTTTCCTTCTAATAAGGATAACTATATAACTATTGTATAACTACAGAACTAACTAAAGTTATATTTTACAATCAGTGGTCATTTTTAAGTGTGCTTCCAGAGATACTGGATCTGATGGATATCACATTAATTGTGTTGAATGAATATCCCATAATAAAGCTATTTAATTGATTCAAGAATGATCTCAGAAGTTTGAAAAATTGCTCCAAATTTGACTTTGTCATTCATATCTTGATGCTGTTTAATAGCTTTATAAAGGTTGCAGGGGTTCTTAAAGATGTAATATTTTGAATTTGTTTCTTAATGAATGGTATGAACTTTAATTTTTTGTCTTTTCAAGTATACTTGAACTAGAATTTTATTTTATCCCAAAATTAAAGAAATATGTATAAAAAACCTATCAGTCACAGGTCTTAACTACTATTTGAATAGTACTATAATTCACAGCTTCACTATTCTACATAGATGAAGTTTGATTCAGGTAGGGAATGGAAGGCCCTGTAAATTATTCCATATGCACTAAAATTAGGTTGACATTTGAAAGCACGTATTCAGAAAGCAAAAGTGAGTACATGCAAGGAAAAAAACCAAGTGGACTTGAGACTTAACTAGGCAGGCACTTTTTGAGATGCGAACAGGTGCAGTACAAATTAGCCTGGTTTATAATGAGCCTGATTAAAATAAATCTTATTCTAGTCAGTAGTTCTTAATTTTGAAATGGTGTGGGGTTCACTGATGCTAGTTGGGAGTGAATGCTTACAATTCTGTAGACCTGAGAAATTAGGGGATTACATATTTTGTAATACAAGTGAGTATTTTTAAAACACTTGACAAGTTCATGAATATTTCATATGGATTAATGGAAAAATATAGCCAAATAATCACTGCCACCATTCTTTAAATCTGTCCTGAGACGGTAGATGTGACAGAAGATTCACAGAAGATGTGAATAGGTTTTATCTCTTTGCATATGGCCTGCAGTTTGTTTCTCTTGTTCTCTATCTAAATATGAAGTGGGAAAGAAAAAGAGAATGGCCTCAAAACAATTGTGATGTAACAGCCTGAGAAAAAAACAGGAAGCATATGCAGTGTTGTTAAAAAATACTCCTGGATGCTCCTTTTCACTTACACCAGTGTTGCATTATATAGTATGTAGGTAGAAATGTAGTTTTCAGAAATCTATACCTTCCTTTGGTCATCACTGGAGCTCAGCTTCCAAAGGAGACTGTTGCTGCAATAACTACTGAAAGGCCTAAGGAGGAGTACCCATGATGAAAAAAGATTCTCAGGTTCCTTAAATGTTTAATGCAAAAGACTAAGTACCACAAAATGGAGATCCATAAAAGCCACCACACTTAGAGTCCTCATAAACTAACTAATTTAGGGCAGGTGAAAAAAAAAAGATATACCTTTGTTTATAGCTTGCTTTTTTTCTCATGTGCATGGCTGGAAGTACCTCCACCTGTGTCAGACTACCAGGAGGACTGTCTCATATCTGTATCTCTCTAAAGGCGTGAGAAAAAAAAAAGTGCAATATTCCTGATCACTAAGGTCTGGCTCCTTTGTGCTATTTGCAATTAATTCTGTGGTGAGAGCGCTAATGCTCTGCTCTTGATTCCTTTTCCAGGGAAAGGTGTAACTTTGGGTTTTACAGAGTGATCTGTGAAGGAGAGAGTAAAATTATTTCATTAAGCAAAAGGCAGAGGGGTAAAAAGAAATACCTTTGCTTTAATGGAAAAAAATCAGAGTTCTAAGTTTTCTTCTTATGTTTGTGTCACATTTTGCATTTTAAAAGAAATTAAATCACCATCAGTGATGTGGAAAAAAATAACATTGGGGTTTTTTTCAGTTCTGTGAGGTAATCATTGATAATGCCACAGGCTGCTCTGTAGGTCTCTGTAATTGTACGTAATATTGAGGGTTTCACTGGAGGTTTCATACCTACATCCACATTAAATACTGCCCTTAATTTGCAAACTTGTATGTGTACTTAACTTTTTATTTGGTTCAGTCTAGCATATCACTCTTATTGCCTGATTTCAGCCTCTCTAGATAGTAATTTTACAAATACTGCAGTAGACAAAAGCAGTATTAATGGCTAGGTGTTTGTGCTACCATGCATGCATATGAAAAATTCATTAGACCTTTTTCATATTGATCATAGGATGAAGAACACAGCTTGGGTTTGTGCTGGGTTAATGAGTGGTAGCTATTATGAAATATGTAGAATTTAATTGCTTGCAAGTTAAATTCATAGTCTTGTAGTGATCCTGCAGTGTAGAAACTGAAATAATCAAATTCATCTTAGACAGGCTTCACCAAATTGTCAGTTTTAATTGGTGTTTTCAGGATTAGCAAAAAAATGTACTGACACTTCAAAACAGCAGGGCAAAATCACCTAAAATTTATTTCTGTATTTCAGACATATCTTTCTCACTGATTTACAGGTGCTGTGAAATTTGTGAGTCACCAAAAGATATATGACACTTGATAGATCTGTAACAAATAGCAGGAAGAGATTGGATGCTGCTTTCCACTGAATGCTGCAAGCTCTATAAAAGCTTGTCTTGCAACAGGACATGGGCTGAATCATTCATGCAGTTTACTGAAGGGCAGCGTGTGCACGCAGGTGTGTTGTGATCTCCCACTTCACCAAGTTCAATACTTAGCTGAACTAGAATTTTAATCTGGGAACTTTAAAGATTCAGCCTCCAGTGGTCTTTGATATGATTTCCATAGCAGTAATAATGTGTTTTAAGCTCTGACATGCTACCTATACTGTGGAATATCATCACATAAAATAGTAGCACAATGAAATTTTACTGAAATGTATCCTAAGCTCAATAGTCATAAAATACTTGTTTATGCTTTTCTGAATGTCATTGCCATCACATATAAAACTTCTGTTTATAAAAAGTCCCATGTCACAAATTAAATGTTGGAATAAAATGTCTCTTTTTTTATTAAGAGATCTGCATCCTTGTTTGTATTTGTGCCCACTCTGAACGAGTAACTGTGCCAGCTAATTTACTTCATATATTCATATAGATATGGCCTTTCATCATGACTAGATGGTTAACAAATGACACCAGCATCTCTCTCAGGCATAATGCAGGCCATCCATTCAGAAAATAGGGCACTGATGCAGAAGGAAGCAAAAGCATCTCTATCTTAGGTGTCTCACTAGTAAACTCAGCTCTGCTTTTGTATAATCTGAAGTTGGTTTATTCTGAGTAGCATGGAATAGAAGAGAGCTTCTATGTCAGTGGCACTGGCACTGATTTTATGAAGTTTTAAAGTGGCAGTTCTTGGAGAATTGCACAATACTGATAGCAGCTGCTAATGGAATTATAGCTAGAGCTGCCTGAAAGATATGGGAGTTTTCCTCCATAGTGTATTAGAAAACTCTCCTRTGTGTAATGTTGACTTCATCAGTTTCTGAATTTTTAGTGTGCATTTTTGTAAAAATCTCATTCTCTTTGGAAGTATTTCCATAAATGCTGGGTGGTGATACTTAAATGATGTAGGAGAACTATTTTGTTGTGTTATGTTTGACCACTTAAGTAAGCCACAAAGGCTCAGTGCAGTTTGTAATCTGGAATAAAATGTATTAACAACTGGGCATCAAGGAAACTCAAAGTCTGTGCTTTGTGAGGGTGTGAAGCCTGTGGTTTTGCTAGCACTGCTCAGCTGATAGTGCACAGTGGTATGCAATACATTTCCATGAATTTCTTGMGCTATTAAGAAAGGTAAAGGAATTTTTCTAATTTCCACTATGGCATCTACTGCTTGGTTTTCTTCCTCTGCTTGTCAGGCATTTAACTGCTCAAGCCAGTAATATTAGCTTCCTGTACAACAGTCTTTATCCTTTGTCTCAAACTTCCCAGATGATAACTCCCACTGGGAGGACTTCTGCTTCTCTAGAAAATTTGAGGTTAGGTTAAATTAAGTTTTGAATTTCTGAGTCCTGATAATTCTTTTCATTCAACTTTTGTTTGGTAGAAATGAGGAATCATAAAATGCTAGAAAATATTTAACCAGAGTGTTAAAAAAGCTTTAGGGTGTCTGTCTTCATAATGGAGCTGATATATCCCCATTGTATTAACAACTGGGTAATTAAAATATGCATGGACTGTTAATGCGTTGTGGCTATTTGATGCCTGTGATGGATGCAGGACACTTTTCTGTTCTATGTATTAATTTGCCATAAGAGCATAAGAGACTTGGAAGACAATTTTTTGGGGGGGTTTTTAATGAGAAGTAAACAGTCTCACAAATATCTCTTAAGAGATTTCATTTTTGCAGGGGTGCAATTTTATTTATTTATTATTTCAACTCAGAGTCAAAATCTTCATTAACTGAACATGGTGAATGAGGGCAGTGGTTTTGATGGGATTGGGGAATAATGGAGAAAGAGTGCCTACTTAAGGAAGGAACCTTACTTCTAAAAGAAGCTTGTTCCTGGTCTAAAGCAAAGTTGTTTCCTTTCAGCAGGAATTTTGTCTACTGCTATGATAGTAAAAGGCAAGAGGGAAGGAGAGCAGAGCAGCTGGGTGGTACTCTGATGAAGCAGACTTGCTTGAGTCCTGAGCTGGAATAGAGAAATATTACAGTCAGCAACTTAAGGAAAGGTGGAGAGAAATATTACTGTCAGCAACTTAAGGAAAGGTGGTTGTGCTTCTTGATTGTTCTCCAACAGTGTATGTATTAAAAATTGAGGTTTCCTGTGTAGTTTTTCTGTATTGTGTTTTCAGGAAGAACAGGTTGCCTCCTTTCAGAAAGCAACTTGCCTTTTACTGAACTTACATTTTACTAAAAGCATACTTTGGGGAATTTTGCATAGCACGAGCAAAACAGTTGCTAAAACCTTTTTCAACTGGAAGGGTTATATAAAATGGATATTTTCTCAGTGATGAAGCCATTTCTGCTTGGGATGTCTTTCATTTTCCCTCTCAGAATATGTAAATTGGAAAGGAAATGTCCCATTAATAGTACAGCCCTGTAACTTTTCAATAGTGTAGGTTTATATGCACCTGGTATCTGTTTGCAGGGCTTTTATACTTGTAGGCTCTTTGTTTCCTGTGTTCTTCATGATACAAAAAAATAAATTCATACAGCAAGATCCAATATAATAGAAATTTCTGTCAGCAGTGTGAATGTGTAAAATATATCAGTATGTGTCCCAGTCATTAAAATGTGACTGTGTGTAGCTAGAACTCTGTTTGAGTTAATCATTGGTTTTCCAGGAACAGCTGGAACAAACTGCTCCCTCTATTTGGGCATGCAAAGCTGAAAAAGCAGAGGATGCAGGTTTAGCTGTGTGGGAGAGAGCAGTCCAACCTGCATCTTTTTCTGTTGCATAGGAAAATTATTTAGAGGCAGAATAGGTTGAAGATATGGGGTGGAGGGCAGAAAGTGTGRTTTGTCAAGGAAGTGTGATGGCTGCTAACTTGTGACAGAGGTTTGCAGTGGTACCATTATTACTATAGCTGTCAGGTGCCTGGCACAACCAGTATGATGAACCTTAAAAAATCAGCATTCCCTCAACACTTTTCTCTAGATTTTGGAAGTGCTTGGAACTCGAAATAGAGTTTATAAAATGATCATCTTTGTGTTGAAATGGGTTTCAGAAAGGGTGAGAATGATTTCATACCTAAAATCATGAATTTTCTGCTGTACTACACTACAGTAAATTGTTGTATTTTTACATGGTGAGAGAAACACTGTGAGATCTTAGTTACGTTTCAAAGACTGTATAAGAAGCAATAGGTATATTTTAAAAAGTATTAAAAAATAAAATATTCCTTTGATTGGTGGGTATTGTGCAGAACATAAGAAAACAGAATAAAATATTCAATGTCTTAGATCCTATCAGGCAACTCTGCTGTCAGTCAGGAAAGAAGAACTTTTAGTTTAGTTTTTATTTGTATTTATCCTCTTTTAGTAATGATTTAGATAGTTTGGATTTTCAGGGAAAAAAATAAAAAGTGAGAACATGTGAGAGAAACAGCCCTGCAGATGCCAAGGTCAGTGCAGGTGTGGGAGGATGTGCTCCAGGCCCTGGAGTTGGGATTCCCCTGCAGCGTGTGGTGCGGCCCATGGAGGTTCATGATGCAGCAGAGATCCACCTGCTGCTGGTGGAGGACCTCAGGCCAGAGCAGGTGGATGCCTGAAGGAGACTGACTCTGTGGGAAGCCTGCTGGAGCAGGCTCCTGGCAGGATCTGTGGACCCAAGGAGAGAGGGACCCACACTGGAGCAGATTTCCTGGTAGGACTTGTGACCTGGAGGTTCCATGCTGAAAGTTCTCGAAGGACTGCACCCTATGGAAGGGACCCACACTGGAGCAGGGCAAGAGTGTGACCTTATCACTCTCTACAACTCCCTGAAAGGTGGCTGTAGTCAGGTGGGGGTTGGTCTCTTTCTCCAGACAGCAACTGACAGAATGAGAGGACAGTCATAATTTRCACCAAGGGAAATATAGGTTGGATATTAGGAACAAGTTTTTACTGAAATAGTGATAAAGTTCTGGAATTGTCTGCCCAGGGAGATGCTGGAGTCACCATCCCTGGATGTGTTYAAAAAAAGACTGGGTGTGGCACTCAGTGCCATGATGTAGTTGAGGTGTTAGGGCATGGGTTGGACTTGATGATCTGTAAGGTCTCTTCCAACCTAGTCACTCTGTGATTTTGTGAATTCTGTGTAAAGAGTCCTCCCCCTGAGGAGGAAGGAGTGRCAAAGTGTGATGAACTTACTACAACCCCCATTCCCCATCTCCCTRTGCTTCTGAGGGAGAAGGTAGAGAAATTGTGAGTGAAGCTGAGCCCAGAAAAAGGGAGTTATTGAAGAAGGTGTATAAAATATTTGTTTTATTTATCATTATCTCCCTGTTCTGAATATTAGTAAATTAAATTGATTTCACCAAGTTAATTGGTTTTTGCCTGTGATGGTGATTTTTGAGTGATCTTTAGAGTAATAAATTAGGTGTCTCAAATGCTGTTAAATTAGATCTGAAGTTCTGAATTAAAACAAAACCACACACACAAAGAAATAAAACCTCCCTCCAAAATGCAAAACTAATCTTAAAATACCAAATTGAATCAATTATCACATGTGAAACTAAATTAAGTTAGTTCCACAAACTTGCTCTTTACTAAAAGCATGCTTTGGGGAATTTTGCATAACTTCAGCAAAAAGGTTGCTAACATTTTTTTTTACTGGAAGGGTTATATAAAATGGATATTTTCTCAGTAATGGCACCATTTCTGTCTGGGCTATCTTTTATTTTCCCTCTCAGAATACATAAATTTAAAAGTAAACATCCCCATTAGTAGCACAGACCTGYACATTTTCAGTTGGAAACTTCTGTATCAGAATACTTTTATGTATTATTTCTTCATGAAAATTCATAAGTGAATAAAATTGATAAAAGCTGTCCTTATAAGTATTTTGCTATGTCTTTGAAGAAAATTTCTAGTCGTAATATAAGACAATATCAAGATGAAACTTTTTTAACCTTGTCAAATAAAAGCATTACAGTGTGGCATTTTTCAGTCAATTGAGGAAAAAAGCCTCACCATCCCAACCCCTCAACCTTTGACTTAATTTAAAAACACCAAAGCAACAAACTTCAAATTTTACATATACTTACTTTTTCTGCAAGTATTGTATTATGATATTAAAATATCTTGTCAAAGTTTGAAATAATTCTATTGGTAATTGTTGATGCTCACTCTCAGTCTTTATTTGGAAATTACATTTTTTGAATATCAGTCTAAGCTGCGTTGGACTGCTGAGCCCATTTAGTTGTTCATCCGTGGAATCTAAATTGCTGGGAGCTGTAAGTATTGGAGAGAGATGCTGAAAGTAATATTGACAGAAAGTAGAGCACAATACTGGTAGGAGTACTAGTAGAGGTGAGCAAAAGCTTATGCTATTTATAACACTGGGCACTGGACTGTAGAGAAAGAGGAGAGGAAATAGGAAGCTTGAAGTAGTTGTTTAGAAGACTGTGGAGGMTAAAAGATGAAAAAGTATGCAGAGATAAAGGATCAATTGAATAATTAAAGAATGAACCAAACAACCTAACAGTTGAAGTGGTTCTTAGGGCATAGGACATGGAACAAACTCATTTCATCAATAAAAATWATAAAATCTGGAAAAAATGGGTCAAGACTGAGGGAAGTTAAAGCATTTGTCRTCAATATTACTGAATTCTGTAAGTAATTGCTTTCAGAACAATTAATTTTTTTAGTAATTGTTCATTAATTAAATTAATTTTATTTGACATTTTATTTTTACAACAAAGGCAAAATTAAGACATTTTAAAAAGAACTGAAATCTAAAACCCCTGGTATTTCAGGAGCCTATGTAATTTTTATGTGTTGGTTAATCACCACTGGCAATAGAGGGGTCTATGCTTGTAGCTTAGGTTAGGTCATTATCTGGTGAAGGATCATGGATAAGAAAAAAGCTGACTGAGAGTGTTTTGAACTGATTCTCCCTTTCCYTGGAGAAAGTTCTCCATGAAATTCTCCACCAGAAGTCCATCCCACAGGCAGAAGTTCTTCAAGAGCTGCTGCAAGCAGGTCACTCTTCCACAGGCTGCAGTCCTTCAGGCATGGGCTGCTTCAGCGTGGGTCCCCCAGAAGGTCACAAATCCTATGAAACAGAATCTGCTCCAGCATGGGCTCATCTCTCCACAGGCCTGCAGATCCCTGCCAGTGCCACAGGGCTCCCACAAGTTCACWGCCTCCTCTCAGGCATCCTCCTGCTGTGGTAGGGGGCTCCTCCATGGGCAGCAGATGGATCTCTGCATCCCCATGGTCCTCCATGGGCTGCAGGGGCATGGCTGCCTCATCGTGGTCTGCACCACAGGCTGCAGGGGACTCTCAGCTCCAGAGCCTGGAGCACCTTSTCCACTCACTGCAGGTGTTACTACTGTTTCTGATTTGCCCAGCCTTGGCCAGCAGCACATCCATCTTAAAGTTGCATGGAATTGGCTTTGCTGGGCATGGAAGAAATTCTAGCAGCTGCTTACAGAAGCCACCCCTGTACCCCACCCCCACCCACACTAACAAAATTCAATACAGCTCCTAAACAAGGGAACTATTTCTTCTCCRTAGAAGCAGTTTGATGTGGTACAGWAGACCCTTCTTGTTATTCTTCCYATGTTTCTGAAGAGCTCCTCAAACAATTTGTCCAGGATCACACAATAAACTGGTAGCTAGTATTTTGTTTCTTGTGTCTGGTAATACTCTTAAGAGGCACAGAAGTACAGAACAGTAGGGGATTCAGCTGTACTTTTGCTGGGCACATAGATTCCTGTGACTGTCTTTTGCCTTATGGYGCTCAAAGAATGAGTTACAGGTATCTTGATCCACAAATTGCCTTTAGGAGGAGACRCCATTGTAAAGTATACATTACGCAGGTTTATCTATAGAATGAGTTTATAATATTCACTGGATTCTTTAATTTTTATTTTTTTTAATTTTACATAGAAAAGGGATCTATGAGACAGAACCAATACATCTTTGAGCAAATCTGGTAAAATTAAGAAGTCCTGTTTGATATTCTGATTATTTTTTTATCTGACACTTCTAMCTGCTGAAACTCTGGGCAGAGCCTGTAGTTGCAGATATGATTGCTGGTAGCAGRATGAAAAGCATAGCTTTTGTTCACAAACAGAACTTCAGCCTTGCTGTTGCAGTAAGAAATCTTTAAGTCTTTCTAAAATTCCCTCTTGCCTTTTTGCAAGTGATCACTAATGAGAGCCATGACTTCTGACAGTCCATCTTAGATGGTGCAATTCCACAGGCTATTGATTTTTAAGCATTCAATAAGTAATTTTTAGAGAATGAATTGTGTGAAGTTTTTTTTCACTCTTACATATGGAATACTTCTTCTGGCTTTGCAAGTTATAAATAGCAAAGAAATATTTCTTTCACTGAAGAACTGGATATATTTTKTTTCTTGACTATATATTTTGTATATGTACCCAATAATATACACTAAATTAAATTGAAAAGATTCTGGATAAGTTTGTGTGATCAATCCTGTATAAGTGAAAACTGAAAAAATCTGTTAAATACAACAGGATTTAWTATTCCAGTAATGATGAAATTGTATGACATTTTCTGGTTAAAGAGTTCATTTGGAGTCAGAGCCTTCAGTGGAATGAAGAAAAAACGTATTCAAATTGAGTATTTAAAATACCTAAGTACTCTGTAAAGGTTTCTGCTATACACAGKGATATGAATCTGTTGTTTTCTGCACCTCCGTGAATATAATTTCCAGAATGGAAACATTTCTAAATCTAAGCCTCTGTTTACACAGAGAAATGTGGTATAATTTCAAGTCATGTAAATTCTCTATTTCAAAGTACTTCTTGTTGTTCTTTCATTCAGTATATRGTTTAACTATTGGTTTTACTAATTACTTAACAAGAAAGTTGTAGGAAGTGAAATCTGTGTGTGAAGTTCTTTTTTCCCTGGCATTTTCTCTTTAAATCCTTGACAATATTACTTTAGCTTAAAGGTTTTCATTTCTGCATTCTTCAACTCAGTGGTTTTTTTCTTGTAAAAGAGGACTGTTTTGGAGTCAGATGTTYTCGATTCTGTAGTTTTTTCTTTCTGTTTACACTGTTTTAATATCTGTGATGGCTCAAAGACTGGATTTTTCTCTACRCCCTCAGGCTCTTTAATCATTTCTCTTTTAAGGGCAGGATGCTGTTCTTAGCAGTGAAAATAGTCTGTACAAATTTGCTAAGGTGTATTTTTTCATTTTTTGTGGTTTTTTTTTAATTATTATGCAATATGCACTCTGGTTTGCCATTTCATTAAAAAAACCTTTAAAGATTATTGGTTATTTGCAATGTTGATAATTTTGTGAACCTTTTAGTGTTCTTATACTGCAGTCACCCTTCAGTAACATTGCTGTAATCTGGAGAAAGTTAATAGCACAGAAATAAGCAAATCAAACCTAAGTCATTTAAAGTGTTTTAGGCTAGACAACTCCCAAATGTTWGAAATTTCCACACTGAGTTCAGGCCTTGTGCTTGCCAGTTGAGGAAGATTATTGAAAAAGTCTACCTGGAGTCTGTCCAGTTCACTGATTACGGGATTTTGAGGTACACAAATGCTAAAAAGGGTTTTGAAAGATTTAGGAAATTTTCAGTCAAATTTGTGTTGGAGTTGCTACTGAATGCAATCACAAAGCCTCTCACTCCATTTGTGGTTTGATTTGCTTGTACCTAAACAAGAACAATATATGCAAAGAGAAAATGTGATTTTCATATTGCTAATTGGCCCGGAGCACCTATATATGCCTTCCACAAACTGGTAATTGGTTATAAGTGGTATTTGCTTTAACTAATTCCTATTTTAACAAGTTGCTATCTGAATTTAAAGCATTGATTATGCAGACAGAGCATTTATAATGAAAAAGAGATAGCTCCTGAATAGCMTAAGTAGCAGGCTTTTTATCTGGGCTTTCTTAGAAAATAAATAAAAGATTAACTTRTTGTCTTCTACCAAGCTTATTGCTTGCTATTTTTTCCTGATAATATTTAAAATATGCTTTGGTTGTTGGTGGCTTGCTTTTCAGCAGTCATTTATTGACTTTGTAAGTGACAGAAAMACTGAGTTAGCGGGTAGCAAGTGTTGCTTATAAATGGTTAGCAGGAAAGAGCAAAATTTGTGGCAAACACTGCCTAGCAGTTCAAGAACAAAATAGACTAAGCTTATTACAGTGCAATCTTACTTCACAGGAMTAGCATAAATTCAGTCAGGATAGTTCTCTTCTGCTGACCTGCAAAATACAGCATTTTGAATAGCCAAAAATATTCAGGGCAAGTATCTTATCTGTTCAAATTTAAGTTGACCTAGACCTTCCTCCTGAACTAACAAACAGTATGAACCCATTAAGATCTGCTCATTCCTGTTACTTTCCTTTCTCAGAACTGCTGTTGTCACTTCTAAATTCCCCAGAGGAGAGGAAGAAACATGTCTGTTTAAACTTATCAACCTCATTTATTAGGCATTAATTTATTTATTGTAAATTACTTGACATTCTAKTTCTCTGGCAATAAAACTAAAAAAATCTGTGTATGGCTGCAAACACAAAATGGAAAATTAAAAGAAAAAAATAGCTGAAATATCTACCCACTGCCCATTCTAATGAGCTTAAGTCTGTCAGTAGAGTTTTGTGGGAAAGCATCAACCAAAGATGTGAAAATAAGCTTGGATTGTGTCACTCACAGAATGAATGTGTTTGTTTTATCCAGGAGGAAATATCTGGCATTAAGTACTTGACAGTATAACAGTATGACCTGTAACAGAATTAAGCAAATGTTTCTTTCTAAATCACCATTTTGTAACTATTTCTATTGAGGAATCACATTTAATAGCATTTTGCCAGTTCAATTTCCTATAYAGAGGCTCAGGCTGATTAAAACTTTTGCAGCATAAAAATAAAAATATCAATTAATTTAAACCTACTGATAATTTTTTGCTATCCAACTTAATGTTACAAAAATGAATTTACTTATTTTAAATGAATTTTAAGTGAAGTTAACCTCACTGTACTTAATTTTAAATAACTCATTCTGTTAAGTTAGTAGCTGTACATGGCACAGAATAGGTGGTAGGGGAGTGAGATACAGAAGTAGCTGTGTTGGTTCCCTGGGAAATTACCTGCATGTCRCCTTCAATTATGCAGGATTCCAGCTACTTTAAAGGAGTGCTGTGAAGTCTAGTGGTTCCTGTGACAGAAAGATGGACCAACCTTCCTCCTTAAACCTGCTGAGCCCTGTACAGTGASTGTAGGAGACTATGTGGAACACTTTTGTACAAAACATAATTCAGAAGCARATCACTAGCATGTCTCAAAAATTTAGAGTTTTTTATTATCTATATTTTATAACTGCATTTCATTCTGATGTTTAAGAGTTATTATTTTTACGCACTTTTCAATTTTTTTCCCAGCACCGGGAATGCAGTCTGCATTTTCTTGCACTTTCTATATCTTTCAATATTATTTTTTGGMATGTAATACCTACTGAATTCAAACCTTGAGTAAGAAAACTGTTGTATTATTGTTGTAAATGAAAATGTTTTTTATGTGCTCTTTAATATTTCTAGTTCAATAGAATATATAAAATGAGATTGTTTTGAAGTAATTTATAGTATTGTTTCATATGCTGGGCTAAGATAAGTTGTCTATTGCTCTTCTGTTGATTATGTAAATCTTCTGTATATATCTATTAAAGAATAAAAATTAGCTTCAGCTGTCAAATACTTCATTTTCAGTGGTACAAGGCATACATATAATCTTAAGTCTTTCATTTGAATCCATCTCATTACATATTTGTAAAAGAAGAGAGTATCATCTGTGTTGAGCATTATTTAGAAATTTAACATAGTTTCCTAGTTTTCTCAAGGACTAGTGCTTCCTGACACTTTGATTTTCCACTGCAACACTGGACTGAGTAACTTCAAACTAGTAATAGGTGTCTATCTAATAAAAAACAAAACAAAACATTTGTCTCCTGTTTATTTTATTCTTTGGGTCTTTTTTTTTTCTTTTAAATGTAAACATTATCTTTGCAGGCTAAATTCAGTTTTTATTAATACATATTCTTGATTAAAATTAGGTATGTAATTTTTCATTGTGAAAATAATCAGGATTCATTACAAATTAAGTCAATTAGAGTTTTATTTTTCTTTCCCAAGGGGTGCAAAATGAATGTGAATTTGAGAAAGTGAACTAGGGTGGCTGCTCACAATCAGTGGAAAGATAGGATTGTTTTTTCCATTTCTCTCCCAATGCAGCAAGATTTTTCTATCTTGTACTTTCCGTGATGAGAACRGGGAAAGGATGCATTGATTTACATGTATCAGATTCTAGAAGCTGTGATGGAGTCAACACTTGGTCACATCTTACCAACCTGGAGTTTCTCTTGTTGTTTACAGACTGTCAGGAGCCAGCCACCCCTTGCCACCCCACTGTGACATGGATTCCTGTAGCTCTGAGGAATTCTACCAGGCTGTTCACCATGCAGAGCAAACCTTCAGGAAAATGGAGAGCTACTTGAAGCAGCAGCAGCTCTGTGATGTTATCCTGATTGCTGGGGATCGCAAGATACCTGCACACAGGTAGGAGATAGGCATAAAGCATTGAAATTACAAAAGTTAATGTTTTGGGTATGTGTATTTYGTAGAACAGTGTTTCCTGTTGCCCCTTTTGATTATTTCCTCTTTCGTTAAACACAAGTGTAAGGAAAAGGTGGGTTTGAAGGTTGGGGCTTTGAAGGTAAGGGTTTTTTGTACAGCTTTCAAAAGTTCAAGTAGCACTCAACTAGCAAACTGATGGTGAGTATGACTAACAATTCTCCCTGCTGTGATGCTATTCTTGTGTGAAGAGAATGTGAATTTTGTAAATGGGGTGCTATACAGCTACACTGAACAGCATCATTTCTAGCTTAAGATCCTGATCCTGTGATAAGTCTGTTGTACAGAGTCTCTCAAACATTTATATTAGAATACTGAATAMTTTCTTCCTATGACCTGTGCTTTTCAATGAACTAAAAAATTCTTATTTACTTTTAATTATAATTATTAGGAGAAAAATTATAGAACACTTTAATTTCTAAAATTCTGGAAGATTGTCTGTTATTAAAGCAGCTAGTATTTGTGAAACTTGGTTTTGGATAAAAATTAAATTTAAAATAGTTATTCTTCATTGAGATTTTGGTCTCAGAAAGAGGTTCTCATTTAATGCAGGAAAATAAAAATATGGTCCTTGAGTTTAGATTAAAATACAGAGAATAATTCAGAATTTCCAGGTGAGCAAATATTTTTACATCTGAACTCTGCATAAGGCTGCAAACCAAGGGTAATCTGTTTCCTCCTTGTGTCCTGATTTCTCTGGTGAGATACTAAATTCAGAGCAGGATTATGGTTCCCCAGCAGGAAGTCAGAAAAACAGCCAGTGCATTTCTGAACTCATAAATTAACTTCCTGGTGCAGAGGAATACTCTAAGGGCATCTTGGCAACTTGGACCTTACAAAGTTCCTTTTGCCTTGAGTGAATATGGACAGAGACTATTCCTGTTAAACAAAGAAGCTGGATAGTCTATATTCCAACTCTTACAGCAGTAAGTAAAAGAAAAAAACCATCCAATATACAAGAGTGCAGAGCCAAAGTTATTTTCCAAATGTTAAGAAGTAAAACCAGACAGAACCTTCATTAATATATTTAAATTAYGAGATTTTTTAAAATTAGTTTCTTTCATTTCCCCTCTTATTTTTAATTCAGCTGYTCATGTTTGGATACATACATTTTAGTAGTAGATTTAATTTCATTTGTCWTTTCAATTCTACAGTGTATATAAATCCTGAGCTGAAAAGATGCCCTAATAAGAAGACTAACCATGAAATAATACCTATAATCCTATTTAGATTTTCTAATAAACCTTTGGAACCTTTACATTTAATTTTCTACTTCCCTGTGGTTTGCAGTCAAAATTCCAAATCTCAAATAACTGGAAAAATTTTGATAGTGCTTATTCTATGTTTGTTTAGACAGRTGTGTCTGGACAAGCGCAGTGAGCTGCTTGTTTACTGTAGTCATTACRATCCTAGAAATCACAGATTCAACTCTCCCTGCTCAAAGCAGGGTCAACTGCAAGGTTAGACCATTGAGATCATACACAGTTAATTTTTAATTATCATCTCTTGTGGACATTCCTCTCTTGTTAGCCTGTTCCAGTTTTTATTATCCTCACTGATTTTAGTAGTGCAGGATGTGTCATCCAGGCAAATTTGCTCCATGATCTTGGTGAGGCAAACAAGTCTATATGTACCTTCATCCTTCTTCTTAGAGATTTACATGGAAATTGACTTTTCCAGTGTTTAGAAACCTCCTTCAATTATCATGATCCATTACAGGTAGGAGAGAGTGGTCCTTCAGTAATATTGTAGAGCTTCCTCCAGTATTACACCTTAAGCTTGTCCTCAAAACACAACACAATAAATAAAAAAAAAAAGACTGAGCCAAATAAAGCTTTTTTGAGCAGTGCACAAAATCTTTGAAAAGTTTTGCATTTGCTTCCAAGGTATTTACAGAAACCCTTCTTTACTATCAAATCCCTTGCTGTCTTCGTCTGTACCGGACCTTTGGGCCTCTCTAATTCAATTTTTTTTATGTTGACAAAATATTTCTATATTTCTCCCACATAAATAGTCTCTGCTTTCATTTTCCATGCTCTCATAATGTGCATTTGGGAAGTAAATATTGTTAAGAATTATAGTGACATGATCAGAGTAAAGAATATTGTTAATCAAGCAATAATTACATAGGTCGACATAAAATTAAGAGTATGTGTTTGCCATCAATGATTTGGTTGTTTTGAGTGAAGGCAATTTACCTGAATTGCACTGGTTTTAGATAACTGTGCTTGAAATGCTGTATTCTACAGCTGCTGAAGAAACATCGAAAATCCTGGGAAGAAAAAAGCTAAAGTAACTGCAAATGATGGATGGACCTTAATATTTGTGCTGGAGAGTTCATTAAAACTTCCATCTAGGACTGCAGAAATGTTAAAGCATCTCTAAACTCAGATTGTAGTTTAAGACATTTTGATTWGTAATGCTGCAGAAAACAAGATAGGAACTCTATGCTGAAGGGAAACAAAAAAAAGAGCAAATATGATGTAAAGCTAAAATTCACCTGCCCCTATCCAATTAAAACACTTCCATATAACARAGACTGGATTCAACAAAACAGAAAATTTAATAAAACTGGAAAATGCAAAGAAGATGTRGAAGAGGAGTTACATCCTCAGCTTACAGTTCTGACTTCTATTGCACTTGTTGAGAAAGCAAGAAATCTACTTTTGTTGTTGTTATAATATAGWCAGGTATAGTTGAGTGTATAATGAGAAATACAAGTTTTTCTCTCCTGTTTTCTCTTAATATAAAAAAATAAAGTTTTTTTTTTCTTTCCAATACTCAAGAAAAGGATCATGGGGGACTYCCACCACAGCAGAAAAAGTAGTACAGAACTATTGAAAAATTACCAATAACATCTGAAACAAAGTAATACTTTAATAAGGTTGCCAAATCTTTCTACTAGTATTTGAATGACATGTGAAGATAAATTTAATAAAACTCCTTCAACAAAATGCAGTTAGCATTGTCTGTTTCAGTGCTCTGGGTGGTAACAATTTTTTTCAATGCATTTTGAGTGTTATTACAGAGGGACAAAGTTAAAAAAAACAGTAGTAGTAAAATGAGGAAAAAATTAATGGAGAAAGTTCGGTTGAAAGGCAAGATGAAAGAATAAAGAACCAGGCAGAAAAGAAAGGAGAACCAGGCAGAGAAGAAAGGAAAGTCTAGAAGCAGGGAGTGAAAGAGGAAAAATGCACATTAGTCTAAAGATGCACATAATAGTCTGAAGACCYGTCACTAGTCAGTAACAGATCCATGTGGAAAACACAGACTAAAAGCAGTACAGCAGCTCTGTGTTATTCCCAGATATCTGTAAGGTTTGAGGAACTTCCCATATCATCTGAACTCATCTGGACAGAGTTGTTTAACACAACCCACTGTCTGTGAGTTTAAAAACAATTCAAGTAATATGGTTGGGAAAGGACAACAAAACCAGCAAAAATTTCTGTTATCAGAGGAGCAGCAAGGCAATTTAGATGAGCTTTTAATATTAACCTTGATTGATAATCTTGATATGAGGTTTTGGATTGCTGGCAAGTTGAATGAGAGTCAGCAGTGCCCTTGCAGCAAAGGGCCAGCCATGCCCTGGAAAGCACCCGGCGCAACATCACCAGCCCATCACGGGGTGATTGCCTCTCTCTGCTCTGTGCTGGTACAGCCTCACCTTGAGTATTGTATGCAGTTTTAGGAGCCACAATATAAGGACATCACACTGTTGGAGCATGTCCAGAGGAGGGCATCCAAGGTGGTGAAAGGTTTTGAAGGAAAAATGGATAAGGAGAGSAGCTGAGGTCTCTGGGCTTGTTCCTCCTGCAGAAAAGAAGGCTGAGGGATGACCTCATCACAGTCTACAGCTTCCTGGAGGGGAGCAGCAGAGGGGGAGGTGGTGATATCATCTGTCTGGTGACCAGAGACAGGACCCAAGGAAATGGAATGAAGTCAGGGGAAATTCAGATTGGATATTAGAAAAARGTTCTTCAGCAGAAGGATGGTAAGTTGCTCCAACAGTCTTCCCAGGGAAGTGGTAAGAGTTCAAGGAGCATCTAATCATGTGCTTAATCACATGGTTTATTTTTGTTTTAGGAGCCTTAAGGGTCCTTTCCAGCTAGAGATATTTTATTACTGTATTAAACCAGAATACTAATGCTATTACTTTATGGACTGGAAAAAGGYGCAGTAACTGAAATGGACTTTGAAGGGTGAAAGAACCTACTCTTTTACTTTGGAACCATTCTCCCTTGTCCTATCACTTCATGACCATATAGAGAATCCCTCTCCACTTTTTTAAAGGCTTCTTCAGGTATCAGAAGACAGTAATTAAGTAATCCCTAAGTCTTCTTTTTTCTAGGCAGAAAAAGCCAAATTCCCTCAATATTTTCCTATGGGAGAGGTGCTYCATCCCYCTAATCATTTCATGGCCACCATTTTGGTGACTCCCTCTAAGAGGTTGATGTCCTTYCTATACTGTGAATTATACCAGTTTACGTTTATTAAATGTGAGATTTTATTCCTTTCAGAACTCAGAGCTTAAAATAGCAGCTTTTTAAAAGAAATAATACTTATGAATGCATATACACGTCTATAGATACATACATGTATGCATACTTTCACAATGTCATCTGTCAAAAGGTAAATGAAAATTAAAATGTAGTGTGGAAAAATTCCAGATATTGTAATTTTTTCCCTAGAATCTTTGTAAATGAAAGCTGCTTGTATGCAGTACTCCAGGTGGGGTCTCACCAAAGCAGAGTAGAGGGGCAGAATCTCCTCCCTCACCCTGCTGGCCACCACTGTTTTGATACAACCCAAAACATGTTTGCCTTTCTGGGCTGTGAGTGCACATYCCAGCCCCTCATCCAGARGCATCACCAAGACAGTCTCAGCAGGGCTGCTCTGTGTCCRTTCATCCCTCAGCCTGGATTGATACTGGGGGTTGCCCTAACCCAGGTGCAGCACCTTGTACTTGGTCCAGTTAAACCTCATGAGATTCTCATGGACCAAGTTATCGAGACTATTCAGCTCCTATGTGTATTAGCATAATACGTATGGAGAAAAAATAGTGTCTTGCCTATGATTTTTTTAGTCCAAATAACATCTCATATTCTATTCAGTTGACAGTAAAATATTTTAAGAGTTTTCTTAAAGATTTTAAATGATCAAAGTTTGTTTGCTTCTTTTAATTAATAAATGTATCATCAGTGTTGAGGCAATTCTCTATCAAAAGCATATATGAAAACAGTTGAGAAAGGAGCAAAGAAATATTCTAAAATAAACTAAAATGAAATCTGATATCCTGGGAAAAAAAGGTCACAACCCTAATCAGTCACAGGGGTTACTTATAAAAGAAACCACAAATTGATCAGGCTGAAATTAGTTGTAAAGAGAAAGAAGTCCCTTAATCTGGAGAAAATCTTTCTGGGTTCACAAACTCATTTTAAACCATGAGTTACCTGCTATGAGTCTCAAGGATGAAGGAGTTTATTATGTATTCTCACTGCCAGATCAGAAGTTGAAAAGGTGACATCCTCAGCCACCTGACCTTCCTTGATTAATAGGTCAACATGCCTTTAAACCAAGATTTAGGGTTGTTTGGAGTCTTCTGATCTACAAAAAGCAGCAGATCATTACAAATKAATTGATCTCTTTGATTTCTCACTTTTGATCTTCCATCTCAACCCTGKAATACAATAAAGATTTACAAAAGGTGTCACCTTTCAGAATTGAGTGTAATTAGCAAGTTCCTCTCTCTTCAGTTCAACTTGCRGGGCATTTCCCAAGGTAAAAGTTAGTGTCTTGAAACTTTGTCTTTTGGTTATAGTAAGTTGATGAAATAGCTGATTCAGTGTTTCTGTTAACTATTGATTAACATAAGACACTTAAAAAAAATAATCCTGTTTTTTTATCACTATATTCAAAAGCTTGTCTTGCTTCTGTAGGTGAGCTTCTACATCACAGAACCTTTCTGCTCATTTAAGCCATCTTTGATGGGTGGTATGAACCTGTAGGGATAAACCTCTACAAAAAATGGATAATGCTGAGGACCTGGCATGTGTCTTACTTATTTTTCTTTTCTTCCCACTTTGGACTGGCTCTTGTGTGTTCTTGTAGACTGAATGCTCCTTTRCAGCTGAAATCCATTAGATAACATCTTTGATTTTCCTCACACAAACTGTGGAAAATCACGTGTTTTTATAAAAGTTTGTGAAAGAGATTTAATCCTTCTGTTATTTATTTTCTACCCTCCCTCTGTTGTTTTTTGTTTGTTTTAAATTTGACCATATATATACAGTAAGATTATACAATAAGTAACTGCTGAACATAAATCGTGTGAATTTAAAATACAAGATATTACTGTTTGAAAATGTTTCCACTGATCATTAACTGGTGTATTAAAATTTCTGTTCATTCATTTGTCCTTTTTTTTTTTTTAATGCAGCCAAGATTTTTGGCCTTGCTTTTGGCAAGTGATCAGATTGMATATCCATAGCTGAATTTAAATGATGGCTAGTAAATCTGAAGCAACAGCTAATGCAAAATGAAATTAAATTAAATCTCCATGAATAAAATTATCTCAAATGAAAATCTCCATMACATACCTGAATTACATCTCTGATRTCTGTGAGAATTTTGATCTCATATAAAATCATCATATTTTTCCTTTCTGTGATTTTTGTGATGCTTTTATTGAAGCATCAATGAACAATAAAATAACTTGTTTATAAGTGGTCARAAAAAGTACTAGGAGAAGATTTAMAAATATAATAATATATAAAWRAGATAGAATAAATAAGCAAATGTAGAAGTAARTGTTCCTCAGTGATGAGAAAATAGTAAATTAGGAGTTTCTAGTGGCAGCACCAAAGTTTWTTTCTAAGTTCATGTTTTTGTAGTCATCCATTGACATTTAGTCATTACATAAATATAAATGTGAACTGTTTATGAATTAGGATGTTTACTTCTAAAATTCATGATTGCTGGAGTTGAGSACAAGATGAAATGTGATAAAAGTACTATACCTATTTAGTAATTTCCCATCATTAGAGGCAAAGATCATATAAATGTCTTCAATCTGCCCTACTTGCTGGTAACATATAGCAGCTTAAACCACTGTAAAGTTTTGAAGCCAATTCAAGCTGTCATATTTTACTTAGCTATTGGGATGAGCTAAGAGAGCAAAGGCAATCAATTACCATGGTGGCTGATAAGAATTAACTTGTTTATCTTCCCTATATTTTAAAATAATAATTTGCCCTGAGCAAACTACCTAACAATATACAAAAGGCTACTTGTTTTTCTCTTGGTTTCCAAGTTCTCCACTCGTGATTGTAGTGTTTTTTATTAATATGTTTGTATATCATGTTTTCMAATTAATCCAGAAATGTGACCATCTTTATGGAAGCACACGGTACACTATTTATAGCTGTACCACACTTCTGTCTCAAGTTTATCTGTGAATATTTAGTCCCAACAAAATCAAAATTTCACTGTAGATGGTATTAGGAAGAATGCCTTAACTTAAAGCCCCAGTAATTACGGTAGTATCTGATACTGTTGTGGTGTTGATTTATCTGTATCAGATCCCTAAACAGCAAGCTATGAACATYTTTTAGGTATTTTCAAAATATTTTCCTTGGCCAAGTTTATTAACAAAAACATTGTATTACACAGTGATTTTATTACATATTTTTAGTGAATAGCATGTTAAGCTGCTAACAGTTTAGCAGATTATATTTAGTAGGTATATAAATTGTCTAAAGTCACACACTATTATTAAAGTTTATAACAAATAAGCCTTTAGAAACAAAGAAGAGTTTCTCTGGATTATGAAATGCCTGTCATTATGAAGTTGATGATTTTATACTGAGAGATTGTCCTGTTAACAGTGGGACATCTGCATGGTTGGAAGATTATCAGAAAGACTGAGTGCTAATTTCTATGTCTGTTTTATAGTCATATGCTAAAGTACCACTCGCTCCATATCACAGAAGGCAACACAAAATTAGAATAAAATGTSATTCTGTATTTTGCTGTGCATTAATAATATGTTCCTCCTAATAATTTTTAATTACTATGAAAATAATTTTTAAAGACATTTATAAATATGTGACATTTATAATACATATCCAAGCAAATTACACTAGTTTCTTACTTTTTCTGCAGACTTGTCCTCAGTTCTGTCTCTGACTACTTTGCTGCCATGTTTACAAGTGATGTTTGTGAAGCTAAGCAAGAAGAGATCAAAATGGAAGGCATAGACCCCAATGCACTGTGGGACCTTGTTCAGTTTGCATATACAGGTATTGTTGTGCATACATTATATATACTTCCTATAGAGGCAGATGTTGATATTTTTGTTTGCTACTTTCCAATCAATTGTGGTTTTGTATAAATAGTTTAATTTTTAAACATAATCATCCMAAAATGTTTATTTACCATTTCTAGATTTGAATTCAGATTATTATCTCTTATCTCCAAACCTTTCAATATTTCTGACTTCTCAATTTCAATAGAACAGTCAAGAAAATGTTATATTTTTCTTGCTTTTCAATACCTTCATAACTCAAATTATGTAAGATCACTGAAGGAACAGTTGTATTTTTTGAAGAATAATCCTATATTGCTTTTTAAATCAAATCTCTATTTAAATAATTATATAAATCTTTAAAAACTTGAAATAAAAAAAATGAAGCTTGACTAAGAAAATGTTTTAAAAGGTTTTATTTTGAGCCAGATGTTTTCACTTTCATTTCMTTTCATATGCTGGTACTCTGTTTTGAAGTGTAAACTTATGAATAACTCACAATTCARAGTTAATAACTCAAAGCTCTCTTCTGAATAGTTTTTATATTTTCATGCATTATAGATTTGAAATTTTTACCTCTTATGCAACTTGTTATGCATATTTTAACTGAAGTGCATTATTCTGAAAGAAAGAATGCTAATATTACAAAATAAGGTAATTAAAAGAGTGGAACTGCCTATAAGACTTGCCTTGAATCACATAAGTATAAAATATACACTGGTTTCTATTTGTTTCCTAAATGACATCCTTATATTGTTTAAATTGACCACATTTTATCATGATGATTCTATTGTATATTTGATTTAGATTCAATTTTAAATAGATACCCCAAACCCTGCAGTTTTAATCTGCTTTAGAACACATATAATAACTTAATCACAAGTTGCTGTTTGCTTTGTATTTAATCAGGATATGTTCTGGGGTTTTTATGACATAATAGCTTTACCATCTTAATAGAAAACAGAAATGGCACATAAGCATAATTTAGGCTAAAAATACTCTTTTTGAGAATACTGTCTGAGAAATAAATGTTCTAGGAATGTAAGACCATGATTTAGGTAGTACTCTRCATGTTAAAAGGGTAATGCCTACTCCCTTCAGCTGTGGCTTTGCCACTCAGGAATGTGCATCATCTGGGGGGTCTCAAGCTAGGGATCCATGAAATGAAATAGTTCAATAAGAACGATACGATCTGATTCCTTGRTGAATGAATGGCACAGGAATATTGGGGCAAAATCAAGAATACCTTGGCAAAGAACAGCAAAAAGACTACAGGTAATGTTAAATMGTTTTGTAGGAGAGAGGTTAAAGATAGAGGAGGTAAGAGAAGGGACAGTGTTGTTCCCCTGGAAAGAAAACTGTGGAAATCCTAAACTACTGTATTGTTCTTTTGCCTCAGTTTTCATTAAAATATATCACCTGTAAAGATGCAAAAGAGTTGTTGTTGACAGCAAGAGATAGAATGTAAGTGTAGATTAGGGAAAGAAGGAGATTCAGAAGAAAATGGGGAAAAAAAAGATAAACATTTTTGAAGATGAATGAAACTATCTAAGAACTTTAAGGTTGTCTTTGAGAACTTTGGAGACTGGATGAAGCAATGAAAATGTAGAAGAAGAAGACTTCTGCTTGCCAAAAACGTTTAAAATTTTCAGCTCCTTTATGCTCCCTGATTCTCTATGCTATGTGATGTACTCTGTTCATTATATGAGATGATATAAAATTTCTTGTAAAACGTTTCTTTTTGGTGYAAATAAGGGCCAGCTTTCACAAATGGATGAAAAGGGGACTCCACAGCTAGTATAATTTGCATGTTTTCTAATTTGCCTCGTATGAATCTGCATCTGTAATATTCATTAAACAGTCACACAGTCCAAACTGCCTCAGAAATGGCAACATTATGTACTGTTGTAACATCACCTTGAAGAAACAGAAACTTAAGATGATAACTAACATCTCTAATGTCTTTCACTTGAAGTGGTGAAACACCATTATTCTATTCTTTTTTTCTAACTCATTTTGTAGACCAAATAAGACTTTAAAATGCCTTAAGTTTACACTTGCAAGTTTCACAAATACTTAATGACAATAGAAGAGTGATGAGGGTCGAGAAATGCGAGACAATTTTACATGCTAAAAGACTAAATATATTGGATACCATAGATCATTCTGGTTTTGATTAGTCTGTCTTGCATTTCTCTTCCATCAGGTTCTTTATCCTGATTTATTCTTATTTGTCCTTATTTATTCTTTGCTTGTGTCCTTATCTCCTGTAGTTCATGTGGAATTATTTCTTCTSTATTCCTTTTCTCTGCATCAGATATCTTAGCAGACACCTAAATTTCCGAGCTACAATTATCCAAATAAATTAAACAACGCTGGGAAAGGCTTGCAGGCACTGGAACACAATTGTCTCTATTGATCCTGGAAGTTTTAGCTAAATCCAAATAGCAAGCTCTCTAACAAATGGTGGGTATACCTTGGATACACAGCTTATCATTAATGTGGCCAACCTTGCACAGAGGGTAAGGGCATTCAAAAGTGCTGTGGAGAATTCAGTGATAATTCACGTGATTTGTGAATTCCTAGAAAATAGTCCCAAACTTATTCAGTTTATTGAAATTACATACAATCTAGGCTTCTCAGTTAATCACTCTGTTTTCTCTTGACCTTGCCAGAGCAAAACCTTTTTTTTTCCCATTTTGTTTCCATCATCTCACATGATTTATCTATACTCATACTTTCTTATCTCCTTTCTTGCACTCTGATTCCTTATTTACAACCAGTCTTGTGCTTCATGGATGTGGACAAGTGTGAATTTAAGAAAATAGCCAGTGTTTCGATACCCAAAAGCACAGAAGCCAACAGAAATTCCCTTTCAGACTTTTGATCTCTAATTGGGAGCATACACCTGTCTAGACTTAGGCAGAATATCTGGAAAATCTGGCTGCCAAATTCCAATTACTGATTGCCCAATGTGTGAAAAAGTTTTCAGCAACTTGTGTCTGTAACCAGTTTAGCTCTTTATTGTTTTACCTCAGGAATAGAGAACAATTTTGACAAATGGGCAGTTATTTACTCCTATTTTATTTTTCCTGTCACTACCTTCTTAAGTCAAGGAGCTTAAAAAAAATCACTGATAGTTGCTGCCGTTATAGAGGAGGTTTTCCCTGGGGACAACAGAAAAAACACACTTGAACATGAACTTGTTTGCAAAAATTTAGAAGTTAAGAATATTACACTGCAAATATGTTTAGATGTGGTTTAAAAGATGGAACCATTTCCACATCTTGTTATCTGTAATTCCGTCAAGTTTATATTTTTTATAATCTAGTGAAATTATTGCATTTTTTACCTGTGAATCATACATATTAAGCAGGAGGTTAAGAAGGATGAAATATATGTGTCTATRAAAAGCCTTATTATAGGTGAAGATATCATAAACTGATACCAGACTCTCCACCAATATAATCTAATATAGTTGCAAAATATCAGAATTAAAGTTCATCAAAAGGGAGACACCAGACACATAAGGAAAAAYAGTCCTGGGGTGCACCAGGCACAGTATCACCAGCCAAGCATGGGAGGGGATTGTCCTTCTCTGCTCTGCACTGGGGTGGCGTTGCCTTGAGTCCKGTGTGTGGTTYTGGGCACCACAATATTAAGAAAGACATTAAATTCTTACACATTGTCTGAAGGAGGGCCATGAGATTTGTGAAGGGGTTTGAGGAGCAGCTGAATTCACTTGGTTGTTCAGCCTCGAGAAGTCTGAGGGAAGAGCGCGTGGCAGTCTGCAACTTCCTCATGAGGGGAAGAGGAGGGGCAGGTGCTGATCTCTTCTCTGTGGTTGCCAGTACAGAACCCAAGGGAATGGCCCACAGCTGTCTCAGGGGACATTCACGCTGAATATTAGAAAAAAGTTCTTCACTCAGAGGAGATTGGGCACTGGAAGAGGCTCCCCAGGGAAGTGGCCACGTCATCAAGACTGACAGGGTTCAGGAAGCATTTGGACAGTGCACTCAGGCACATGGTGTGACTCTTGGGGTTGGTCTTGTGCAGGGCTTAGAGCTGAACTCAGTGATCCCTGAGGGTCCTTTCCAACTCGGCTTACTCTGTGATTCTGTACACAAATAGATTTCTAAATAATTGGCGAGGTAGAATTACATGGTGACCAGGAGAGCATTAAGTCTTGTACGGCCTTGATTAGAGCAGCTCCTGAATGAAGGCACCTGCCAATCTAAGAGTACTTACAGGAAGACAGAAAAGTAGACAACCAAAAGTACTTATTTAAAGATAATAAAGGGTGTTGAAGTTTCTGTGAAGATACAATGYGAATAATTATGTAATTTTAAAGTTATGTGATTGATGTACCTGTAAAGCAGAATTTGATTAAAGCTGAAAAAATTGGCATGTATTAAAATATATTCTATAAACTCTGTGTTAGGTCAGTCTTGGGGTTGTTTTAGGATTTATATATATGTATATAACTTGCATTTTTTGTAAACAAATTAATAATGCAGTGACTATATATTGTTTTATCTGAAATATGCACAAAGTTTTCTAATGACATAGCTACATTGTAATGTAATTATGACTTGTGTAATTCAAATTATGTAGATGATGTGAATTTATTAGAAAAACCCTCAATCAAAATTATATGCTTCTTGTTCTATACATATGCTCACAAGGATAAATCAAAACAGCTTTACCACTCTTTTTTGTAAAGCATATATTTGACCAGTAAAACATATGTGACTTCATTAATCTATCCACACTTTGCTGCATTTCTTTGGTTTATTCAAATAGACGAAGTGTGTTTTGTCTGTGATATAGCAGAACTGTAACTTAATAGGAAACATAACTTCCTCTTTTGCATATCTACTCCTTGTGAGTCAACTGAGGAAATCAGAAGCCAACATAGGCAGCTGCAATGGCTATGCAGAAAGTATGTTTCATTTTTTAAGCGGTAAGATAATTGATAGCAAAAAAAATCTATGATTGAGGTCGTAGTGCCCTGGGATAGATGGATGTGTAATCTTTGATCTTTTAAGAATTCAATAGAGCAGTTATACAGATGAGTGTTTCTTCACCTTATTTTTTTAGGTAGTGCTTCTTTCTTGAGCTTAAAACTTGAATTTTCATTATTTTCAATTTTACTTCAATTGTTCAGAGAAGACTGAAACTGTAGATTGATATTSTGTTGTTTTTCTGCTATTGGTGACTGTGGGAGCCCTCATTTGAAGATACAAAAGAGCTGTGAAGTTACTATAGATTTTCTATATCAGAAAATTTAATTAGCATCGGGATATCTAATTAGCATGCATTTCCGACAGTGATCAGAACAGTAGGTTGGTGCTTTCATACTGTTAATGAAACTGGAAAAGCAAAACCCATTTAAGAAATAGAAAACTAAAAATCCTTGATTTATTTATACACCTCTGAAAAAAAAATAGAGAATATTTCATACATGGAGGAGGTTCAAGCCCTACTGTATAACTTTAATTAAACTTTACTTGGGAGAGTCTTTAATTAAAGTACTGTCAAGTGCCTTTGTCAGTGTTATAGCTAATAACACGCACAGGGCAGACAGCAGGGATGTAGCAAGTAGGAACTTGCCTTTAAGCACAAGGACCCTCAGGTTCTTGCAGCACAGAAACAATATTAATTAAATATCTCAAAGAGATTTCTTTCTTGGTTTTGGTTTGGGGACCTTTTTTTTATTTTTTAATTGGTGAAAGCCAGTTGCGAACAAACATTGGAGACAATTCAGCAATACTTTTGGCTTATGCCAATTAATAGTGTCAAGAGTCCCGGGGTTATCASAGCCACTGGATAATGCTACAACATGCTGTTTGAATGTGACTGCCATTGTTTGAGGATGACAGTGTTTGGAGTAAAACTGAGGCCATTTTATTCCCCTTTGCCTCAGTGCTAGAGGGAAGTCCCAGACAAGCTTAAGTCAATGGATACAATGTAAGGTATTTTGTTAAAAACTTGTACTAAGACAAATAATTCCTGGATTTTAGGTACTGGTGGCATTTTTACAGTGTTTCAGGCTACTTCACTCTAGTATACATTGATCACATTGAGAAGTGGAGCTACCCTGATATTATAAAGGTCTTTGCCTCTACCTCTGTGACTTGCTGAGTTTGTTCCAGAGTTATTTGTTCTGTAGTATCATGTTAGAGATCCCTGGGAAGATGGACCATGTCTAAGTAGCACTTTTTGAAGGAGACTATTACCTGCTGCTGTCCCACTGCATTTTGTCTGATGTGTATTTGATGGTTGACTTTGCACTTGCAGAGAATAGGCCCTTAAATTTCCATTCATTTCAGATGGGAGATCATTTGTTCCAGGAACTCTGGGATGAGTGGTAAAAGGACAAATTAAGATAAGTGAATTGWTCTGAAAGACTTTGTCAGCTGTTGTGTAATGGAGAGTACAGAAAAATGATCATATTAGGTGCTCATAGACACTGAATAAACTTAACTTCTGGATATGGAGGATCCCCTGTGAAACTCTCTCCTAGAGCAGACACTTGTCATACTTTTCAGGAGTCTTAATAAAGAGTGTTGCAAAGAGAGTTATCCAAAGAAGCCTTCTTTATCAGGGTTGCTCCAGTTTAGGAAGTAGGAAGTGGTAGTGATGGCACAATCTGTAGAGCCGTAATTCAGATTATCTGTCCATGGATGTTCCATACTGACTACACGTCMAAGTTCACGTGTACCTTTGCTCCAGTTACATTTCGGATTGACATTTTCATATATAGTGTTCCGCATAAGATTCATATTTATGCACCTGGATTAAATTCTCAGCTATACTGCCCATGTGTACAATGCAAGAATCTTTCAAAATTCCTCAGTGTAACTGTGGGTTCAGACTGTTATCTTCTGTCCTCTGTGAATGTCAGCCTGCTTGGATAAAAATACCTTCCTTCACGGATTTTTTTTCTCATCCTAAAACAAACTGTGGGCTTTCCTATAATTGAGGTCTGTAGGAAAGAACTTCAGAGACCCATTTATTGTAAAGAACTGCAGAGACTGACTGCCTCCTTAATTTTATTTTTTTTTTTTCAGCCAGTCTCTGAGGATCTTGTTTCTGTCTGGAATACAAATATTTTCCATTCCTGTCACTGAAACACAAAGTCCTTGCTCATTCCTGGAGCTCTACACTACACTCCACTGAATTGTTATTCTTCCTTTTACCCAGGATACTTCRATAACGGACAGAATTGGCAATTATGTACCAGGAACCAGCTGTTGTCTCATTCTTTTGGCAAAGTATATGAGAATTGCTTAGGAAAGAGCTCTGAATTGGATATCCATAAATTTTGAGTATTCAGAATTATCTAGAATATTATGGAGAGATAGATGGTGACTGTGTTTCCTCGTACTATGATGSAATCTGCTATTCCAGAGAAGTCAATAAAAATAAATTCTGGCAGACACAGGGAAGCAATGAGTATGGAAGGGAAGAGCAGATAACTGGATGCTCTTCAGGGTGCATTTTTAAAGCTGTCCCTTGCTAGGCTCGAAGTTCTTCATCTCCAAAGAGGGATTAAAACAAGTACTGAACATTAATACAGGACATGRCTGGAAAGTGAGTGTTCCTTTGAATGGAGTATCATCCCTCTGTGTTGCCATCTGGCACATGCCAGCCTCTTCCTTAAATGGCATCAGTGAAGTGATTGGACAGGCTGCTGTAGGATAATCCTGTCTGCCTCTTTAATGTGTTTCTTTCTGGATCTCCTACACTGGAGATGTGTACCTGTGTCCAYGCTCTTGAGCTCAGCTGTGTATCTCCCATTCCAAAACAAAAGAAAAAGAATCATGAAAATTGCAATGATATTTTGTGAAAGAGGTCCTCACCTTTCAGGTATTTACTCCTGCTCCTGTATTGTAAAATACTTTCASTGCCTTTCGGCTCTGTGTCCATCTGACAGCAGCCATGATGAAATGTGGCCTCAGAACAGGATGTGACTGGAGTACTCACATCTTCCAGCAGTGCAATCCAGCCCAAAGAAAAGTAGATTTCATTAGGCTGTAAGGTGGACTCATAAGCAAAAATCTTTTATTGGCAATTGATGCCTCCATTTCTGTAACTTTTTGCTCTCTAAGCATGGATTTGAGCTGCTCTGTGCTGTAGCACAAGCTGCCAAATCATTGCCTGAGAAGAAGCTTATCTGGCAGAGGTGAGTGCTCCTGCTTCTGAGCTAGCTTCAGGTGTGGAGAATAAAATACTGCTCCTTCAAACCTGAAAGCTGAGCTCCTTTGTCCTTGAGACATTTTTTTTCTTTTTTCTTTTTTTTTTTCCCACCAGAGGCTAAATCTTGATCATATTCAGTGTAATGGAAAGATTGTATCTCTGCAAGAAGCACTCAATATTTGGTACAAGTCTTGTGGAATGAAACTTCCTCCCCTTCTTAAGCTGAAGTTTGCTTTTGTTTACAAACATAAATTCCTGGAGTGCCTTTTGATATATGCAGCATGATGAGCAGACATACAGTCTGGAAACAAACATAAGTACTGAAATCCATTGACTAAAAGCAGTTAAGAGAAACTAAGGCCTTATAGATTAAATGAGGTTTTTGAAATAATTCTTGTCATCTCCCAGCTTATTTTGTGAATGAGTACAAAATTTGTGCTGTTTGAAATTTAATTAGTAAGTGCTGTTTATATTTATGTATTTTTTGAGGTAATTTTTGTCTTGGGTTTTTTTCTTTGTTTTAAACCGTGAGTTCTTATTCCTCTATTTATATACATAATTCCATATTTATATACATAATTCCAAATGCAATGTCTGTATATTAGCTGAATTACTGGTGACAAAATTGCTAACATAATGGTCATCTGTGCAAGTACAAACCAGTATTTGCTATTTAAGTACTTGCTAAAACAATATTTAGCATATAATCCCAAGAATGATGTTCATATTTTAACAACTTTTCTATAACTAATGGAAAAACATATCTTCTGTCTCAGACTGCTAACATATCTTTGTTCACAGTTGATAAAAAGGTTTTATTAAGATGAGGCTCACAGCTAAAATGATTTGCTGCTTTTAGTCCTGTTACTTGTATGTACMTCTTACAGGTGGCTAAGTTCAAGTGTATAAAATGAGCTAAGGCATGTGAATGGCATAAGGAGAAAATAACATTTTAATGTCTCTCTCTAAAAAGCTGATTTGTATGAGTCAGTTGACAAATTTTTTTTAATACTTGACATTTCAGTTATACAACAGAGGTGTTTTGGTTTGTAGCTTTGAGGGTTTTTTTCAGAACAGGAGATGAAAAGGTAATGTATTGTGGATTATTTTGGTTAATATAGTTTTCTGATCTTTAGCCAGACATTTGCCAGAAGTTTCCTGCTCAGGGGGATTTTAATTTGTTAATAGCATTTCCTTATCACTCTGCAATGGTGTAATTTTCCATGTTATTTAAATAAAGAGGACTGGCAGTACTGACGAAGGTCACGTGATTAGGCCAGTTTAGTTCACTTACTCAAAAGATATGACATTAGGGTGCAAATAATTGTACAGCATTTTAAAAGAGTGACTCTAGTTAATTTATAAGAATTCTGATATCACTGTGATGGTGTTTTTTTCATTTTTTACAAGCTGCATATTTATCTCTCTGGAATAGTTTATGAAATTATTTCATGGATAATAATATTAAAATGAAGGCACCCTACAAGAGAGGTGGAGTGGGAATATATAAGAGCACACAGAGACAGAAAAAAGGCTTCAAACTGAAGTACAGAAAGTTTCGATTAGATAAGAGAAAGAAATTCTTTACTGTGAGGGTACTGCAGCAGATTGCCCAGAGAAGCTGGAGGTGCCCCACCCTGGAAGTGTTCAAGGCCAGACTGGATGGAGGAAACCTGGTCTAGTGGGATRTGTCCCTGCCATGGCAGGAGGGTTGAAAGTAGATTATTGCCATTTTTGAAAGTAGATTATTGCGACTGAGGGACGGGACTTCAAAGGAGGGATGCATAAAGATAGTCCAAGCAAGAAGCCAAACCTTGAGCAAAAAGAAGTGGAAGTCATTGAAGTAATTTATTGAAGTCATAGTACTGTTCTCACAGAGCAATTTTATACTGTTACAGCTCCAGGCAGCCACAGCTTTTAGCAAAAATTTCCCACTTGCTGCAGATAGCTATTGTTTGCATTACTTGGCAGCCTTGCAAAACTACATCATTTCAGAAACCTTRGTAGTTATATATACAGTTCTTTTCCCAGTTCTTTTTCATATCTGTGGTCTCTTTTCGCAGGGTCTGTATCCCACCAAAGCCAGAACAAGCCATTCCATAAGCTCCACTGTTGTCTCTGTTCTGTCCCCCATCTGTTATCCCATAGATAATCTTTATGGTCCCTTCCAACCCAAACTATTCTGTGATTCTAAATAAACACAATTAGCCATAGAATGGCTTCTTCCTCAAGTACAGCTGATGAATGTGGTCTTCAGCAAATAATTAACAGAAAATAGAACATAGTTAGATCAKGAGAAACCTCTGCTAAGTGAATATATTGTGTCTTGTTTTCTTTTCTGAAAACATCTTCAGCTTTATAAGTATGGAAGACAATACAACGTAGAATTTATTTTTTAAGGTAGAGGTCAAACTGGAGACTAAAAGATGTTCTGCTACACAGACCATACTTTTTATAGCATTCTTCATTGACTGGTGCTCATGGATAGACATAAAAGGTGATTTTACACACTGTGTCGCTACCAGAAATTGGCCATAACAGAGAGAATTGATCATCAGAATTGAACCCAAAGAGTATTTCATCACCTGAAAYCTGATGGCTCTAATGATTCCAGTGCTGTGTTTCGGAGCTGAGTAACTGAATTCATATCAACAAATATGAATATCAGTAGTGTCTCAGTAACTCAAATGAAGGTGCTCATTTTGTAGCTGAAATCAAGAAATAGCCATTCAGGGAGAGATTCATCTCATTCTGCAGTACATGACTGAAACAGAGCAGGTGAAAACTGTTCTAAGGCTTCCTATTTCTCTCTGTGAACTGTAAAAGGAGATCTTGGGTGATTAGGTCAGATGGTTACCTCAGAGTACCTAAGATTTGGAATGATTAATATAAGCAATGGCAAAAATATTTATTATAGCACTGTGAGGCACAGCACCTTTTTAATAATCTTTTTCAAGTCTTCAATTGAATTAGAGAATTAGATGATTTTTCAAGAAACCAATTTCTTATTGTAGTCAGTTAATCTACTATGCAGAGGATGAATAAATATTATCTTGATGCCATTTTTTGCCTTTAAAAAATAATTCAATTTTTAAAAATTTTAAAAAAATTAAAAACGCATTAGCCTCCTAAAATGGATTATCCTCCAGAAATAATTCGATTCAGCAACATTTCGAAACTGCCACAAAACTGATCAAGACACATGAAATAGAAAGGTTAATAAGATAAATACCTGATTTCAAGGAATTTGTTTTAGCCTTTGTTTCTAATTCCTTGACACTTCCATGATTTCCCTTGTACACACAACACTCTTAAGAATGTTGAGGAGTCTTGTGGGTAAGTGTGTAATCACAAAAGAGAAATAAAAACGTACTGTGAACATGATGTAAAATGATATTATGATGTGTTACAAATTTAGGTTAAAATTCATTGGTTATACACAGAGCAAATGACCTGTACCTACTGAGTTGTTCCACCACAGGTCCAATCTGTTGGTCAATAYGTGTGGGAGGCTGTTCCTATTATATAAACTGACCTTATTTAACACCATACAAAGGTGAGCAAAGGTGCAGTGATTCCCTGTAAACCAAAATAGTTCTAAAGTATAGTCAATAGTGTAGAAGAGAATAAAAGAGAAAAAAAAATCAACCCAAAACAAACAAACAAAAAAACCCAAACAGAAGAACCCCCAAAACAATAATAAGACAAAAAGCAACAGCAAACAAAACCTCACAGACCAACTCCAAGACATAACTGTCCCTGAACTTGGGAAAAGGTTTAGCAACAGAACAAGAATATCGGAGAATTCCTATATTATCTCTGCTTCACATTTGGTAATGAGGTAATAAAATTTATGTAGTCGTTATGAGAATGCATGATAAAGACAGGCATTTTAATTTCTGCATAAGCAATGCACATAAATTTTTTCACAAATACATCTATAATTTAGAATAGAAATTAGAATTCATTAAAGTTCTTTTGATTGTTTTTTCCTCATATTTTTTCATCTTAATTAATATAATTCAAAAGGAGATTTTAAGCTCTAGTTAATTTGTTTTTCTCAGACTAAGGCACTTGTGCAAGCTTTTATTGCATAAAAATATGAGGGGGAGGTGAATTGAAGAAGCAGCAATATTAATGCCTCTTGAATATCCCATTAAACATTTTTAAATAGATGCTTGGATCTTCTAATTGCCAATATGAAACTGTGTGAAGATTTCATATTTTATATACAGAGCCCCTTAACAGCTTTACTTTTTCAAACTCTGACCGCGCTAAACACTTGATATCCCAGAGGAATTCGCATAAAAATGTCACAGCACTCTTCTGAAAAAGGGAATACAGACTCTATGAACAGATTTATGAGGGTGTCTTCATGTTTGAAAAAGAAGATAGTCAAGATTTGGAAGACATTTAGATGGATTAAAAACCTATCTATCATTGGCACTAAAAGAATGAAGAAAAATAAACTCTTTAACTCATACTGAGTGTATTTTTCTAGCTTTTATCATAGGTATATCAAGTAGTAAATTAGTATTTCTGAATTTAGTTAAAAATAAGTAAAGCTATAATATATCTGTATCCCTAGATATCCCAGAAGTGGTTGTATGTTTACTTCCTCTGTTAAAGTGTAAAGCAGAAATGTGTTCACACTCTTCTATAAAAATGTGAATCATCTTCTTCAAAATTTCCATGTTAGTTACATAAAGAAATATATAAGTAAGTTATTCATAAAACAGATATTRTGTTCTATTGATTTAAACTTAGTTTAATCCTACTGTTTCCCAACTAATACTGTACCAGGACTAGCGTACCTTAAAGTGAACAGAAAATATCTCAATTTGAAAACAAATAGCTTGATGTGGTTTCAACTGATTCCTTTGGGTTCTTCTCCTAAGAGTAGCTACCTTTAGSCATAAGAAGGCCAAACCATAAGAGTGTCACCTTTCCTCATAAAGTTAGGATATTGAAAGTGATTCCTTCTATACTTTCTTCACTTTTGAAATGTTGCCTGGATCAATTTTGTAGGGCTGGAGACTTTTTTGAGCTCATTGTTGAAAAATAAATAGCAGGTAAGAAAGGAGATTTAGAATTCAGTTTTTTTGGGTTTTTTTTTTTTTTGGTTTCCGTTTCTCAGTTCATCCAATTTTCAAAGGTGTTTTGCACATTTTTAATTTTTTTATTTCTGTTACCAAGATGGTCAGTTTTAACCTGAAAACAACTATTTTTTGAATGCCTCCACTTTACACAGTGGAACTGTCTTCCAGAATTGTGTGTTGAGCCATCCATTAACTGCAGGCATGCAGCAAATGTGGGAGTGTCATTGATGGATATATGGGTCAGCCAAGGATCTGCTGCTGAGTGTGCCTTCTGACCACACTGCATAAAGAGAGAGTGTACAAAAATTGTGAGAAAAGGTTGGATAACATAAAAAAAACGTCGTGTGACATTAATAAAAGAATAAAAATAAGGAGAGGAAACCCACTGAAATTAGGCTGTGTGCTTGATCTGATGCTCTGACCTTTGCAAAAGGATGTATTATAACTAAATCTAGTAAAGTATAACTTCACAGTTTCCCTCTTGTATTAAAAGCTCTAGATACAATGAAAGGAGAAAAGATCAGATGTGAAGTGTTAATGTTACTTTATTTTGGGTTTGGTATTGCAATATAAAGTGTCTTTTTTTTCCTATGGCATGCTCTTGTGAAATTGAGGATTTTAGAACTCCTTAGCGCCATGCAGTAGAATTATTAAGATTTTTAGATTTTTTTTTTATGTGACTGCAAATACAAAGCTTTTGTGGGGAAAAGAGTGAGTTTATCTAGGTGTTGAACTATAATACCTTTAAGAGAAAGATCAATATGCACTTAATCCTCTTATAGTCAGAAATTTTTTTTTCTGAGCACAGCACAATACAATCAGAAGTATTTTTTGACAATTTGTATTAAATTTGCACATTTTATTTTCCTATTCTTTTTTTTAGTTCTCCAAAATATCCTTGTGATCTTTAGTTTCAAGATTTTTAATTTATTAATGTAAGAGATCTATAAGATTCTAATGTAAAAATAAAATTTAATATTATGGTTGGGGGGAGCATTATAACAAGAATTACTTATTCCAGCCTAAAATAAATTTTTTTTAAAGTTTATTTTATTCTGCTTTACCTTTTATTTATTAAAAAGTGTGTCAGTCTGCAAGGTAAAGATAATGACTTGTGAAATTACAGAATTAAGTGCAATATAAGTATTAATTAATGGTTCTTTTCCCCAATATAAATTAATTCAGGGGAACTATGTGTTATGAGCAGCCTGCCATATGTTACTCAGATAGCATTAATCTTAAAGTCACATTACAAATAAGCAACACAGTGTTTGAAGACTGTTAAGCCTTGTTTTGAAGATGTATTTATGGGTTTATTCATACCATACTAGGCAGTTATTTCATTCTTTTCAGGGAAGTAAATGGCTGTGAGTTTTGCTCTTTGCCATCGAAGATAACACAAGTTTTAATATGAATTTAAATGAAAATAAGAAAAGGAACCCAACAAAAAAATCATTCACAGCCTGCCTGATATCGAGATATTCCAAGTCTTCTATTCCATTTGATACAGTACAGTCTCTCTTTTTATGCCTGTTATAAAGTTGAATTAATAGTAATTTAAAAAGCAAAATTTCTAATACTGTAATTTCCAAGTCTCTGGGGTGTTCAGTCAGGGAGATTAATCCTTCTTTTCTTCACTTTTTCTGTGGAGTTATTTATATAGAGCTACAATTATTTATAAAAATGTGTTTCCATACTGTATATTTTGTAAATACTATGTAAATAAGTTTGAATTTGTTATCAATACTTCTTTTTTAGGCTGCCTGGAATTAAAAGAAGACACCATTGAAAACCTTCTAGCAGCTGCCTGCCTTCTCCAGCTCCCCCAAGTAGTAGAGGTTTGCTGCCATTTTCTAATGAAGCTTTTGCACCCATCCAACTGTTTGGGAATACGAGCATTTGCTGATGCACAAGGGTGCACAGAGCTTATGAAGGTGGCTCACAACTACACCATGGTAAGGCAGTTTTGGAATATCTAAACTCGAATCTTGTGAGTCCTATATATCCTCTACAAGTAAAGATACTGTGTTAGGTTTTGGATTGAAATTATTCTGTATTATATTTGGTATTTCTGTGGAACTTCATTTCATACATGAAAACCATTATAGTGATGCTTCCTAAGAACTTCAGTGAAGTTATAGCATTTGGCCTTCTATGATGGGTGCGCTGATAACTGGGTCGGAATGGTATATAACTTATTTAGATGCAGGCTCTCATACAGGTGATAGTAGTAAAGTGTGTGTAAATCATTATAATGCTCTTTATTCACTTTAATTTGGCTTTAGGGAAGCTTTGTAATTGTCATTGTTCTGCATGGGAACACTATGAAGGGAAGTTTTGTTGGTTTGGGGTTTTTTGTCAAGAATTTTAGTCATCTCTGAAGTAGATTAAGACAGGAACTTGTAGAAATAAGGAATTTTGTTTGGTAATATTTAATATTTTTCTAGTTTCATCTGACAGAACAGGCATGGAATTAATGTCAAAATTTAACCAGAATTAATGAAGCAGAAATATACTACTTATTCATAAAATAAATCATGTTGGCAGCCATTTGATTTTTCATAGTTTGACAAGATTAAAAACATCTGGCTCATTAAATTAAGCTTACATAAAGAGTAGATTATATATAATTTATGGAAATAATGGTCCCTTTAGGTCTCTACTAAAATTATTATTGAAGTAATAGAGCACTTTTCAGTGAATCTCTTTCTCTTGTTCAGCATTTATATCCTTATTTTATTTACTCTTTTCTATAACTAATAACACATTACAATTCACAGGTTTAACTGTGTTTTTTTACCACTACAGTTCAGGTAGTGATATCCATGTTACACTCCTGGAGCAAGTTCTGTGATTTCTCTGTATTACAGGTCCAAACTAGTCAGGTAAACCTTGGTTTGTCAATAGAGAGAAGTAAGCTGTCAGAGAAGAATTCATATGATCTGCTTTTGAATGAAATTTTATTAGGACTGAACAGATGTGTTTTGAAAAAATCCAATCTTTTTATCAATATATTTCTTAGATTGATATGTTACATTTATATTTTCAGTTTGTTTTGTTGTATGAACATGAGTAAAATAGAGAAAAATATTGATTTCAAAAAATTTTAAAACTGTTTATGATTCTTTAAAATAACTTACTGAAATGTTTTTGAGTGAATGAAATTACTCATTATAGTTCAGTTGAAGACTTGTGACTAATACATATCTAATGTATCAAAAAGTTCACAAAGATCTGTGCCATGTCTCAGATATTGGGTATATAATTTATTATTCTTTTAATGCTGAGATCTAAAATCTCAATTATGTGTACTGGGAAAATCACAAAAAAAAAGGAAGATCATAAAGGAAGTCAATTGTAATTAATAAGCAAGCTCTGATTTATCTTTAAGGGCATTTGCAAGCACGCACAAGTCATGCTTTCTTTTTGCAAGAAAAACAGATAATCACCATGAACTGACAATATTTTTTTCTGACCCAGTGAAAACATAACCCTGAAAGATAAGCTTCATAGTGTGTGATATTTTCACAGGCTTTGTGTTACTTTGTTTGAGTGTGAGTCAACTCRCATCTATTTGACTTACTGTTTTGTGTTAACGTGTGTGGAAGACCAGTTGTGAGTGGGGAATAGCCTTATTGCCTATCTTCAGTGCAGCACTTTCAATCAAAGAGAATCTAAACAAGAGAAAAATGATTAGTTCTTCTACATGGATACATAACCAGGGAAAAYTTACATGTTCAAGGAAGATATCCTGAGAGGGTAGAGGAACACCAGACACCTGGGAATATGAAGAAAGCGAAGGAAAGTGAGGAGCGCAGGCAAAGAGCAGATGCATAGTCTCTGAGGTGGCAGAAAGCATTATTTTTTCCTTCAGACTTCAGGACAGTAATAGAGACTGTGATGAGGGCAAACATAAAGTAGGGCAAGAGGGAGTTTGTTAACAAACTCCTCCAGTCTTATGCAGARGACTTGAGGGGAAGTGCTGGCTAAAAAAGAGATGGAGAATTCAGTGTTTCCTTAAAAAATAGTTCTCTCACTTTCCAGAAAACTTCAAGGTTCTTTCTTTAAAGCTTTTTGGGGTGGTCTTTTTAAGAGTTCAAAGTGGTGTATCTCAAATTCTTGCTCTGTGAATCTTCTTCCATAGTGTTATTGCAAAAGCTTGTTATGAATGGGGAGTAAAAATACTCCAATAACTCTGGAATCTTGTGCAGTTGTTTGCTTGAGATAAAAACCTCAAAGAAACTATAGTTCTATACTGGTGTAGGAATGGGGAGCAAGACAAAGTTTTTCAAATAATCTTGTAAAAATAGTTTTATAGGCATGGCTTATATGATTGTGTAATAATTTTGAGATATGACAAGTTAAATCTAATCTTTGAATAATTTTGCTTCTTAGCTAATTACATAGTTGAAATTAAATATTCATTTATTCATTTGAAAAAAAACAAGTAATAAAACAATAGCTCTCTGCGTGCATTATACCTGGCAAATGTTATGCAGCTTTTCTCCATCAATTACTTTTAACTAGAAAGTCACTATTGTCTTCACAATAGCATTCTAATGAAAATCAATATATTTTCAAGAAATATTTTGCTTCATTGAGTCTCCCATAAATGTTTTAGTCTTCATTTTTCAAAGAAATCTACTTGCCTAGTCTCAGACTTGATATAAGTTCTAAATTACACTGTTGTTATATAAGGCCCTTTGTGCTTTCACATAACATGTTATAAGGGCAAGACATTTGAGCTCATAAACTTCTTTATACTGAAGAAGAAAAAGCTCCTGAAGAGCAGACCAATTAATTTAAGAATCCTATTGACAGGAGATATATCATTTCAGACATGTTTTCTGTCACACYGAATAACTTCTATTCCCTAACCATGAAATCTGTGGAAACAAAAAATACAAACTTTTATTTGCATAGGGCTTGCAGGTACGTCTTCTCTACTGTAAATAAAATTTGTTAACTATAAAGTTATATATACCTTTCCATGAGCAGAGGTGTAATATCCCTGGTGTTTACTGGGATATTTAGCCCTAAGTGTCAAATATAAAATTATTAMTTTGAAATGCAAAATCTAAGCAAGGAAGAGCAAATGTGATCATAGAAGAGGGGAGAAAGTGAGGAAATGAAGATAAGAAAAGCAGTGAAGGCAAACCAGATAACATTTGAAAAATCCTAGAAAATACATTTGCCATATAGCAAAATATGAGATTGGTGGAAGAAAAGAGGAAGGTAAATTTCATAATAATTTCGTGAACAATTAATGTTGGAGATTTCTGTGTTTGTTTTCCCTGTACTTTTTAGAAATGGAACTTSGATGGCAACATTTTAAATGAAAGCTTTACAATAAAGTTAATAAGAGAAAAAATGTAAATTGTCATTGGTTTCTTTTTTAGGCACATCAGATTTAATGTAGTTTGTTTTATTTCTGAGGTATGAMGATGCCCTACCAGTGTTTTATGGTGTGATATTTTATTTTTTTAAATTATTTTTAATGGATCTGCTAATTTAAATGGCAGCACAAATATCCAAGTCTCTTGATTTATACTTCTGTACTTCTTAATTGCAATCTGGGTTGTTACTAGYTTGTCAGTTTCTGAAAGCTTTCAATCTGCAGAACCATATGTCTGATAAGTTTAAATTCCTAGTTTATTGCCAGAGTTAAGTTAGATGATTGTAGAATGAAATGCATATGTGATGTCTTTAAAAAAAACCCATAAAAGCAGCAAAATGAAACATATTAATGAGCTGAAGCAAATGATTTCTTCAAGCAAGCATTTTTAGTGACAGTTCTTTAGTCTAGTTATAAGGGGCTTCATATATAGGGAAGCTAACCTCTAAAGTCTGCAATTTATCAGCTTGTCATAATTGTCAGAAATTTCAATCATACTGTATGGACTTATCTGTCTCTAGAAAACAGAGTGAAGTGTAATTTGAAATTGTGATGGCCATCTCATTGTGATGCAATTATTTTTAGAGTAGAAAATGTTTTCAAATATGCTCTAATTTGAACCATTGCTTGTTTGTTGGTGAAAGTTCGTAATAGACCGTACTAGATTAATAGACTCTGTGGCTTTAATGTACCATTAGCCCTTCTTACAACAACTGCTTTGGTGCATTGGTAAATAYTGAAAGAGGAAAAGTATGTAATATTTTYCCCTAAAAAGATAATTGCAGTTTGGTTTTAAAGCCTGGAAAATTATTTTAAAAAATACTCATACCGGGTGTGGTTTTGAATACAAATGCTTTCTTTCTCCCAGTTAAGGCCATGGTTCTGCTTGRGTTACAATGTACAGGTAATGCTTAGAAACTGAGAGTGTTACCTTCCAAGATATAGTACCAGATACTTAATCTCATTATCATGCCATTTACTTAAACCTGATTACTTCAAACAGAAAATTGAAATACCTCATAGATATAGCTATTTAATCTCTCAGTGCTTCACCTTCTAGGAAACTTCACTTAAACCTCAGTGATCATTTTGCTTCTTGAAATTGCAGTTTGAGAGTTGAAATGATAGAGTTTCTTCCCTATTTTTATTTCACCTTATTTCAAAATGAATTGCTAAGCATAAACATGTAAAATCTTCAAATTACTTTGATACACTGAGCAGAAGAATGGCCATAAGTAAAAGTTCCTTGACCAGAAGAACATGAATGAATAAAGTGATTGATGTGTCTGTAACCCACTCATAGTGTTAGCAATATAAACAACCCTAACATATGTTACAGTTCCAAGCCTGGGAGATGCAGAATGCTTGCATGTGCCTTTGAATGAAGTGGTAAGAGGTGTTTAGCTTCTCAGAGATGCAGTTCTGTGCTTTGCACTGCAAGGGTCATTAGTCCCARCACAACAAAACATTATTCAGTCTTAATTATGAGCACATATCTCAGTGGCATGTGCTGACTCTATATGGGCTCTTTAATTTACTGAGAATTCTGATTGTACTGCAGATGGAGAAGYCATTTCATTTAGTTGAAGTGTATGCCTTATGCAAATTTTTAATGATCTTTTATGGCGAAGAGCTTCAGTGATCATTTTATTAGTTATGTTTATTATCTAGGTTACAAAATTTCACAACAGGTGAAAAAAAACCCTGTTGGGCTGGAGTGGGGGAGAAGTGATATGTAAAATCTTTCCTTTCCATTTACATTTTATCCTGAAGCATATTGAAATATTGTAACATTGCTCCATATTCATATTAAGAAAAATATTATTGATATATTGATAAATGGTCATAAGTCATTAATGAGTTATAGTTGTACGTTCAGACATCAGAGTTTATTTCAGTGTTAGTTTTAGTATAGCTTTAGCTGAAGTCAGATAACAAGTGAGGCAAGAAAACTCTCTAGTATTGTAATTTAAAAATAATAGTTCTTTAGAGTCATGGTAAAGGAGTAGTATTCCTCAATTAGTGTTCCCACTAAATCACTCCAAACCATGCACTGCTCACTCCCTCCCCCTTTTCTCTCCCYCTCCCCCYGCAGCAGGACTGGAGAGKAGAACTGGAGGCACAAAACGTAAAGGTCATAGGTTGAGATAGGAACAATTTATGGGAAACAGCAATGGGACAGGAAAAGGAGCAATAGCAGCAACAATAGTATACAAGTGACAAAGTGTATAAGAAGGAGGCAAATGATTTCACATGTTTACCATGGGTTTCCCCCACAGCAATACTCAACTGCTTCATCTACCCCACTAGCTGACCTGGAAGGGAGCTTTTCCCAAGTCCCTGGAAAATGRTATGAGGTGGTATAGAGTAACCTCCAGGTCCTTGCTTCCCCTCCTCTTAGCTGTTGCAATAATTAACCCTGTCCTGGCTGAACCCTGCCCTGGCTGATTAATATCGTATCTGTTCCGGGTCGTAAGGTTTCTTTCTACTGTTTAACATAGCTGACCACATGCTGCTCAATAGATATTGATCATATAACAGTTTTTTTTAACTTCAAATTGTACTTTGTTTTGACCACCACGTTGGTGACATATGGATAAACAGACAATGAGATGGATGTAAAGCTGGCTGGACATAGGGGCCCAGAGATCTGTTATATGTAGTAAAAAGTCCAGCTGGTGACCAGCAAATAGGGAAGTTCCTCAAGGGTAATTTTGGGGTCCGGAACTGTCTAGCAACTTCAGTAATTGTTAGCTGATAGGATGGAGTTCTCTCTCAGCAAGTTTGCAGATGTCATCAAACTGGCAGGAGGAGGTGATTGAAATGTTTGAGAACAAGGCTGCTATTTAGAGGGCATGCTGAAGGAATGGGCTGAAGTCAGAATCATTAAGGTTGGAAATGACCTCCAAGATGAAGTCCTGCCTTTGAATAAATACCACCATACCCGCTAAACCATCTCAAAGCGCCGCTACTACTTTTTTTTTTTAATATCTCCAGGGATAGTGATTTCACCAGTTAATTGGAGAACCTGTTCTCCAATAAACTGGTGAAACCTGTTCCAGTGCTTCAACACACTTTCAGTGAAGAAATTTTTCCTGATATCCTGAGCCTTTCTTCATGCAACTTGAGGCAGTTTCCCTCCACTTGTCCTGTCTCTTGTTGCCTGGGAGAAGATGCCAAACCCCACTTCAACACAAGCTCCATTCAAGTAGTTGCAGAGAGCAATAAAGTCTCTCCTGAACTTTCTTTTCACCAGGCTAAACCACTCCAGTAACCCCAGTCACCCTAAGAGGATTTGTGTTCCAGACCTTTCACTAGCTTTTTTGCTTTATGACCACTCATCCCCAAGCCTGCAGTGTTGCATGGCGTTGTTGTGACCCAAGTGCAGCACCTGCACTTTGCCATGTTGAGCTTCACACCACTTGGCTTGGCCCATCAATCCAGCCTTTCCAATCCCTCTACAGAGCTTTATTATCCTTCAGAAGATGACACTACTGCCCAACATTTTGTTTCCTGCAACCTTACTCAGGATGCACTGGATTTCCTCATCCAGATCACCAATAAAGGTATTAAAAAGGCCTGGTCCTGAAGTTCAGCAAAGGGAAATGCAAATTCCTGCAATCTAGGGACAAATAACCCCATGCACTCCTACAGGCTGGAAGAAACTGTCTAGGAAACAGCTCTGCAGAAAAGGACGCCAAGTTGAGAGTAGACCGCAATGTACCCTTTCTGCAAGAGGGCCATCAGCATCCTGGGGTGTATCAGTGAGAGTGAGAAAGTTGAAGAAGGTGATCCTTCCTATTTGGCACCCATGAGACAAAACACAAAGTGTTGTGTCTCCTTTTGTATTCCTCAGTACAAGAGAGACATGGATATAATGGAGTTAGTCCAGGGGAGATCACTGTGCTGATTGGATGCTTTAAGGGAAGTCTGAGGAAGCTGGGCTTGATGAACCTGGTGTACTGAGGGAGACCTTACTGCCCTCTGCATCTGCATTCTTGGGGGGATACAGACAAAGGTCCAGACTGTTGTTGAGGGTGCAGATTAATAGGCAACAGACATAAATTAGGATATAGAAAATCCTAATTGGATATTAAGATTATTGTTTTAGAGCATTGGGAGTAATAAAATACTAGGAAAGTAACAATCACTGGAATTTTTGGGGTCTGTTCTTGGAGGAATTCAAGACATGACTGAAAATGTTGCTAAGTAACATGACCTAGTTAAGACATGCACTGAGCAGGGACTGTGACTACATGAGGTCACTTYGAAGCAAAATTATTCCGTAAGGCTATTAAATATATCTCCTGTATGTTTTTWGTGGTAGATCTGAACTACGTATCCAGGGATGACATGAAACACAAGTTCAGATTTTTTTTTTAATTTTACTTTTCAAGCAATGTGCAACAGATGGGTTTCCCGGAGCTAGCATTTAATTTACTTTTATTAGCAGTAAGCTATTGGTAGCATGTTAGCAACAAGTTAACAGTAACACACTGATATTTTAAAACATTCTGCAATTTTCTGTTTCTTATGCTCAGAGTACTAGCTTGGAGTAAAAAGTTTAATTATATCTCTATTTAAAATGCTTCCTTGGTCTACATAGAATGCTAATTTTAAAGAAAACAGGTCCCTTCACTTGACTAGGTAAATTCTGATTTTTAAAGCTGTTACTCTGATACTCTTTTTAAAGGTTGGTTTTTATAATATCCTTCCTCTCTCTAGCACAAGAAAAATTAAKTTGAAAATATTCCAAAGCCGCAAGAATAATTGAAATAAATAATATTACCAGAGATAAGAAATGAAAAACATTTTGGAACTTACAATCCAGTATCAATTATGTCTGAATGATATTTTTTGAGGTTCAGAATTTTCTCTATTTTGCCCCTTTAAAGCCATACTAGTGATACACAAAAATGAACAATTGCAGCAGTGCAAACACAAGCAAGAGTGACAGAATCCTTGCCACTTTAAATTGAACCACAAAATTTGATCTTTTATTTCTCTTGATAGGATGACTTTCTTAAATTATTTCAGTAGCTTTTTTTTTAGTATAAGCTATTCTTGCTATTATTATGACTCCTACTCCCAATTTCTTTTTTCTTTTATTTTTTGARAAGAAATTGTACTTTATAGATCACCTTTCGCACTTTCAGTATTTTTAAGATTCTTGTTTGAAAGGAATAATCAGCACTTAGCTCAGTGTGCTGCTTTCATTTTAAGTTCTCCTTAGTACAGCTGTGACATAGCACGTTGCAGTACCACTCCATCAAGACACAGTTGGAGAAGAGGAAGGTAAGAGTGTTTCAAGAACTAGCATATGGACTGCAAGATAATTAATAGAAAATGGAAAAGACAACTGCTGGTAGAAAAATACTGTGAAATCTACAGGAAAATAGTTGAGGAAATAGTCTATAGTGCTTTAATCACAATTTGATGGCTTCACAATCACCAGGAACTTCAATTTTGGTTGCCTATAAAAAGGTTAGTATGGCAGAATTCTGTATTATTCCTAGAGAGAGCTGCTCTGAAAAGCAGTGTTCTCAGCTAAATACCATTTTTACATTATACACATGTATCAACTGTTCCTATAGCTTTGATTTGTTTTTCAAGTTTATTCTAGTTCCAGAAAACTGAATATTCAGCAGCAATGTTAATATCCCATTGAACTAATACCTTCTATGCTTTGGGCATATATTTGCATACTAAGGRTACTCTGAAAGGTCTCTTCTTCTTCATATGGTAATTGTCTGTGAGGTCAGCAGATCTACATCTCAATCTCTCAAGTGAAGAATATATCAATTTTTAAATCCTGCCTTATCTGGCTGGACTATAGGCAGCAATAAACTACTGCTCTTAGAGGTATCTCAGGGCAAGCAGACTTAACCTAACAAGCATTGGTAAGTGCCTAAAATCAGCATGAATCTGTTTCCAAATGTACAGAACTGCAAACATCAAACTAAAAGAGCACTCCAAAGACAGTAAATCTTGGAGGGTTTTCTTTCCACTCATGGAAAAAAAATGAAGGTGAGAAAAAAGGTAGTTGAATTTTATAGCTGTAAATTCAAACCTTTGAGTCTGCATAGCAGTGTAAAATCAAATACCTAGCATTTTTGCATGTCTTTGGTAAAGTTAAAGGATGTGGCCCAGTACTAGGGATAAGCATTCTTTGTTTTCATCAAAGTGTTCAAGGGTGGGTAAATAAAAGCCCTACATGAGTTCTTCGACTGTGTGTGTAGAAAATTAGTTGTGTCCAAATTCTCTGAAAATGTAGGTGTAGTATGTAATGAATTTCCAGTTCAGGGGTACCAGGAAAGCATGAAAGCATGAGATAAGCTTTAAGTGCATTTTCTCTCTGCTATTCCCAACAGTTTAGCACTGAGAAGTCGTCCTTTAGGGTAGAAAYGCTTCCCGTGGGTATCTCAGACAACTAAGAATATAGTCTAACTGGAATACGTAGCTGGTGGGGGCTGAAAAAGAGCAAACATTGCACAGGGTGATTCAACTGATCCTAGTATGGGGAACTCTGGTGGGAAAAACAGAAGGAAAGATACAGGAATGAGACATGATAGAATAGAGAATCTTAGTCTTTGGACTATGGTTGAAGCAAACAGGACAGTATATGAYTAGTAGAAATTTTACTCTGTAGAAACTCCATCACCAAGATTCTTTTTCCTGTTCATTGCTTTGCTTTCTGAAATCATCAGTAGCTTATATTGTTAAAATGGCTTGAAAATATTCAGTCTGATCTTATCTGGCAATAATGTGTTCAGTACAATGCAGGGCAGACCTCTCATTTCTCTGTTGACTAAGAAAGAATTTGCTGTCATACAAAGATAAAATCAATGAAATCTCAAGGAATGCTATGTTTTTTGATACTTCCAGTACTGGGGAAAAAAAAAAAGATAACACTTCAGAGTAGAAGTTAGCCCTGGTCTTTCCTGAAGCAGTATAAGAAACTCAGGCTTTACAGTGTTCTGTCAATGTACAGGAACCCTTCAATACAATAATGACAGATGTTAGAAAATCTTAATACAGAGATATTGAGAAAATAATATCACCTGCAAGTGCTTCTTCCTAGACTGGAGGCAGGGGAACAAAAGAGTGTCTGTTCTCACTTAACACCATTGATATTTAAAGAAAAAACAAAATCTTATTAATAGACAAGACTTTGGTCTTTCCATTTCATTAGCATGTTACTCCATCCTGAGACTTTTTATTTGCTGTTCCATAAAATATTTCATTTTATTCACATTCAGAAAACTGCTTGTGGTATTGCAAACTTTCAGAAAGTTTTTTCTGTTGTGGAAACATCACAACCTTGCCTTAATAAAGACTTGGGTGACTGGATACAATGGGCCGTAGCTGACAATACAATGACARTACAACTCACTCTAAATGAGACAGAGTATGATAAGCCTTGGTACAGGCTGTGGGTCAGCAAGCAAGAGAAAAGCAGAACCTGAAGCTGCCAGAAAGTTACATCATATCATAATGGACTGATTTTATTTGTGGCCTGTGTGACACCTCCTCAGTAGCAGGAATTGGGACCAGAAGGTGAGGGGAAGGGGCACATTGTTATGTGGGCATCCAGCACTGAGCTGCAGAAATTACTGCATTTCCCCAGGCTCCACTGTGTCAGATCACATTTAGGGCCAGCTTTGGTAGCTGGAACTGTGTGTGGGCTGTATGTGTGAGAGTGTGAAGTTTTTCCTGACACAGCTTGCCCACTGCTTTGGTTCAATTATTAAATAGAACTTTGCAGCATCACACTGTCTGGTGCTCTTTCTCCCTGCCCCCTCCTCCTTGACAACTGTTCACRGTGAATTTTTTTCTTGGCACCAAGAAATAACAGATCATCTCATATTGGTTAGATAGCATTCTTACAGAATTTTTTTTTCTGAATGGAAACATATAACTTAAAAACTATTACATTTTTGTAACTCATTTAGACTTAGAGGTTTTAAAGACATTGTAATACATGATAGCTACAAAAAACCATATATATATATATATATATATATTCAAAACCGAATATGTATCTACTTTTACCTAAAAATAATAAAAAGTGCAATTAAATGTTTATAGAAAAGCTCATCAGCCACCTTGGATCTGCTTTTTTTTCTCACAACCTGTTCTGAAAAAGAAACAACAAAACTATACAGCAACAATTAATTGTGATTTTTATGTGACTGGCATGTAAAATGCAGGGGACTAGGCCTGGAAATGTAGCTGTACATAATGAATTACATAATTTCCTTTTTTGCCTCTCCCTGTCTTTCACAATATCATTAATTTCTTTCACTTTCTGTGTGTCCTTCTCCTCTCCTTCCTTCCTCTGTTCCTTCCACTCTCTCTCCCTCCTCCTTCCATCTTCCCTATGTCCCTTTCCTCTCCTCCCTCTTTCTCTTCCTGGTTTCCTGCCTTCATGTCCTCTCTGCCTACTGCTTGCTTTCCTTCCTTCTTTGATGCCTCTTTCCCTCCTCAKTGATTTCCATGCTTTACTCTCTTTCCATCCATGATGGATTCCACCTCTTGGTCACTTAAGGTAGACACACCCTTAATACTTGTCAGTAGTAATTCCCTTCCACACAAAGAATACATAAGGAAAACCTTAGAAATTAAGCTGGMAAGGCAGTGAATATTGAGAAATTCAAAAGGATTATGACAATGTATGTTAGCTTCACTGTTCAGGTATGCTGTTCATTCATAAGTATGTATATATATTATATAAATATTTATTTATGTACATATATAACACATAAGCTATATTATATATAATTATGGTTGTCAGGTTCAATGTAATGTAATTTTAATTAYGAAGGCCTTGATACTGTGTAAGCACTTCTCAGCAATAGCAAAAGCATCCCTGTGTTATCAATGTTGCTTTCAGTATAAATGCAAAAATCATAAAAATGTTTCCCAAATATTCTGAAAATGTAACCAATGCTTACATGGAATGAAACCAGTAATTATTGTTGCAAGTGTTGWTAATTTCTAGGGAATGGGAAGCTTCTATCAATTCAGCATTCCCCTAGGTAGAGAAGGCTTTTTTCAATTAACAATTATAGCTGATCCTTACTCCCATGAGGATTTGGAATCTGGAGATTCTTTTTCTTTTTTCATGATCAAGCTTGTCTTATTMCTTTATAATCCCCTTTGTATGTAACCCCACTTTTGCGACATCCAGTGTACTTGCAGCCTAGCAGCGAAGAGCAACTATTCTCTAGAATAAGATGAATGGCTCAAAAATTAAAGGAAAGAAAGGAAGAAAGATGGGAAGAATTAAAAAACCTCTTTTTTTGAGTGATTCCTTTAAATAACTTCTAATCTTTTGGAATTGCAGTTCCAAAAGCCTGTCTGAAGATGACTGCTTCTGGATTGCTTCAAAAATTAAAACATGCTTCAAAAGAAGATGAATCAGCTGCTTCTTAGAAGGAAATAGCCTTACTTGATTTTGAGATCATTATCACATCTAGCACTTTAAAAAGTATATTGAGTAGCAAAAAATAATGTAATTTGAATAGACATAATTTCATTAGAGTCATTACAGCTAACTCTTGTTTATACCAGCTGGCAAACACATATACTTCTTGAATCACCCTATTAAGATTGTTTCAACTTTTTTTAAGGGTACTGCATAATCTTTCAGGACTCTCCTTATATTCTTTCTTTACTTGCAACCCCTGGAATTATTTGTTCAAAATGGTGCCATAGTAACATCATACCTGATGTTAACCTGTTTAGCCAGTGTGTTTTACAGGGTTGAGCATATAATAATATGGTATAATCTGAGTGTCCTCCATAAGGGAAACATTGCTGAGAGTAGGGTGTAGAGAATTGTGTGAATATTTCTTGGGGCATTTCTATGGGATGAAAAAGTTAACACTGATGTTGTTAAAAAAAACTTAAAAKGATATTCTGTATGGCTGAAGTGCCCATAATAAAAAACTGACTGTTGATTCAAGGTTAAATATAATTTACTTCAATAATTACTCAAAAATACTCAAGCCATTGAAGATTAGACTTAATMTCAAGTAGCTGTGTTTCATTCTCCCCTAAGTCATTGTTTTGGAACGCTAGAATTTTCAACTTCAATGTGAATTCATAGTTACTGAACTCTTAYTACTTGTCATAGGCTTGACTGAAAATTTAATGCTCAACAGAAATTGTAAGTCATGGCAGTTGGGTATTTAAATTCTTTCTTTCCAAGAGTTCATGTTTACTGTCAATATTTYTATTTCATTCTTAGAACTCCCTCTGGTGGATTATGTAAAATATAAACAGACAAACTCTAAAGACTAYGCCTCTAGAGGCTAATTTTACAATTTTCAGTACTAAAAATATTTCAGTTACCATTTTATTAATATATGTTTTATTTATCTTGATAGTAGCTATATATATTACTTAAGTTGATAATAATTCTCAGAGAATCTCTAAGGTTTTTTGCTTGTCTATAATGTGGGTGTCATCTAGCATAAAAAGGAGAGTTTATTAAAAAACCCAAACCCAAATAAAACCCAGTTCCAATAAATTGAACAGTCTAAARTCTGTCAAAGATAAAATGATTTTCAGGGCATTCATGAGAAATACCAGCCATGGAGAATATCCTTGGCTGTTTACTTAACACTAACATTATTTTTAATGTGCCCACAAGTGAGTTAGTTACATATCCTAGGAAAAAAAAAAATGAAGAGTCTGAATTTGAMATTATACTCTTAAGTAAGAAGGACCAAGAGAGGAATGTTAGAGCACAGGAAACTGTAAGAGACAAGAAATATCATAGTGATATGTGATTACTTATGTACTCMGGTTAAGATAGAGCAGGTAACTGGAGAAGTCTTTATTTAATGTGTGAATCCAGATAGCAACAAGTTGATTATTGTGAATATCTTCCACAAGTATGAGATCATATGGCTCATTCATTAAAGGAAGAAAGTGAAAAGTAGTAATGGTAAATGGAGTGGCAGGTAGGTAAATAATAATAATTAGTAATTATCAAAGAAATTCTGATAAATTGAAAGTATAAGAATAATAAAATAGTGAAAAGTGTCTGTTGGAGACCTGCAGAACTAGACTTTTAAATAAATTCTGTTGTCTTTCAAGTTGTAGAAGTGAGAGATTTTACAAGGGATTGTCATTATGGAAGATTTGAAGATGTAAAAATGTAGTAGGTAAATATTGCTAATAAAAGTAGGGGCCAGTCATTTCCAGAGATAGTAGTTGCCAGATTTCTTTACCAAATATTTACTAAGCCAAAGCAAATTCATGACCTCATGGCCTCATGGTTTGAAAGCATCATTGAAACATTGGTTCTCAAAGATAAAATTGATTCATGTGATGACTTTACATAAAAAGAAGGATAAACAAAAAATGAGYAGCACTTAACAGGCTTGATTGCAAAAGTAAAAAGTTATTATAATTTATTAGTCAAYTTGGCCAAATAGTTCTTAAAAACCAAGATGGTGAGGAGATCAAGATCTTTAAAATCAGAGGTATAATATAAAATTAGGTATGGAACTACTCAGATTTTACATTCCCATAGAGAGGAGAAATGCTTGCACAGAGGATTCTAAACAAATAAATAATTTCCTCAAACACAAACCCACTAAAAAATTTTAAAATGAGCTAAGAACATATAAGTCATGAAAAATATCAGTTCAGGAAAACTAGAAATCAGTAAACACAGACACACAGTATAAAGTGCCAAGAGCATATTTTAATCATTTCTTTTCAACAAATGCATGGAAAAAATATCAGATTTTAATTACTAAATCAAGAAAATAACAGTGTAATTACAGTGAGATGGTGAGTGTATCTACCACTAATTGTATAAATGTCATGAAACTTAACAGAAACATGAATTTGCTTATAATAATTACACTAGTTTCCCACATGTAGACCAGAGCAGGATGTACTTAAATGAAAACCGAAGTTCTTGAAAGGAAATTTACCATAATAAAAATGAAGGTAAAACTTTTACCAAGTACCAACTTCAAAATATTTGCTAATGATACATGTACATATATGTGTCTCTGTACATACATATATTTCTATATATCTATAGATACCTATAGATATATAGATATATACCCAAATATCATATATATAAATATATATATATGTGTGTATATATATATATATGTGTGGAATAGATAAAGAACTCCCTTCTGTGTCAGTCTGGTGGTGTGGGAAAAAAATACAACAAAAAAACAAGCTAATCTCTGGATGCAGTGGTGGATTTTKTAATATTTTCTGTAATTCTCATATCACTGTTTTTAAATAGCGCTTGACCTTTGGAGGGTGTGAAGAGGGGAGACACATAGGATTATAGGACAAGAGAAAATGTCTTGCAATAAATATCTTAGAGTGCTCAGGCGGTTTCAGCTTATTAAAAAGAAAAGAAGACAAGGTTCCTGATGACAGTGTATCTCCACGGGGAGATACTAGTGAGAACTAAAGAGCTCTTTAATCTAGTTGAGAAATCTTAGTAAGAGACAATTCAGTTTAGATGAATTGGAAATAAAGTACTTTTCCATCAACAAGATTGCTTAAACACTGGAACGAACTGGGATAACTGCAGAGAAAAGCTTTGAATTCTCCATCTCTAGGTATTTTCATCTCAAGATTGAATATGTTTGAATAAATTTGAGATAAAGCAGAAATTATTCTTAGTCACAGAGTAATTGGTGGACTGTATATGCAGGCCAATATATATTTGATATACAAAAAATRCCCAGATTAATGACCTAACTAGTTTTCCTGCCTTTAATTCTAAATATCTGTGTCATGCTAATCTGTTTTTTTTTTCATTGATAGTGCTTGATACTTCCTGCTAAAAAGGTGCAACAGAGGAGCAGGCTGCCATTTTGTTGTCATGAATACTGAAAACTGAGTGAAGGGGTAACTGTGTGGAACTAAGGCCAAGTTCTCTTTAACAGGTTGTTCAGCAGGGGAAACATTTTAGAAGTTTAGAATGTCATTAGAGAAATTTTRCTAAGCAAGGAATCCACAGAGAAGATAGGAAATTCCTTAGTTCAGGAGGAAGCTAAAGCTTAGAGGCGGTAGACTTTTTTCATGGCATCCCAGAATATTCTGAGTCAGAAGGGACTCACAAGGGACTCACAAGAATCACTAAGTCTAACTCCCATCACTTCAAAGCACCATTTCCAAGAGTTACATCATGTCCCTGAGAGCATTGTCCAAAGGCTCTTGAGCTGTGTCAGGCTTGATGCTGTGACCACTTCCCTGGGGAGCTGTTCCAGTGCCCAGCCACCCTCTGGGGGAAGAACCTTTTCCTGAAATCCARCACAAATCTCCCCTGACGCAGCTTCAGACCATTCCCTGGGTCCTGTCCTTGGTCACCACAGAAAAGAGATTTCTTGTAAGAGATACATAGAATTTGTTGCAGCACAGAAATATGTTATAGTTTAGTCAACAGGAGTTGGTTGCAGTGTGCCACTAGGGGAAAGGTGCAAGGAATTTAACCTCAGTGTTCCAGTAATTCTGGAGCCTATCCTAATATCTAACTATTCTTTAGGAACCCTCATTGTMAAGTGTCATGAGGGTATGACATGCACACATAACTCATGTAATCTTAAATAAACTTAAATAGACTAAATGTCTTACTTAGTTTGAAAAATAATTTAATATATGGAATAAAAAAAACTTAACAGAAATATGTGAATTCATGTAAATTCCCATAGGGATGCTGGCTATCCAGGGAACGAAGGATTGATTTATATAAGTAGAATGTCAGTATTTCTGATACTGGAGAAATGAGCTATTTACATGTCACACATTAGCAACTATCCAAGTTTAAATTCAGATGATTAATAGTTTACATGAGATGCAATACTTCTATCTGCTGCCATTGTATCCCAGTGATAATACAGAAAAWTTTCCTTTCCATTTAAGAAAGAATAATGAGATTTGTTTACAGTAAAATTTTTCTAGGAAGAATTTATAAAAGACAGTGCATCCAGAAGAATACCTAAAACTTCCTGTTTTTCTTGCATACTTGGGAATTTATCTTTCCATCTGAAAATACAGAGAGGTTAAATGTGTAAAATATGCAGCATCATTTAAACAAAACTTCAATMCTTTTACAGAATTTAGATGRTAAATTTGGCTTATTATTAAACTAATAGAARCAATGATGATTCTTTTTTTTGTGTGTTTTGCTTCTATTAATGTCCTTAGACTCTTGTATCTGGAGCTGAAAAGCATTGTAGAAAATGAGACAACATTAGACCACCAAAATTTCCTGATACTACTAATATGTTTAAATAAATGACATGGCAGTAAAAATGCTTATAACCCACATCTAATTTTCAGTTTTCTTTGCAAATATAATTGTCAGTAATGAATAGCCTTATCCCAATTAAAAAAAATATTRGTTCATCCATGAATTCATACTTACACCAGTGCACACTTTTTATTCACCTTTTAAAATTCAGAATATAAATGAAAAGCCAGACTTAGCTTGCATGACTTGGTCCTGTTAATCTTGGTTGTCTGGTCTAAGCTTGGTTTCCAAGCCTCTTGTGTCAGCAGTGGAGAAATAGAAGGGTCTTCAAAGGATATTTAAATATTCTCTSTTTTCAATCTCACAGTAACAGTAGCCACTTAAAGATGAAATATGAAACAATTCTYTGTAATGATTATATAAAATGTGTTTTCCACATTCCCATTTGTGGAGATGAGTGAGAACAATTTGTTCCTTCCTCATAGTTCATTCAACTCCTGCATCCAGATCAGGGATATGTAAGCAGTCACCAGCCAGGCGCAGCCCCATTGCTGCATYTATTCAAATTTCACTGTTTAGATCATTTTGTAAATGTAGAAATGTCCTAAACATCAAGGACAAGCTCCTGAATTGTGCTCCAGAGACCAGATACTTAAAAAGTTGTCGAAGTATGTAAATTASTTTTGTTGCTTTAAGATTTCAGTGGAAAACGTCATCCTTTCAAACAAAGACATGAAATTCTAGTGGTGCATACAGTTCCACCTAAACAAGGATAGTTACTCCATTTTCATTAGTTGCGTAAGCAGTGATTTCTTATTTGCTATAGTGATTTAATATTTATTCAGCACATTTATTTGTTTTGTTAKGGAGCAGGTTGTAATTTCACTCATCCATTCCTTTTATAATAGGAAAACTATCATGGATTGATTTAAGAAAAGTGAGATATAAACATTGTCATGTATAATACATTTTCTTCATTGATTAAGCTTAGAATAGAATATATCYTTTTCATTTGCATTTAATTTCCATTATATGTCCCTTATGTATCTTTAWGCAGCACACTCTTGTTAATAAGAAACATAAAATAATTGTGCATTTTTCAGATTTTTTTTATTCTGGGCATTGGCTAACATTTGTATTTACTTAGCCTATATCTTCTTTTTTTCAGTATGACAAATGTTATGTGCTTTATAATTATGCAAACTTTATCTGACAGATTTCTAGCCTGCTGAGATTAGACGTGCCTAGGTAGAGAAACCTTTATGAAGGAGACATACAGGTTTATTTAGCTACTGAATGCAAGAGACAAAACACTGTTCACTACTTCATGTTAATGTAGATTTAATAGATAAATGTGAAAAAAAACTTATTTCCTAGTGTTTAATAATTTTCTTTCTTATCTTTTAGATTGTGATCTGTTCTAGGTGGTGCTGCTTTAATGTGATGGCACTAACAAAACATTTTATTTTTACTTTGCCCAGTGTTTAATTTTCATTTCTAAATTGGCACCAAATGAAATTTTAATGTAATCAGATATGTGGAGTATTCTGTACAAGATTAAAGGTCGTTCTTTGTAAGTAAAGGAATGCTGTTAATTTTTTTTTTCATTTAACTAATTATTTATGTTATGGAAACAATCTGTGGTCTTGGAGCAAAACTTAGGCTTTTGTGTCCACTGGAATACTTTATCATCATAAGAGTCAATAATGAGTGAGGACTCTTAAGTTTTACCATCTTATTCTGTGACTACATCTTAATTAAATTATTAATTTTAAAAACTACTCTTTGGAAGGTCAAAAAATTTATTTTTATTAATATTTTTATTTTAGCTCAGCAATTAATTAATTTGGCTTGTATATCTTGATAAATTAATTATGAAAATGTCTATGAAACTCAACTTATCAATCTGAAACTTCTTTCATCAGAACATTTCCATCAATGTATGTCATGTTTTATTTTTTTTACATCTGTGYTAGAATTCCATAGTCTTCCCTGCTAGCAATGAGTTGCCTAGACAAGGCTGCTCAAGAAATTACTCTGATGTGATTTATAAAATAGATCCACTGGAAAGACAGTATATTAAAAATAACATTATTTTTCACCTATTTTCATTATATTATTTTGAGKTCCTGTCAATTCTGAGATGTTATTTAAAACTTCTTATGATTTAAATTGATCTTTCAGAGCACAAAATTTGACAGGCATACTGTACCCTTTGGCATAAATACTGCTGTTCTTGTGTACTGATGATTTCAGAGAATTGCAGAGAATGTTTTCCATTAGTAAWACTAAGCTACATCTGAGCTTTTTATGTATCAGTTCCTGTTGCAAATAAGGAATTGACTTGTGATTTCTGTTTATGCTAGTTAAATTAAAAAAAAAAAAAGTTAATTGGCAAAATGGGTTTGTTTAAATCTGCTGTTTCACWAAACCAAATTTTCGGCACTGGTAGTTCAGTATAGCTTAGTGCAAAGTCTTAAATAGGCCTAGATCTGTCAGATTTTTTAATTGTTGTAAGAGCGATGTTTTGTGCTTATCAGTAATATAATTTTTAGAAGGTGAAGTGCTGTGCACTGCTAACATTAACTAAAGAAACATCTCTCCCTTCAAACCCTTTCAGCAGGGTTATATCTAGCCAGTGTAGCTGCTGTTTGCAGTAGGGTTAAACAAAATACAGTAAAGCCTGAGGATGCTGCTATCACAGCCAGGCAGAAAAGGAAATTGCTTTTCTTCAAAATACAAAGGTTAATGAGAATTAATTGTTTCACTTGTGTTTCATTAAAGACTTTCCTAAAGGTAGTGTAGTCTAATTCCCTTCCTCTGTATTCTACATTGAACTAGGATTTTAAGACTTTAGTTAAAAGTTAAAAGCTGTTTCTCAGACATATATCCTTTTCATTTTGTTAAACTGCCAGTATGTGTTAAGAAGTTGATGATACCTCAYCTCCCCACATATTTAATTTRTACAGAAGGCCTCTTAGTTGGCATGCAGTAATATTATAGTTTGCTATGGATAAATTCAAGTTGAGTCAAAGCTGGTTTATTATATCATCTCAGATGCCTTATGTTGTTTATTGTTGGCTTTGCTGTTGTTTGCAGGGGTGGGGGAAGTTTGTTCTTTTTGTGCTTTCATCTAGGGTGCTTTGTATTTTCTGGCTCCTAAAGGTTAATCAGTGTTCTTGCTTCACATGTAAAACATACCAGAATGTCTTCAATTTGTCTTGGTCTATTTTTACATGGACAATTTTTCTCTAAGATTTTTTTTTAAACATATAATTAYACAAGTCTTTGGATCCCCAAATGGAGAGCAACACACAGTCTACAGACCATCTGAATGACATGCAACTAAAGTCAACATTATCAGTTTTTAACGTGGGAATCTCTRCTGAAATTATTAAAATATTCCCTGCTGATGAAGTTGTGTGCTGCATCTGTCTGAAGACCAAGCATATACACAGTTGCATTAGCTAGAGCATTGAGAGAAATTGTTACTTCMCTCTACTCATGATGCCAAAATGGAATGCATTTTCCAGCTGGTGACATTTCAATTCATGAGCAAATTGAACCAGCTATGAAGCTGAAACAGGAAGCACACAATATATGAAGAGAACCTGAGAGGGCATTCATGAAGAAAGCTAAGAGAGATGGTATTTTCAGCACCCTATCATGGGGTTATGGTATAAAATCATTMTTTTCTTGAAGGTGCAAAATGAGGGGACATTTGACACCAGTCCTAAGTTRCAATTTCCAAGAGAAAAACACGTCTTCAAAGGGAGAGAAGTACTCATTGTAGCCGTTTTCTCTGAGAGGCTGTGGAATCTCTATGCTTGGAAATATTYCAAGCTAGACTCAACAAGGCTATGAGCATCCTGTTTCATCAGTCAGCCTGATGCATTTAAGTCTGAATTTYCTACATTCCATTGCTGTGCAGTCAAGGGAAAACGTAATTTTCACATAACACAAGTAAGATGTACTTACTTGTGGCGTTATGCAATTTTCAATTTTCAGTAGAAATTTCATGAGATTAGAGCTATGATTCAGATCAGATTCAAAAGCCTGTGGTGGAGTGTCTTATATAAGTGTACATTTATACATGCACATACCCATATGCACGTGCATTTGTATATGTATTTATATATTTGGGGCATTGCTGACCAAGTTCCAATTATGAAAAACACYGTTTAATCAATAATACCCGTCCTTGTGGACATGCTACTCATGTAATTGAAAAGAAGATAATTTAAAAGAAATGTGGTAATTCTTGCAAATTATTACTAAATAGTAGCCTCTAGACAGGTGATGTTGTAAACTAAGCATGTTCTGCAGACATATATATGGCCAGAGAAATAAAAGCTATGTCTGTGCCTCAAAAACCAAAAACTATAASCCTAGGAGTGTAACTATAAAATTTATTGTATCCTGTAATGGGCTTACTATGGAGTTAATTATTAGTGTTTCACACAGAAATTATGCTACATATTTAGAAAATAACAACTTGTACATGCAATCACTTCACATAAGGAAAAAACTGTCAAAACTGTGGAAATCACTAGCTGTAATGAAATATCTCCTTCTACTTGGAATTGGACCTGTGACAAGATTGTATCCAAACCAAATCAATTTTCCATCAGTCTTGTGCTTTTCATGAGACTGAACATACTGAATGTTTTGATTCTGAAGACATGAGTCTTGTACTGACACACAGAGCAAGAACTAAAAGTATTGCTAGACTTCTCTGCTACTCTTCTGAGGATCCATATTTTAGAGTCATCCAAACTTTTCCTTAAACCAGTTTAATTCAGCTGTAAAACCTATACAGAGTTCAGAGTATGATGGTTGTTAACAGCTTGGCATAGGTTTAGACAAAATCTGAGCTAGAGTTGTGAAATTCCTAGGGGAAAAATAAAGTTGTGTTAATTAGGATTTGATAACAATTTAAAAAATATATTYTCTTAAGAATTTATTCAGAAGTACACCTGATAGTTTAGCTGTTWGCAGTGAATCTTAGAAATTTATTGCTTTGGCTTCCTCATGAAAGTAATCACAATGTACATCCACAGAAAGGATTTTTCAATCTGGTTTTTAAACACTTCTGTTTTTCTCATTGCAAATGTTATACATATCAGCATAGTTTAATGAATTCYGTAGAATAAATTTCTGAATTAAAATTCAYCTTTTTCTTTTTTTTTTTWAACTTTTTGGTAGCTAAATTGCRTTTGAATAACATATGTTCTAAACATATGTTCTTAAGTCTTAACATTCTTAATCTGTTATATGCATCAGGACATGCTGAGATGTACTGCAACTGCCTTATGTATTGTATGCTTGGTAAAAACCTCTTCCTTTTAAGAAGTGAAATCCAAAATATATTTTGGAAATGCATTACATAATTCAGTACCTCTTATTAAAGAGTTTTGTCAAGTACCTGCTGGAGGAAGTGTGTGTGTGTGAAAATACAGATACTTCGATTGGTTTTCATGCAGAATGTTGCTGTACAATGAAGCAGAACTGCAGAAAAGTATCTACTGCTGTCTGGTTTTATGTTTAACTAAAACTGAGAAGAGGCAAGAACTTCCGGAGTTTATCAACACTTCCAAGTTTTTGGTAAAATTCAAAGTTAGCTGAAATAAGGTTGTATTTGCTTTGCAGTATCTTTCTTAGTAAGAAGAAAAAAATTTACTGGAGAGACTTTAAGAGACACTTAAGACACAAGTGACCTTGAAAGAGAGAATAGAATATTATTTCCCTCAAGTCAAGAATGGAGATTTCATCAAATATATTTCAGCCACAGGTTTAAAAGTAAAACAACAACAACAAAAAAAAGGAACATTTGCTTTTTATGGGCATGTGCTTAAATTGAAGAGAACATCCCAAAGATCTTCTAAGCATCTCATACAGCAAATCAGCAAAATCGAAATTTTTCAAAATCTGTGATACATGGAGAAGATAGAATATTCACCATTTAAACTCCTTCTAATCATTTTCAAAATTACATTTGGTCACTGGTCACAAATGTATCTCTTGCTGTAAGCCCATGCAGCCCCTTTTATGTCCCATGAGCATTTAAACACTGTGTATCACCTAGATACCTAAATTCTGTGCAAGACTTTATCAGCTGTCAATAAGTTCATCTGAATAAATACAATTTTAAATATAATGGGTAGCTTCTAAATCATAAGTGAATCGGAAGATCCACTACTAAAAAATTAACAAAACCTCATGTCATTTCAAATTCTTCATTTTAAAGAATGTTTCTATTTCTATTCTGCTGTGTTAGGTAATTTCAGATGATTTTTAATCATGTAATAGTTTCAGGTGTAAAAATCACGTAATAGTTTCTGTTTATTTCAGAAAAAAATATTATGTATCTATTTGCATTGGGTCCTGTGCTTGGATCACAACAATCTCATTCAGCACTACTGTCTTGAGGTAGAGTGGCTGGAAAGCTGCTCGGCAGAAAAGAACCTGGGCCTGCTGGTCAACAGCCAGCTGAACATGATGCAGTGTCTGCCCAGGTGGCTGAGAAGGTCAGGGGCATCCTGGCTTTTATCAGCAACAGTGTGGCCASCAGGACCAGGACAGTGGTTGCCCCACTGTACTTGGTGAGCCCCCACTTTAAATATTCAGTTTTGAGCCCCTCACTACAAGAGGGACCCTGAGGACCTGAGGCATGTCCAGAGAAGGAGGTGGTAAAGGGTATGGAGCACATGTTTTATGAGTAGTGTCTGAGTGTCTGAGAGATCCGGGGTTCCTGGAATAAAGGAGGCTCGGGGATACCTTATCACACTCTACCGCTCACCAGAAAAGACATTGCTGTGGGGAAGGGATTCACCTCTTTCGAAAGTAACAAGGGACAGGACAASAGGAAGTGGCCTCAAGTTGCACGAGGGGAGGTTTACATTGAGTATTAAGAAAACATTCTTCACTGAAAGAGTGYTCAAACATTGAAATAAGCTACCCAGGTAAGTGGTGKRATCATCAGCCCWGGAAGTGTTCAAAAGGTGCATGGATATGGCACTTGGAGATTTGGTTTACTGGTGAAYGCAGTGGTGCTGGGTTGGATTCAATAATTTTAGAGAACTTTTCCAGCCYTAGTGATTCTGTATTTCTATGAACTTGAACACAGGCTAATGAAAAAAACTCCTAAAAAATCAACCACAAGCCACAGCTATAAAGTTCACTTTGTCTCCTTCCCTTTACAAATAAAAAACTTACACTAAGAAATTAATGTGCATTACAGTTAGTTGATAGCATGAGATTATTTGATGTTAACTTACACTCCTGGAAAAAGTGAAACATAATGTCTGTTCCCTCCAAATTCGTAATTTTCAAAGCAGCAATAAAACAAGAATAACTGTCAGTATAATTAATATTATGTGCAGGGGGACAAATGTTTTACAATTTAATTTCAGTCTGAAATTTGTCTTTTGAGATTTACACGGTAGATTAATATATTTTCAGCATTCATTTAATAGYTTTTAAAGTGTTTTATCAAACAACCTAATGTGACAAATTTTCAGCAGCCTTATATCTTGACAATCACTTAAATACAGTGCTTGTTTTACATTATATACCATTATTTTGTTGGAATGAGTGTGGACTCATTGTTAATGGTCARACATCTTCATGTGAATCATTCTATTTTGTGAAATATTGTGGAGTACAAAAATTTCAGTCATCTAAAAGAGGGCCTATCTTAATTGACTTTGTATCATGATACTGATTCTTGAGCATTATCCTGGATTTAATAATGTGCTTGAAGGTTGTAAGTGCTGTCAGGAAATGATTACCATATGAGTTTCTTAAAAATTGCTTGAAKTGTGAAAATCTTTGGAAGTCCCCTTTCAGTTGAAAGTCCCCTTCCAGTCCCCTTTCAGTGGTTCTTTCCCAGAATCATGTTTGATATGAATCGTGTCTTGATATTTGTTTAATTTGAAATATATTCTCTTTTTCCATACTAAAATTCTCAGGAATGCTTCAGTTTATGCTGGATGCTAGTTGACAGGTGAATCAGAGTTCAACATCAGAAAAGAGAGCATATCAGGGAATGATCCAGGCACATAACTCAGGCCTTTCCTGAACTTTGTCTTTTCCCTGGAATGGGTTTTTTTGTTTCCTAGAATGCTCTTGGCTGGTATATACATTTTCAATACAGTGATTTACTATAAATTAATCAAAAATGCTAACGTTTTCATATGTCTCTGATATGATATTTTAAATATTTGGTCTCAGCTAAAATGACTACCGTATAAGAAATACTAACATAAACTACCATTTGTAAATATTTCACTCCTCAAACAAAACTTTAACTGAAACATTCTCCAGAAACCGTTTACATGACATGACACAAAACACATAAGCTTTGAGATGCATAGTGAAGATAAAAGAAACAGTATTGTTGCAAACCTTTATGGTGTGGAGAGTCGCAGAGTAAAGCATTTTTGCCGTATGATCTTGCAATTGCCCATGAATGCATTTTGATTTTAGTGGCTACCTGTTTTTAATTCAAGTCTGAAGAACAGGAATGCAAAAAAAATTAATTCACTCCAGTGCTGACTGATGTTCCAATTACCTTTTGAAATACTATCTTAATTACTGTATTTATTAATCTTTTATTAAAGTTGAGGCTTTTTTTATGGACATGATCTTGCATATGCCTTCAGCCCTTGCTTTGTGCTGTATTCCATCACATTTCAAGGCTAAGTAGGGTCAGAATAGGTCAATGGATGATTGTGAGATTACAAGCATATTTTTAGGTGCTACCACAAAGAATAYTGCTAATGATTAAGTATCCTGTTTTCACTCCTGAACATTACAAGAGTTACAGGACTGTGAATGAATTGTAAAAGCAAGGCCATAACCACTCAGCCCCTTTGAGTTATTAAAGACCCAAGAGATTATTTTGTGGCTTTTAAGTTTTGGTGCTAATGGGCTCATTAATCAGACTGAGAAATTCATAATAAGAGCCAGTATGTATGAGTAGAAGACAGACAAGTTCAAATGGGGTGTTAGACATACATTTTATTGTTCAGAATGATTGCTTCTGAAAGCTGCTGTGAAAGTGGCAAATTATCCATCTCCGTGCGTTTGAGTTGATGCCTTTATAGGAAGAAATCTTCAGTGAATCAGGTATTATTAGGCTCAACAGAAGGGTAACTGGGTTGAAACAAAAAMTGAAAGGGGTTCCAAGGCAGCTTCCTGCTTTGAGAAACTGTTTTAACACAAAGCTGAAAGGAATTGCTGATAGTCTAGAGAACTGTGCAGCCCTTCAGAAGGACCTGGACAGGCTGGAGAGAGGAACTGTCTGAAATTCATCAAGGACAAAACAGGGTCCTGCACCTGTATGGTAATAACTCTGTGCGCCAGTACAAGCTGGGGACTGACCTGCTGGAAAGCAGCTCTCAGGCCATGAAAAGGACCTGGGGGTCCTGATGGACAGCAAGCTGTCCATGAGCTGGCAGTGAGCTCTTGTGGCCAAGAAACCAACAGAATCCTGGGATGCATTAGGAAGAGCATTGAGAACAGGTCAAGGGAAATGATGCTTCTCCTCTACCCAGCCCTKGTGAAGCCACATCTGGAGTGCTGTTTCCAGTTCTGGGCTTCTCATTACGAGAGAGACATGGAGCTCCAGGAGCAAGTCCAGCAGAGGGCTCTGAAGATGATGAACCTCTCTGTTATGAGGAAAGGCTGAGGGAGTTGGGCCTGTTCAGCTTGGGGGAGAGATAGCTGAGAGAGGAYCTCATCAATGTATATAAATATGATAAGGGAGTGTCAATGAAATGGCRTCAAACAATAGGACAARAGGCAATGGACAGAAACTGATTAGCAAAATGTTCCCCAAATATGAGAAAGAACTTCCTTACTGTGCAGGTGACCACACATTCRAGCAGCTTGTCCAGAGAGCTTGTAGAGTCTCCCTCATTGGAGATATTTAAGAACCATATGGACACAATCCTGTGAAATGTGCTCTAGGATAACCTTGCTTGACCAGAGAGGTTGGACTGGGTGACCTTTCCAACCTTCCCTTTTGTAAACTGTATCCTACATTATTACACTGGTTCTAACAGACATGTTCCCATCCTATCCTCTGGAAATCTGTTCCAGAGCTGAATGCTTTAGCAGCAAGGATTTTTTTTTTTCTGATTTCCAGTTTTATTTTAATCAGATTTAATTTATGTGAGTTTCCTGTTAGACTTGTTATCCTCCGTTTTCCTTGTTTTCCTCTTCTGTGTCTGTAATCAGTATAAACAAGACAGGGGCTCTATTAGGACCTAAATATGCTCACCTTTACATAAATCAACATTACCATAAATCAACATGTTATCAACATTATTCTCATACTGAGTGCAAAAAGCAGCACTGCATCAGCTAAGAAAATGAGCTCCATCACAGCCAAAAGCAGTACAGTAGGAAAGAATGAAATGTTGTGCTAGGAAAGTAAGAAACTGAGATTGTCATGGTGACTACTTTCCTGAAGTGTTGTAATTTAAACCCRGAAAATTGTCATTCTGTTATCTACATGAGAAGGGTTGCATTCCTGCTGTGGAAACAGCACAATTTAAACAGCTGGGGCAGCTCATATTTTCCATACTTGGGAAGTGCTAGGGGTAAATCTTAGACAAGTAACAGCAAAACCAGACAATCACYAGAGTCAGTACCAGTATGTACCCAGGCTATACAATACTGCACCATTGTGACAGTTTGCACTGTGATTCTGTATTTTTGCTGCWTGTAGCGTTTTAAAGTGCCTCTAGATGATTCACAGTACTGTTCTCTTCTGCCATTTCCTTGAAATGGTGCTGTGAACGTTTCTGATGACAAATAAATCAATCTGGGCCAATTCAAGTCAGAGAACAGAATCATAGAATATGTTAAAGTTGAAAGGGGGTCYCAGGGATCTTTTAGTACAACTGCACAGGACAGTTCCCAAGGGTCACACCATGTACCTAAGAGCTTCTTGAACTCTGTCAGGTTTACTGTTTTCACCACTACGCTGGGGAGCCTGTTCCACTGCCAAAACACCATCTAGGTGGAGAATCTTTTCCTACTCTCCAMCTTAAACCTCCCCGATGTAATTTCTGGCTGTTCCTTCAGGTCCTGTCACTGGCACCATATCAGTGCCAGCCCTTCCTCTTCCGCTCATGAGGAGGTTGTAAATGCAATGATGTCTCCTCTCAGTCTCCTCCAGGCTGAACAGACCAAGTGACCTCAGCCAGTCCTCATACAGCCTTTCCCTCAATTACATCCTTATTATCTTCCTCTGGATGCTCTCTAACAGCTTAATATCTTATATTGTGGTTCCCAAAACTGTCCTCAGCACTTGAGGTGAGGCCACCCCAATGCAGAGCAGAGTGGGACAATCCTCTCCCTTGCCTGGCTGGCGATGCCATGCCTGATGCTGACATTCGACTTGCCGTTGACCAGGACCCCCAGGTTCTTTCCATGTCACTGCTCTCCAGCATCTAATTCCCCTCTCTGTACATCCAGACTTACCCCATCCCAGGAACAGGCRCTTCCTCTTGTTGAACTTAATCCAATTGGTGATTGCCCAGTCCTCTGACTTGTCAAGGTCTCTSTGCAGGGTTTCTCTGTCTTTGAGGGAGTCAACAGCTCCTCCCAGTTTTGTATCATCTGTGAAACTAGCCTAATGTCCCTCCCAGTCCAGTGTCTGAGTCATTTCTGAAGAAGTGGAAGAGCACAAGGCCTAAGATGGAGCCATGTGGACCCCTACTAGAAACAGGTCATCAGTCTGATGTCAAAGATGTCATCTTTTCAAGTTAGCTCCCCTAGGACYTGTTCCATAAAGTTCTCATCCAGGTGTTTTGGGAACCTTCTTGCCTGGGTTATACCAGCTGTGTGATGTACCCAGCTAATTGTGGCAAGTTGAAGTCTAAGGTAGTTGACTTGGAAATGTCCCTTAAGTTCTCAAAGGATGATCTATCAGCATCATCATCCTGGTTTGGAGGTCTGTAATAGACTCCTATGGTGACATCTGAAGTATCTGTTTTCCCCTTGATTCTCCCCTAGAGGCTTTCAACTGTGCTGTTGCCAGCTGTGAGCTCCATACATTCTAACACTTCTATTACATACAGTGTCACCCCTCTGCCTCTTCTGCCCTGCCTTTCACTCCTGAAGAGCCTGGAAACATCCAACAGGGCACTCATCACATCACTCATCCCAACGGGTTTGATTTGACTTGATGTCAAATCCCTGGGACTGGGCCAAAGGTGTCAGTRGACTCATCAGATGTCAATAGACAAAGTGTTGAGTAGATCATCCCATCATCTGGGTGCTACAACCCCCAGATTTTTCTGCTTGCACCAACCTCAGAGCCACACATTGACCTGACAGATCTGCCTCTTGCTATCAGAATTTTTTAGGTCCCCAAGCTGTGCTCCCTCATTCTACTAACTTTATTTTGGAATGGTAAACAAGCAATAATAAAGACCCCCCCAAAAATGGGAAGAAAAAAAAAAGAAAGAAAGATGAAGTAATTAATAATGAATTGGTTTACAGGCTGCTAGAGTTTTGGTTTTCCTAGATACCATGGTAAGAAGAAAATGTTATGCATTCATAAAGACCTAATGCCAAGAAGTTCCAGTGTTTGTAGGATGCAGGACCTTCCAGGATAGTGTTGGAAGAYTTTTTAAGTCAGGGGAAGCAAGATGTGTACATGTCCTCATCCATCTGGCAAATTGGGCCTGTTTTGTGTACAGGTTTAGGCTTCTTGAATCTTCTTGGATGTGAAAAAGAATATGTGCAGGGTGTGAGACAACATCCTTCACCAATACAGGAAAAAAAATGTTAATCATTCTGACATAGCTTGAAAGTTTCAGAAGTTTATCATAATAAACCAGCGTATCAGCTAATGTCTATGAGCAACTGATTGTGAGTTATCCTTAGAGTGTGAAATCCCAGAATGCCATATCATATTCACAATGAATTAGACTATAATATGGCTAATTCTGCAGCCTCATACCCTAAACTCTACTATTATTTTTTTWAATTAAATCAAAATATGCAAGTAAAAAAGAAATTTTTAGATTGTGAAACTCTAACTTAGTTATCTAGAAGTGTCATACTAAGATTTCAGTATGCTGTATGAGATTGTTCCCATAGTCACAGTCTCTTTTATCCTTGCTGTCTCCTTTCCCCAAAAAGCAGCACTTGCTTATCTCTCTTCCCACTAGCAGACTGGGAGGAGGAGGAGGATACACAGATACAAAGGATCTCTTTCCGCTGTCCTTTGAACTTTTGTAATGATGATACCAGGCTGGCATCTGGTGCTGGAAGAAACATAGTGCTTTGGATTACATAGGTCAGATGGAGCTCACTCTCAGTTGAAGTCTGAGATTTGGTTAGAGATTCAGGATCCTAGGTTCAAGTTTCCAGATGGAATCTGGGATTTGGCTAGAGAACCAGACCATAAGCATGTTAATAAATTCTGGTCCTTTGTCTAATGGGAGTTCATTATGAAAGGAAAAGTCCATTCTCCTTTTTATAGACATTAGGTATGTAATAAATGAACGCCTAGTATATAGATATCTATTCTTTTGGCATGAATTTGTGTGATTTTAATTTTTTAATTGTTAAGGTCACAGCATCCAAATCACAAAAATATAAAACATTTTAAATAAGACCCCTACATCMAAAAACAAAACACCAGCTAAGCATTTTACTTCTTTGGTAACTCTGATGTAACAGATTCTGAATAGCACTCTCAGAATATGACATTCTTTGTCAACAAATGAAATGATTTAATATTTTTGAGGTTCTTAATTATAACTGATACATGCTGATTAGTGAAATCAATGACATAACCATCAATGAAAACTAGYTTTTGCAAGATAATTTGATTCCATGTGGAATAATAATCATTACAAAGTAAGATTTAAAAAAATCTAATTTAATTGTGTTGGTGTCATCATTATAAAGATATATGACATTAAATTCCATTTGGTAATAGTTTAATTTTATTAGCGCCTTAATGTTCCTATGATGCACAATCTACTAGATATTTGGGTGATTGCCTATCTATATTTAAACATAGATATGATTTGTTTACATGGCTCTGCTGTTCTAATATKTTATGCTTATTTAAGGCTTTGTGTACTGCTAAAAGTTAAAACTCCTGCTTGGAATGTTATTCTTAATAAATTAAGTTCTGTGGGTTCGTGAAATGTGTTCCACCATCACAATGCCACTCTATAGTATTAGCTTTYTGGATTAATATGCTATTGCAAAGTTTGATGTTGGTTCCTATTAAGAGGTGGAGTTATTTCTTTTATTTTTATAATGGGATTTAATGTCAGTTGAACCAGGCTTAATTAAACTTTGTCTTATAAATCATTTTATTGAGAAGTGCAATGAAATCTTGTGAGTTTTATGACTTTTTAATTAAAATGAATTAAGYCAGCTTGTGGTTAAGTGCCTTCCTGCAAACTAGTTCCCTTACATTTCCAAGCTATTCTAAGATGTTCTAGACACACAATTTAAACTATATCAGGAGGTAATGGTTTAAAACCTCATTCCAGAAAAACCTACATTTTTAGGGACTTATTGACACTTAATGTAGTAATTTTAAAAATAATTGAGTCATGTTTTGATCCAATTATCAATTATGTTAAGGTAGCATAACAGCATGGTCAATATAGGTCATGACCACATATACATCTTTCATTTTCTGTTGTGTTAGCATCCTATACATGTTGAGTTAAAAAGCAACATATTGAGTTAAGTTGTGCATATCAAACCATTTACAGTTATAATAATAAACATAATTTTAAACTTTGTCAAATTTATTTGTTCTGTGCTTRTGTATTTTATCTGTAATTATATTACAAATTTCAAGAAACTTCCATCTCATTATTTTGTCATGTCTATGTCTGTAATATTCATCTCTGCTGCCGTATATAAAATAATATGCAGTTAATTTTTATTAAATATGTTTAAACAGTACATTTCAAAAAGTATGAATTTAGAGAATTAAAATAAGAGTTTCCTTCTATTGAATAAGTCAGGGAAGGACAGCATGTGACATACTAGAGTCAGAGTATACTTCTATTGTTGTAAGTCTTGCACATTATTTTCTTGTATTTGTTATAATGTCTTCTATTTCAGTTTTGATGACCAGTCAGTCTCTCCCCTGGTTGAGACACAATCAAGCAATTATAGGCAAGATTGGTTGGATTTTGATATGCTAAAAACTGAATTTAGAGGGTATAACAGTGGAATAATCCATTTCCCTCTGTTTTGATGTTCTTACATTTAAGTCCTCCTTGACTGATGTTTTGTAATTCTTTCCCACTTCTCATCTTAAAAATTCTAYCCAAAACAGCATAACAAAATTCATTATTATTTTTCATAAATTATTTGTTGCAACTTACTGTTCCCAATACTGCTTTTTACATTTTCAGTTTTCATAAAAATTTAGTTCTTTTTTTTTGCGCCTCCAGTCTTCAATTACTTCACTTTCTTTCTGTCTATAAATTGAGAATATGAAAATACATTTAAAATTTCTCCATGGAGATAAAGCACCCTAAAAGAAATATTTGGAGAAAAAATATCTGTAGAATTATGATTCTACTGTGTTCTGTTGATGTAGAGTAGGTAGTTCAAGGAGGGTTTAATTCAGTCCTTAGGATTCAGACAACTAAATGCAACACTTTTGGGGGCAGTTGTTTGTTGTTTTTTGTTTGTTTTTAKTTTTTTAATGTAGTTTATAGGGGTTTTTTTAAAGGTTTTTAGTTTTGCCTATTTTTATTTGTCCTGGTTCTGTCCAGTTATTTTTTTTTTGCAGTAGCCAGGAGGGAGGCATAACTAGGACACAGAGGTTAGTCTGTAAAACCTGATGTCATTGATGGGAGGGGGGAAGAAAGGTCTCTTCCAAGGGGAATGGGTTCTTTCTGGTCAAGTAAATGCGACAGAGGGATCCGTCTGGTGTTGTCTGTTGGGGATGGGTGGAGCGGGTGTGAGGGCTGTGGTTCTGTGTGAATACTTTCCTTTCTTRTCTCTRTCATTAGTATAGTTGCTGTTACTCTTTGTTTCCTTACCTCATTGCTGTTTCCTGTAAATTGTTCCTATCTCAACCACTGAGCTTTACCTTTTGTGCCTCCAATTTTCCTCTCCAGCCCACTGCAGTGTGGAAGGGTGAGGGGAAAAGCAGGAGAGCAAGAGAGTGTCAGTGGTTTGGAGAGTCTCAGTGRGGGCACTGAACTGGGGAGTACGGTTCCTAAACTGCAACAGTACCATAGYTTTCAATACCGTGAGATCTTAATTGCTGTAAACTATTTGCATGATAACTAGATATTAAAAATCTGGTCTGAACAATGTCAAAAAATAATCTTTAATTCATTATGTTGGTGGTCCCCTCMGTCTTGTCATATGTGTAGACAGAAATCTACATATTYRTAATATAACTATRTGACTGACATGTTATTTGAGAAATAGTGAAAGAAAGACAGTGAAAATATCCAGGAAAATGTACTATGAGTATGTCAGGACTTACAATATATATTACATACTCATATTATGAGTATGTAAAGACTTACAATATGAACTCTATTACAACTGAGTTTATAAAAATTTCAAACAATAGCTTTTACTAATTCTGACAATTTTTAATTATGATATTATAATATAATCCTCAATCCTCATGTTGTTTTCAAAATATATTTATATATGTATTGAAACTATAGCTATTAACTCTAATAATTTATGTTTTGTTTTTCTCATGAGCTGCAAGGATATGGCAAAGTATACCCATATCTGGGTATGGCAGATATTGACTAATCCTATGGTTTATTAGCTTTAACATGCTTTTTAATTTTCTTGCAGTATTACTGAATCTGAAATACTTTCCTCTTTTCAGGAGAATATAATGGAAGTTATAAGAAATCAAGAATTTTTACTTCTACCTGCTGAAGAACTCCATAAACTTCTTGCCAGTGATGATGTGAATGTTCCTGATGAAGAGACCATTTTCCATGCCTTAATGATGTGGGTGAAATATGATATGCAGAGGCGATGCAATGACCTAAGTATGCTGCTTGCCTATATCAGATTACCACTCCTTCCGCCTCAGGTATTTTTAAACTCATGTAATCATCATCATCATCATAACAACAAGAATGTCATTGTTATTGTGTCTTTTTGAAAACTCAGTTTATAATCTGCAACTCCTGAGTACTCTGTTTAAAAAAGAACCTGTTCAGAATCAGAAAAAATTAGTGGTAACCTTTTAGCCAGGGTGATCTCAATAAACTTGAGGATTGGACCAACACATTCACAAGAAAGGCAGAGTTGTAAAACTGAAGAGGAGTAACTGAAGATTTCATAACATGCTAAGAAAAAMCAGGTAGAATAATAAATATTCTCAGAAAAACCAACAAACCAGAACAAATAAACCAACAACAAAAAAMCCCTAAACACWTGGGATTTATACAGATACCAGGATGAGGAKGAGTCAACAGTATGAATTAAGAAAACTCTTTATTGTTTTACAACACAAAAAATTATGTCACCAGGCAATATGAAGTCATTATTCCCATAATACCTGGTGCTGCTAAGGGTGCACCTACACAATTGTTTCCAATTTTGTACTCCATGATTTGAAAGAGAAGGTGAGAGTAACCTATTCTCTTAATAGCTCCTTTGGGGCAGATCAGAGTAAAGCAAGGCTGAATGACTGGTGTTTTTAACCATACACATGTAGGCTTTATTGTAGAACAATTTGATTGCACAGAAAAAAGGTATATAACTTGTTACAATATAAAAGCATAAAAATATCACTTAAGAAAATGTTTAAGAAAGAGAAGGAAGGCATAAGAGTAGAAAGACCTTACCACCCACRGGCCTCAAGACAAGACTTGTTTGGGGCAATTTTGATATCTCTTGAAGTGATGGTCACCATCTTGGTTGAAGTGACAGTTTCAGACTCCATCACCAGGTGATGGAGGAAATCCCAGTGAAATCCACAGCACAGGAAAGCTATTTGGTTTATATTCAGTTCAGGTAGGAATGCCCAGGTACCCCCCTTGGAGTGGGAAATTTTAGCTGGATGATGTAATGCGGATCATGGGACACTTCTGGAGTTTTTGACACCTGCTAGATACAGATGCCTATTACATCAATGAATTGGAGTCCCTTAAGACCCATTATGGTCCATCAGCAGAGATTGATACCTTCCAGCTATGTGTGAATGCCCCAGTACTTCCCCAGAAGGGGAGTTATCACAGCTGAGTCACTTGAGTAAGGACAAAAAGACACCGGTGTGCCTTGCAGGATTTGCCTCTGTCCTTACCTGGTTCAACACCAGCTGTAGCCTGAGGTGTCAGCTGTGCTCTCCCACTGTACCTGAGATGTTATTTTGCACATCAGCAGTTTGCCCCTGGTTGTTTGAGCCATCAGCATTCCAATCTCTCTTCCAGTGTCACTTTTGAAGTCCCCCCTTTATCTCATTTCAAGTTCCCCTCGCAGTCCAAATTCTGGTTAGTAGGCATATTTAGGGAGGCATGGGTTTTGATGGTTGCAGATGAACAGCTGAATCTTTGCAGTTTTCTACAGTGGGCAAAAGTCTTCCGATGATTTTAGCAATGTTTAAGCCATCAACCATTTCAGTCTCTTACACAGCSCTGGTAACACATGTTTTGGCTATTGCTGAGCTGCATTTGTATAGCAAGGAGGTAGGTGACTAGGAAGCTGGGTACATGAAAAGGAAAAAGTTTAAAAACTGTTTATAAARAAATTTAGAAAGAAATGTTTTGTAGTGATATACTGGCAATTCTCTTGAACTTTCTGTTCTGTTTAATCTGGAAATTAGGTCTTATACACTGGTGCTGGTCTGTAACTGAGAACTGCATCATAAAWGTGTCAACTCTAATGCTAAAAAAGCAAGGTCTTTTTCAGAATTAGAATTAAGATATAACAGAATTTCAGCAAAAATTATTGAGAACTGTGAGAAATAGCTACTCACTTTTCATAGTTTAGGAAGGTTTATTAAACYTTATMAAAAATACAACAGAAGACTGAATAAAGGAAAAAGGTTATGTCACYGGGAGCAAAAGATTTTCCCCACMATGTGTTCCATCCCCTCACAATGGAGGTTTACCCTTTTTAACCCTTTAACCCCTCCCAAAGTTCTGTCCATCAACCYCTCTTCACTGTYCTGTAGTGGAGATCTCTTCCTCAAATCCTGATTGGAGGTCAGATGTCACCATTGTGACAAGCTGGCCCTCCCAGATGTCCCAACTCCAGCTGTCCCTTGATAACCATGCAAGGGGGTAAAACATAACTATAAATCTATAAAACTTTTTTTAACCTATATACATGATATTTGTCTATTAATTGTGAGAGTCAATCATCGCATTACTGATTTATCACAGAACTGGAAGTGAAATTTTACTTTTTATTACCAAAAGGGTTTTTTTTTCCCTTGCTGGGGTTTATACTTAAATATGTATCAAATAAAACCCTTTGTCATTTTCATTGCACTGMAAATTAACTGATGATTTCTCTGTAAAGAAGCCAGGTCAAAATTAGCAGCTCATCATTGGACCTTTGGAAAAAAAAACCCCAACTATTTTCATTCCTTACTTTTAAATTCACTTTAAAAAGAGGAAGTCAGAGACTATGAAAGTTATTGACAGACTGAGTTTCCATGATACCTCATTTCACTCTCAAGATGCAGTAATTATATTGGCAATGTAGTCAGKCTTAAGTAGTACAATATTAAACATTGTAATTCATAATCCAGTAGATAAATTTAGGAGAAGGCAAACCAGTGTTAACTTGTTAAAAAGAAACTATCATGAAGCTGAAAATTAAATAATAGAWCCTGCAATGTTGCCATAGAAACTTTTTTGCTTCTTTGATTTTCTTGGAACCATCTTCTAAACTAAAATGGTTTTTATCTCTTCATTCAAGTCAAAAAAGAAAGACTGATGGCTTGGCCAACATAAGAACTTATTTCATGTTATAATTGGTAACAATATAGGTAATAAGCAATATTATAGAATAGATAATATAATAAGAACACTTTTCAATAGATGTTCGAGATATTTAATGTTCATCCATACAGAAAACATAATTTATGTTCAATTTTATTTTTAAGGGATTTGGGGAGAGTAAWAATGTGGTGGCATCCTTATACCTTGTTAATGCTGAAGTATTTTAGATMATTTATTTGAATTGTTAATTCAAGCTTATCAAATATTTTCCCTGTGACTTTTGATAACATTTTTTACAGAGAGTAACTTAACAAGCAAATTAAGAAACAAGCAAAAACTGTATTTAAGAGGAACTTTTTTTATGTTCTTCAAAAAAGTATAAGAAACTACTTTTGTGCCTGAATGGTGCCACTGTTGTCCTCAATTTTCAAYTTTTGAATGCATTTTAAATAAAACCCTTTTAATGTTAAAAAACCCTAGCAAAATTAGTTCATGTAAAACAATACAGAAACACTACAGATAATTTATATACAGTTAATTTATATATATATTTTTTACATGATGTGATAAACGTAATCACAGAATCAAAAGACAGAATGCTTGAGGTTAGAAGGGACCTCTGAATAAYCTCTGTTCCAATACTTCTGCTCAAGCAGAGATAACCTAGAGCCATTTACACAGGACTCTGTCTAAACAGTTTTAAATAACTCCAAGGATTCTGCCAGTGCTTAGTCATCCTAACAGTATTAAAGTGTTTCCTGATGTWCTTAGGAAACCTCCTGTGTTTCAGTTTGTGCCCATGGACTCTTGTCCTGTGGGCACCACTGAAAAAAGACTGGATATCTCCTTATGCACCTTCTATTCAGTTATTTATGAACATTAGTAAAATTTCCCAAAGGCTCCTCTTTTCTGGCGTGAGCTGACCCAGCTCTCTCAGCCTTCYCTTAYAGGAGAGGTGCTGCCATCCCTTCATCATCTTTGTGAGCCTTCATTGTATTCTCTACAGTGTGTTCRTGTCTCTCTTGTACTGAGGAGTCTAGAACTGGACACAGCTCTCCTGGTTTGACCTCTCCAGTGCTGACTCTAGGGGAAGAATCATTCTCCTTGACTTACTGACAATACTTTGTGTAATGCAGCTCCAGATACCACCTGCCTTCTGAGGCAAGGGCGCAGTGCTGGCTCCTGTTCTGCCAAGCTGCTTTCCAGCTGGGTGCCCCACAGCATCTATTAGTGCATGAATGTACATTACGCACACACATATGCATGGACASGCAAATACACAGAGGAATTTATTTAATTCTTTTATAGTAGAATGTAGTTAGGAACCCTTTTCTTAGAAGTGAAAACCTATAGTTGTGGAAAGATATATCCAATAAAGTATGATTAGAACAGTTGAAGGTGTTCTTACCTAGTTCCCTGATGACATGTGGTATAGTGATTGCCATTCCCACCCCTCAGGGAGCAAAATAGTTCATCTAAATCCTCACTAATTGTGTGTAGACRAAAGTTTAACCTCGTCTGCAGGTGAAGCTGAAACATTAACTTCTGACCATGAAGGCAAATAGCATAGAAGAGATTATATCTATGTCACTGAACTCTCCTTTTTCTCCACCTTTCCCAAAAGACAATAATTTATTCTATGTTTGTATCTCCTGTTCCCTGACTCAAGCTGTACTGTGAAACATTCCATGCAAGGCAGCAGCATAGTTTAGCCTCTGCCTGTTTTGATTACTAATGATGTAATCTCATTTACTGAGACAAAAACCTGGTTCCTGCTTTTTGTCAGTACACAGTGTAATGTATCTGTTAATGTTGACACTGCAGCATGAGCCAAGAATGTGTGCAGCTTCTGTTGGGCAAAACATTATTTTTATGGTGTTTTTTAAGAGTGTGAGAAGTTGCTAATGATATCTGGGCTGCTGAASAAATTTGCAAGTAAGAGAAGTTAACATGATACTGAGTACCTAGAATAGCATGACAGTAAAGAAGAGGATGTTTAGTGTTTTTAAGCAAAGATGTGCATGATGAAAAGAGCACAAATATTTCCTTATAGAAATACTTAAGTTAAAGTTAATTTGTATTCCACCAGTGTACTGGGTTTATAAAGGCTGTTATTTGCATCTGCCTGTAACAGTAGATCACTGGTTTAACTAGGAAAGTTAAAAAATAACATAAAGCAGAGATATTACTGTCTTTTCCTCTACAACACTTTTAATAATATCACTTTCAGAGGCTTGCAAATCACATCAGTAGGATAATACATAGTCTTTGGGTATTAAATACACTATGGCTCAGATCCAGTGAATCTGTTAYAGGTATCTAAATTAGATTTCTTGCCCAGGAGCAGAAACAATGCATTCCTTATAAAATGAAGTACTTAAATACCGTTTAAGCCACTGGAGAGAAAGTGAATAGATCCACATGAGTTCTCTTATTTCTACAGAGATGCTGTAGGTAAACTGTAGGAAGAACTGGGCCTCTAAAATCCCCTTAGAATTTATACATTACATCTGACTGTACATGATCGTAAAAATGCATATGAATTTGCATGTAATAATTGAGTAGAAACCCTTTAAATCTTGGCTTAGATAACTGACATGATTATGTAAACTTGTAAATTCCTTCCACAACTCAGCTGGCATTTGGCAAAGTATTTCTTTGGCTACTAAAAAGCCCCAATTAACCAGGCAATTGCCAGAAAGGTTCTTAAGTTTTGACCTTTTCAACATATATTGAGCTAGAGAAAACAATTGAAGGTTCCTTTGCTTAGCAAAAATGGAGGGTAAGATTCTATGTCAGTCAATCTTTAAATTTGTCTTTGAGAGCAGTGTGATTGATATTTTGAAATGAGAAGCTTCCTCAGTTCTCTAAATGTCTTCAGTGTCACTAAACAAGTGTGACTGATAAGAACTCACAYCTGAGGAGAGTTCTAGGCTTTTAAGGTTGGTTCCTACGTACTGGTTGGGGGTAAATCCGAGGAGTGTCTGTAAACTTTCTCAGCCTCTGCAACATTTTGTGAATTCTTTCAATCATTTCTAAGTAATTGCATACCAGGAGATTATAACTTGAATCTGAAAAGTCTGAAGATATGATTCTGTTTCTTGTTCACCTATGTGTGCAGGTTTCTCCACATCAGCTAGATTCCTAACCTCTCACTATAGGCAATGAAGATCTGATGCACTTCCCAACGCACAGGAACAAACSTGTGTGCTGATTTGAGAAGTCCCATGGATTATCATGCTGCCTGGCTCCAAGCAATTTTTCTAGAAACATTCCCTTTTAAATCCACTACTATAATTACTAGCTCTTTGCAGATTCTTAGACACCCTCTGGCATTTCAAATGGTGCTAAATGCTTGGTTTTGTGCAAGTGGCTTAAGCCAATTAAGCCAAGCAAAATTTTTAAAGAAATATTTATGTTAATATCAATAAAAAAATTAATTGCCTTAAGAATTAATAACTTCCCAGCCCTCAAAAGAATGAATTTCTGGTAAGCTTCTAGGATGATGTCCATATTCCTCTCTTAAGTTATCAATGCAATAAAAATTGCATTATAATGACAGTTAGTTGAGTATAGCCAGTAGAAACAAGATAAACTGTTATGTTTTTACTCTTATATATCATACATTAAAGCTAGCTATTTAACTTTTTTATAGCAGCTTCTCTAGCAGCGGATATAGCTTGTCAGCTGATACTTTACCTGAATAAAGATAATACTTCAATGCAGTGTGTAAGATACAGTCCAAACAAATTTTTTTTTTGTGTTTTAGATAGTTCTAAAGTTGTCCAAAWGTCCTATCAATATGGCTGGAATTTKTTTTTTTTTTTGTGTGTGGATAAATGACATGTGAGCATTTGTAAATAGTGAAAATGATAACTGCTAAACACAGTTATATGTGACCTTAATTTCCAAATGCATTTTATTATCAGTAAAGTTTAGTGAAAACCAGTAAATATCAGTAAAGTTTCAGTAAATGCTTTGAAGCTGTCACAAGGCACTGTTCAAATAAAAGAGTGTGAAAACATAATTCTATAATACTATTTCTTTATATCACATACAGGCAACTTACCTGAATTTAATTCAGTTTCTCATGATATACTGAGCTTATGGTTCACTACTAAATATTTTGGGGTAAATTTATTTAACRGAAGACTGGATTTCCACTAATTAAATCACATTTTCACATAGTCATAAAATACCAACTTGCTCCACTTAAATCTATTCTGTGTTRTGAAATATTTAGAACAATAATTTTTTAAAGTATGTTTCATACATATCCCCATTAGAATGTATAGACTGTGTCCATGTGAAAACCCATATTTATGAATAAATTAGACTATATTAACTAAATAATCAATTAGAAGCTCTGGTCATATAAGTAAGAGGATATCTTTCCTTGACCTTTGAAATAGCACCATTCTTAAATGAGTTACGTTCATAATACTGTTACATTTGCATAAAATTATGTCTTCCATTTTGAGAAGACGTGTTTTGCCTGTTGCTTATGTTTTTACAAGGTCATATGATCTGTAATAATTTTTTGGCAGGTTTACATCTTTTTCTCTCTTACTGACTATCAGATTGACAATCATATTGTCATCAGTTGCCCCTGGCTGGATGCCACTCTACCCTCCCCTCCAAAACTGGACAGGGAAGAGGAAGTACTATGCAAGGCTCACGAATTGAGACAAGTTTTGCTGCTCATTTTTGATGTTCCATAAGCCATGCCTCCAGAGGTCATGCAAATATAASTTATCGAACATAATTAAGACAAAGATCAGCCACTGCTTTCAGCAATTGTTAACAGGTAGTTTTAGAAGCAAAAACCATTATTGCTGTTGAAGTAATTTAAATCTGTCACTCTTAAATAAAGAAAGTAGGAAAAAGGGAGGGCTAAAAAATGGCTTGGACTTACCCTCTGTAATGTAAGTCCCTAGTTTTTGTAATGTAGTTACCTTTTCTGCTTTCAAGAACAATATAATTTTCTTTTCTAGTTTTTTTAGTTGAGTCATCAACATTTCAGAGATTGTGAATGTCTTAAAAGAATTCTTCCTATTCAACATTTTTAACAGGTAAACATTAAATATACTGTCTGGAAAAGGTGCTTAAATACAGTCCCCCTTCTGTGATGTTTTCTTGTCCATCTTTTTTGCCTACTTCTAAGACTGAAGATCGTATTTGAATCAGGAGAGCATTATTTATGGGAAAAAATGCTTCTTTTATGTTTCATTTCTTTTTATTTATTCTCTTATTAGAATTTTATAAAAATTACATCAATTCTGGTAGACTACAGCTTACTGCAGTTAAGAGGTAACTACAGTAAAAAAATAAAAAGCCAGTAATTTTCAAATATGGGCTGTTAGTTGTTATTGACTGAATAATGTCTGTATTCCGTTTGTTAGCATCTGTCGTGCTTTTACCTAATCTCTTATTTATCACTTTTGGAAGAAAAAAATAAAGAATTCAATTCAGAAGAACTTCAAATAAAGACATCTGTCTTCAAACAAAAGGAGACCAGACAACATTTTGTCAAAGGCCAACCTTTTTGTTGCTTCTAGTATTGGGGTGTTTTTTATTATTTCTCTTATTTYACATGTGATCGGGGTTTTATTAAGTTTTGTTTCACTTTCTTTTGAATGAAATTTGACCTTTTGAATGCAATTTGACATTTTATTATTTCTWATGTAGTATTTTAATCCTATGGCAAAATATACGTAGCTCTTGGAATTATGAACTTAATTTTTTCCTCAAGGAGTAGAGAAGAAAACTTGCWAGGGGCTCTACAAGACATTAATCTTACCTAACTTTATCTAGAAACTTGATATTTACTTTCAGAAGCAATTTATCTTGAAATAAAGATATTTTTCTTCCTTTTCTGGAGAATAAGCATACCGTGATGAAGTAAAATGTAGATCTGGGCATCAGTAGAATTGTGTAGTAAGCTTGCATCTTAGATTTTGCCCTCCTTATTTCAGTCTCTCTGTAAAATACATAGATTGGTAAAAYTGTCATGAAAAGATGTCACTGGAGGCAGAAGCTGGAGTGGGAGGGTTTAAAACAATTTCTATTTTCCTAAAGTGAATAGCATTTGAATCAATAATACATCTAGTTGATAAGTCAATTGGTCAAATTAGTACCAGTTTCAAAGACAGACCTGTTTGTACAAGGAGTTCAACAAAAGGAAATATGTGTGCCAAAAATGTGTGGGCATATTTATGAATTAATTTAAAATTTTAACAGTGTTGTAAAAGATAACATGGGTTTACTTATAGAAAATAGTACTGAAGATTTTAATAAATGAGATTGCTAAACCATAAGCTTTGGAGAAGAGGTAATGTTGTGAAAGTGATTTCAATACCTCAGTTTAATTACTTGCCACAGATGCTACCAATGAATGTTCCAATTCCGTTACATAGTTTATTTGAGAGGAAGAGGGAAAAAGTCAGTTTCTTTATTTCTGTATCAAATGTACAGCCTCAGGGAATGTGTGTGTACTGGTTGATTGTTTCCCTAGTAAATTCTTTAGGGTAATCTAATGCTAAGTTAAAGAAAACAAGCTTCAACTATGCTATATTAATTTTTTGGTTTGGATTTTGTACCCTGATGTGGGGGAGGAATAGGGAGGACTTGGTTATAACTGAAGGGTAGAAAGCCAGTTTAAAATTTCTTCTGAATATGGAATAATATTTAATGTGCTGGGGAAAACGAATTGCAAATCAAATGAATACTGAGCACATTTCCTCTGCCAGTGACTATGGTCATCAAAAATGCAAGCTTAGTAGATGTCAGAATTTGGATTTTAAAGAGAAAGCACAATTGGATTTTTTCCCAAATTCCAGTCTGAGACTAATCATTATTACTGCAATGTGACTGATCYCTATGCAATATATTACCACCTGCATGCATGCAGAGATCACAGACTTGCTTTGAGACTAATGAAAGTCTGTGGTGTCTAAGCAGTAAATCCCGATGTAGATTATTTGTAATAGAAATGATTAGCCACGTGYTTCTAGGAAAAACTGGTCTTAAAGATGCTTAGTCTGCTGCATCTTATTGCTGAGAAGAAAATAGTCTTTGTCTGAGGATACAGAAATCTGAGGGATTTAGTATAGTCTTTCTTCATGAGTTAGTTGAGCAGCTGGCTTGACTAACACATCATGAATAATTTAGTCCATAAGCAACACAAATATTGAATTTCATAAGCTGAATATTTGTTTTACTACAGAAAAATGCCTGGAAATCTCTGCACTAAAAAAACTTTACTGAAATCATTAATTAAACATGAATAAGAAAAAAAAGAATTTAAAAGAGATCCAGAATGTTCAATGAGCTGAAAAAAGATGGTAGAAAACAAAGTGAGATGTGAYAAATTTGAGGTATTATTAATTGCAGATTTTTTCTTTTTTTTTCCTAAGAAAAAATATTGAAATTACTGTTTTAAAAGGTAGAAAAACCTCAAATAAAAAAATAGAAATAAGCTTTTTAAAAAAATTCAATATAAGGCTCCTAATTACAAGTCAAGTGAGTAAAGCAGATGGTTATGTTGGATTTAGCTCAATACATTCAATTCCTAGCAAAACAAAAAGGTTGTTTATTAATATTGCGAAGGTTCCTATGGATCAAATGGAATTTAGTAATGGAGTTGAAACTTCAGGTACATACAGGATCAGTTTGAGACCTTGTGTTCTCTGTGTTTGGAAGTCCCCCAAAAAGTTAACAAATTTTATAGATTTTTAATTGTTTAAAACCTAAAGGGGAGCTTGAGGGAATGTTGAAGTGTTTTAATTTTCTTTATATAAAATCTAATTGCAAATGAAGGTCTGTGTAATAAATGACACTATTGATAATACCTCAGAATGCAAAAATTGGCAGAAAATTCTATGACTGCAGTGCATTTTACTTTCAAGATCTAGTAATTTAAAAGAAAGAGTTAAGTGATAGATATCTTTGCAGTAAATTCACAATTATACAATTCTTGATGTTGTACCGTCTGTTATGAAAAGCAAAGGGGTTTTTTGTGTACAGAACTGTCCCAATTTTCCATGATTTCTGATGGTTTTAATGATGACAAAATTTTAGTCTGAACTTTTAAAGGTTTTTAAATTTATTTTTGTTCTCTGAGTATAATTCTTAAACATTTTAACAATGTTAATGTTTAATAAATAGTCCCAAATATTTTCTCACATAAACAGTGCAAATGTGCTGCTCTTCTCACTCCTGTTCCCYTAGGATTTTTTTTCATTAATATCTAATTTAGTGTGTATAAAAATAAGATTTGCTCTATGTTTTTCCTCTTGAAAGTATTACTGGTGACTAAAATATCTTTCTGATTTTACTTTTCTTTACTTTTTTTTACTTTATTTTTCTGAATAGTTAATAATATTACTACTGGATATCATTTAAATTTCTAGTGTAAGCATGTAAATTAATACCTTGTATTGTCACAACAGTCATAATGATCTCTTACTAAAACCTGTTCTTTTCAATAACAAATGTTACGCAGAATATGTAGTTAATATCAAAGTAGCAAAAAATCAATCTGATATTGAAAGAAGGAAACCATACTTTAATTCTATTCCCCAGTACCTGTGATTAATTTTCATAACCTCATCCCAGGCAAGACCATCAAATTGGTAAGAAAACACGCCGTAAATTTTCAACTGAAATTTTTAACAGTAATTGCTTAGGTCACTATTATGCCTATCCCATAAATTCAAAGGTTTTTAATGAAGAAGTTTAAATACATTAAACAATTGTCTTTATACCAAAAAAAAGTGCTATCCAATTGAAGTAGCTAAGAGTTTATTCCTTATGTAAAAAAAGAAGTAGCACTTCTTGAGGGACTTTTTTTCTTTCATGTTTGCAGTGAAACATAAATAGCCTGATTTTTCTTTAAATGGGTATGTTTATATAAACTTTAATCAGAATGGCAATTAATTAAGTTCAAATTTGCAGTTGCAATAATATTACAGGCATTTACTTCAACTGTCTTATAGTCAGAAAACACAAAATGTCAGCAAATTTATTCTTTTCACCACATTAATCAATAGAAATGCTTGTATTCATATGGTAATATTTTGATGTAGGAATCATGACCTCTAGCAGCTTTAGACAGATAAAAATTCTTCAAATTGGAGCTTTGTCCATAGAAACACTGCATCTCCTAACATCTTGAGCAGCTTGAACATGGTAAGACTTTGAAAGTATACTGACAACTATTTCTGTAGAAAGTTTCAAAGCAGTATTTTTATTCTTTCTAGAAACTCATATAAAACCTTTGTTTGCTTTTCWTTTTAATCTGTACAAAGAACAATCATGACCTTACATTTCAGAATTCCATTCTTTCCTAGCAGCAGCATTACTGTGATCATCAACAATAACCAGCTGTAGCAAGTCTGTACATGGAAGACTCATAAAAGGACAATGATGGCTAATAAAACTTCTCTCTTGAAAAACATTCAAAATGCAAAATTTAGGTCATTAATTCTTCAGGATTTTGTTTCATATGGTAATGTGATTCTCTGACTCAAGGTTGTCAAGTGACTTGGGATATATTTTGGATCAAGGAAGAGACTTGTGGACTTTTATAAAATGAAATGTGCCTTGAAAATCCACATTTCATTTATTCACAATGCAGTTAAAGGACTTTTAACTTTTTGTTCTTCTGTTATAATTATTAATACTATTAAGATAATTCTAATCCTCTGTTCTGTGTGACATTGGCATGTAAGTTTCTAAGGGCACAGAACTCTAGGGTTTTTCAGAGGGCAAATGCATCTAGATACTGGGATAATTTTTAGAAAACTGGAAGTTGCTTTCTGCCTGTGAAAAAATTAATATGTTTGGGTGTGAAATTTAATCCTAATCAGTGGTGTACAGAATAATTATATGTTTTTAAGGGCTATTCAAGATTCTAAATCATAATAAACACTCGTGGGAAGATACGGACCACATAATGCMTAATTTTGAATGATGCTGTCCCTCTTTTGGAAATATCTATCTCTTGGATTACAGGTCAAAACTTTTGCATGTGCTGAGTATTTAATTTTGGCRCGCAGGGAGTACTTCCTCATTTTGTTCACTTTTATAGCCCTGATATCTGTCCTGGAGGAAATACCCATGGTTTTTTTTCATTTTAGTGGTAGGAATCCGATGGTGTTTCATCATCTCCCCTTTTGGACAATTTCTGTGTCTGAGGCATGTATCAAGGTGGAATCTGAGGTTAGTTCATCTTGACTGAGTCAATATTGTCACACCTTGCACTTTTCACAAGATAGAACGTTTTATCTAAATAACCAGGGGGTGTTCTTTGCCTCTTCAGAAGTATAAGGTCACTACAGAATCTTTGGTGGGGCAGCTCTTTGCCTCTTCCATTGCCTTATAGTCTCTCCCAAGAATGGAGTAAAGGAAAAAAGTGGTCTTTTTCTTTCCAGGTAGGTGGAAACTSTTTCCCCAGTAGTGGCTGAATTTCATCCTATACGACACAGGGTAGAAAGGGATCAGTTCCATCTCTCAGATGATCAATTATGTAGAATATGTGCGACTTTGCTTAAGGTCATTCAAATCAAGTATTCGGATTCCCACAATCATAGCTGCAAATCACTGGGATAACAGAGAGGCTGGGGGAGAYCTGTCAGGAAGCAACAAATGCAGAGCCGGTCATCAAGGAAAGAAGGAGGCAGCTGAGGGTAAGAGCAAGGCAGGCAGCAATAGGTGCAGTCCTGCGGTGCACCCACAGTCGGTCACTGAACCAGTACCCAACTACTCCTTTTTTCTCATTAGACTTTTTCCTTTTGGCAGTACTTGAGTGCAGTCCAGATCTCAAACTGAATGTGCTTCTCTGAGTTGAAACATGCCTGCTCTCTGCAGCATGGTGCTAGAAGTCATTTGGAAGTACACCTAAGAAAGGACTTTTTGGGGGTTTAATTGGAAAAATGAGAAACATGATGACAAAAAGTGACAAAAAATTCTCAGAATATTGCTAGTCTGAGAAGTTTTAGCAATGGTAATGTTAACTATGCTGGCACTGATACTGTAGTATTTTGAGAAGCTACAGCTCTGTGAATTTCCACATTACAAAGCCCAGCAATATTCAGTTAGTATTAGATACAATTCTCTCTTAATGAATTATGTCATAGACATGGAAGAGCAAGCTGAACATAATATGGTTTCCAGGGAAACATCCTTATTAACTGAATTTCCTGATCAAGTGCATCCTGATTTAATAAAAATATATTGATTGTTGTGACATAATCAGGAAAGATAACTGTGGAGTAGAAAAACTTTGAAGCAGATTACTGAAATTTATAAAGATGAAACAGCTTTATATAACTTCTGATTTCTAAATAGTAGCTTCAATGTAATTTTTTTTTTTTGTTATTCACAACTTCTAGTCTTTAGGAGATTCAGAAATACAGTGTTTATCACAAGTTAGCCCATGTTCAAAAAATTATTAGGAGGAATGATTAATTGTTTTTTTAAGAGACATGAACAAATGTTTCTGGTTACTTTAAAATTTTTATTTGCATTGTTTCTGTTGGTTTTTTTTTCATTTTATATTCTTTTTTTAAGGTGAATTTCTAACTAGAAAGAAAAAGAGATTCAGCTTTTATTTATGGTTGGTGAATCTCAGAATTTTGGGACAGAACAGTGTTCACAGATTATTACTTCTTTGAAACACCAGGCAACTCAGTTGAAAGATTTCCAAGATAAATATTTGTTTTAAGAGCCTAAGCATTTCTGGGTAAAGGAGTAATGGTCTAAAAAGAAATCACCAATATTATTGTTGGACTTTGATCCTTACTGATATAATAAGCTTGCCATAAAAAAACTTTGTCATCAATTTCATTAATTCCATTAAGCATTAGAAAGTCTATGTAACTTAATATTACCTCAAATTTGTGCAGAGAAAACTGGTAATCTGATTTCTTAGCTCTCTTGTGCCTGTATTCTATTTAGTTAATGTTGACAGAGTACTCTGTTTGGTTCTGTAGTCCTAAATGTGTGTTAATCATTTTGCAGTCATCCTACCTAAAATCTAGACATGATTTGTCTTCAGATCTTTGATTTTCTAGTCTACTGAGCAGTGTGCTGAACACTGTAAAGGAAAAAAATCACAAAAAGAATATATGAAAAATTTTAAGATTATGAGATAAAAATTAACCTAATGTTATGAAATATTCCTATCACCCCTGTTTATAAGTATAMTTTTAATATTCTTATTTAGTAATATTAATTGAATAATAACGAGAACAGGCACACACAAATACACAGAAACCTTTATCATAGAATCATAGAGTGGTTTGGGTTGTCAGGACCCTTGAAGATCATCTTGTTCCAGCCTCCCTACCAAGGTGCACTACTGGAATAGAATCCCAATATTGCCAGGTGGATCGTGCCCGGGCTTGTCTGGCCCTCGCTGCCTGGCCAGGGGTAGCTGCTGTGGTGCTTTCCACAGTGATACTCTTGGCTCACTGGATATGGCAGCTGGGCACTGGAAACCAAGTCCAGGCTTGTAGGAACTCAGGCTTTACCTCTGAGGAAGTCCTTAGGCTATGTGAGGAGAAAATAGGAGTGGATTCCAACGGAGGGTTAAATCCAGAGTTTATTCCAGGGTCACAGACATCTGAACCATTGGTAACAGGTCCATTAGAATCCCAACTACGTGTCCTGATTGTGTTTTTAAGCTCCGGGCAGGGGGAGGGGAGGGACCAGTGAGCCRCCAACCAGGTGGGAGGGGGGGAAGGCYCAGGGGACAATGACACCTGGACGGGCCAATGACCCCAGAGCTGAGGGGCTTCTTTTGAAATTCTGCCGACCACACGACACCCCTGCTGGAATGGGCAGCTCTCAGCAGGAGACWGGGGGAGGGAAAAGGTATAGCCACACCTGGGAGACAGGGAAGTCTATGACTGGAAGTTGCAACACACTGCAACAGTGCACCTTCCACTAGAACAGGTAGCTCAAAGCCCCATTCAGCCTGGCCTTGAACACCTCTGTGGGGACCCTAMGAGGCATCCCCTGAGTTAGAAGACACAAGCCACTCCCTCCCAACTCCTGCATTTTTACGCCTCCAAGGGTGTGGCATGCACAATTTCTCTGGACAACCTGTTCCAGTCCCTCACCACCCTCAGAGTAAAAAAAATTCTCCTTATATCTAATTTAAGCCTACTGTCTAAATTTGAAATAATTCCCCCTAGTCATGTCACTGCATACTTTGTAAATAGTCTTGCCTCATCATTCCTGTAAATTCACTTGAGATACTGGAAGGCTGCGATTAGGTACCTCCAAAGTCTTCTCTTTTCCAGGCTGAACAATCCCAATTCTCTCAGCCTTTCCTCAATATGAGGGCTGTTCCATCCCTCTAATCATCTTGGTGGCTCTCCCCTGGACTCGTTCCCACAGGTCCATGTCCTCCCTGTGCTGGGACCCCAGAGCTGATGCAGCCCTGCAGGTGGGGTCAGAGCAGAGCAGAGGAGCAGAGTCCCCTCCCTGGCCCTGCTGCCCATGGGGCTTTGGATGCAGCCCAGGACACGTTTGGCTCTCTGGGCTGTGAGTGYCCATGGCTGGGTCATGTCCAGTCTCTCACCCACCAGCACCCACAAGTTCTTCTCAGCAGAGCTGGTCTTGAGCTGTTCATCTCCCAACCTGTGTTGATAATGGGGTCTGTAACATCTATCTATTGCCTTTCTTTCAGCTGTTGACTCATTTCATGACTAATGCCTAAAATTAGAAGCAGACAACAGCTGTCTACATGTGCCAGCTGTTAATATTTCAGATGTCACAGAAAACGTGTTATCTGCCAAAGTCTGACAGATTGACAAAGGACATTCAAGCTTCTTCTCCAGCCATTGAAATTCAGATGAAATAACTGAGAGCTCTTAAAAGGAATCTAGCTTCCTCTCTTTAGGCAGCTGCAAAACAATTTGCATGTGATTGCATATATATGTCTGTGGGAAGACATCCTTAGACTCCAGGAATGAGATGCTTTTGCTTACTGGCCTTTAGTAGCTTTAAATATTATTTGATCTCTCAGWTAGATATTTATGATACCTAGAAAGTTACTGCACTGTACAGATATGCTGTTATATGCAATTAAATCCTGCTCTAATTTGGATGTTTTAAGTTGTCTGATATACCCATATGGGTCTGGCAGATATGGCAAAAAATCTGCATGAGCGTTACACTCTTCTGGCCTGACATCTGTGAGATCACAGAATCAGAGAATCATTCAGGTGGGAGCAGGCCTCAGGAGTGCTACAGTCCAGCTCCTGCTCAGAGCTAGGTCAGTTGTGAGGTTAACCTAGATTGTATATGTAATTCRATGGGATCTTGAAAACTTACATGGTAATTTACAACATCTCAAAAGCTGGTAGATACATGTATATAGGCAAGTGAATCAAACACAACATTTACAACTTGCAGCCTCCTTCTTTGGAATCACAATAGAAAATCCTTTCACCTGTATGAACTGAGCATTGTTGGTTTTCAGGTGGGAAGATTGTTTTTGTTTGGTTTTAAAAATAAGGGATTGTCCTGCAAAGAGATGCCTTCTGAGTTCTTTCAGTGTTGTGCTGGAAACCATTAAAAGTAAGTCAACATACAAAACAATATTTAGTCTTTTTCAAAGCCTTCAGTAAAAGATTAGTAACATTGTAGTCTTAAGGGCTGGTGAAAGACTGGCCTTAAAATCCTTTAAAATTAAACTAYTTAATTTTCTCTCTGTGTTCCAAAAAAAAAATAACCCTGTAAACTGTGTGTTCTAGAATGAAGAAACAGACTTGTGACATCCATTTGTATTTGTCTCTCATTGCATAGTATTGCTTTTCTAGGAATTTCTAGGATGTTTTATTCACTTATTGTCATTCACAGATATTGGCTGACCTGGAAAACCATGCACTTTTTAAGGATGACCTAGAATGTCAGAAGCTTATTCTGGAAGCCATGAAATATCATCTTTTACCAGAAAGAAGAACTCTCATGCAAAGTCCAAGAACTAAGCCTAGAAAATCTACAGTTGGAACACTTTACGCTGTTGGAGGAATGGATAACAACAAAGGTATTATTGGGTATTTGTTTTTTATGATTTATGATTCATATTTTCTTTGTCAGAAAATGGTGACAAAACTTTCTATTCCAAGATTGGTGGGGGGATGTCTAAATCAGTCAAGAAATATTGCCAAGTTTTTGCTACTACTGATATTTAAGGAAAAGCATGATACATTTAGAGAAAAGAAACTGAGTTTTGAGTTCATTCTTTGTTCAAAATTATTATAATTTTCAGAAAGAAATTCAACAAAAAAAACCTAGAATGGTAGTAATATACCTTAGTTATAGATTTCTACAATTTGTTTTTCCTTTATAAGTCAAATACTTCTCTCAGTTTTTTTAAACTTTGATAAAAGGCAGTTTGATATGCAGTGTATTYGATCCTTAAGTAATTGTCTGGGATAGTAATGATGATTCATGGGTCTTCCAATGCAGAAATTTTTTAGTCTTCTAGAGAAAAAAGATAACTAGCTTCAGCTAGATTGCTAGTTTGTCAACATATAAAGAAAGGTAAAATTATCCCCATTTTTCTTTGAAGTAGGAAGAAGTGGAAAATTTATTAAAGCATTTTGTTTTTATTTGTTTGGAATAAGAGTTATGATGATAGGTTGTGCTTCAGTTCTGGTAAATTTAATCTGCTGATTTCTTGAATGGAGTGAAACAAAATATTTGAACTAAAAGCTAGCTATATTACAAGTTTATATACTCAAAAAGGCTTTATAATTTTTTTCTGTGATATTCACTAAGAATTCCACAGCATTTAAATTTTCATGTCCATATTTAGACTGAAGACTATACCTTCAGGAACACAGTTTGTGTTCTAATAAAAAATAAAAAATAAACTGTACTTTTAAAAAGTATAGTATAAATTTATATCTTTAGTATTTCACAATTCTTTGTCTAGGCGCTGTTATTGAAGTTGTTTCACTAAATAGCTGTGACAATATTGTTTGCAAAATTTCATGGCATGTTTTTTTCCCATCAAGTTGTACCAGTGATTAGAATGTATGACATCTGTGCCTTTGTGAAAATAAATGAGTGGCATCAAAAGAAATATGACAAGCAAGTTGAGGCAGCTTCATGCTTTTGGAATGAAGCTGTGTCAGGGGAGGTTTAGATCAGATATAAGGAAAAGATTCTTCACCCAAGGGGTGATTGGGCACTGGAAGAGGCTCCCCAGGGAAGTGGTTACATCACAAAGTCTGTCTGAGTTCAAAAAGTGTTTGGAAAATGCTCTCAGGCACATGGTGTGACTCTTGGCGATGTCCTGTGCGGAGCCAGGAGTTGGACTGGGTAGTCCTTGTGCGGCCCTTCCAACTCAGCTTATTCTGTAACTCTGTGACTCTGTGACTGTGATTCTGCCCTTCAACCCCACTTTCTTGAGGCCCCCCATGGAGTATTGAATCTATTTCTGGGATCCCATAATGACACCCTTCTGGAGTGAGTCTAGAGGAATGCCACAAAGTTGATCAGAGCRCTGGAGCGCCTCTCCTGTGAAGGCAGGCTGAGACACATGGGACTGTTCAGCACAGAGAAAAAAAGGGCTCCAGGGAGACCTTATAATAACCTACCCTCCAATACCTAAAGGAGCCAACAAGAGAGGTACTGACAGTTTTTACAAGGGCATGTAGTCATAGCACAAGGGGCAATGACTTTAAACTGAGGTTGTAGGTTCAGATCAGACATTAGGAAGTAATTGGTTACTGAGGGTGGTGGTAAGACACTGGCACATGTTGTCCAGAGAAACTATCCCATGCCTGGAAATGTTCAAGGCCAGGCTAGATAAGGCTTTGAGCAGTGTGGTCTGGTGAAAGGTAACCATATCGTGGCTCAGGGGTCGGAACTAGATGCTCTTTTATGTTTGAAGATCCTTTCAATCCCAAACTGTTCAATGATTCTATGGCAATAGGAAATTGTTGATGAAAGAACATATACATATATATATATATATATATATATATATATATAAAAATATTCTTAAAGTAGCTGCAGATTATTTTTGTCCTTTTAACAGTTATAAACAATTGTGTAGTTAAATGTTAGTCATGGATGTGCAGAGAACATTGTCTTTGGATGATAAAATACCAATTTCCTCTTACTTACAACAAATTACAATAAACACATGGATTCAGGTAGGAAATGACCCAATAATAAATCCAATTTGGATGCAGCTGTATTTTTTCTCATTTACTATTAATATCTGTTTCACAATAAAAATACAGAAATATTTAGGATGACAGCACGAGGCAAAGCACCATTACCACATCAAGACACWGCCTATTTTGCAGATTCAGGTCAGGCAGAAGCCGTTCATTTCTGTAGCAGCAGGAGAAAACACAGAGCAGCAGAGGTTCAGCCCTCTGTTGCTGCAATCTCTGACTGAAAACTAACAGAACTTTTACACATTTACAGCAGATAAAGACTGCTTTGAGAATGGGCTGGTATGGCAGAGGAGCATCTGCWTAGCGGGAGCCTGTGTTACAGCTGATGCAATATGTATTCCCAGCAACCCAGGCTCTGCAGCTGTGCTGTCTCAGCTTGCATCTGTTCAGCTCATCCCTCTTGTGATCCTGCTGTGTTCTTGACTAGCTTTTATGCCCAGTGAATCTTGTTTCCACACGTCTGTTCAGGAGACCTGAGTGCTCTTTGCCTGCTTTGAAGAGTCACTGAGTTCATAAAGTGAGCCTGGGCTGGGAGATGATGCTGATACTGTATTATCTCTCCTAAAGAAATAGTAATTTGTTTTTTCCCCCACAACTTTCTTCATTGAAAGACTGATATGGATGGTTGAAATTCACAATGATGTATTTTTAATATTTCCTGATGTTTGCTACCAAATGTGAAACCATTGCAAATAATTGGATGAAGTAGACAAATTAGTAACTTGCTAACAAGCACATAAAATAGTGGCTAAGTGCAAATATTATGAAAGCATTTGAAGGTTATATGGCTCATCACATAAAAAGTAGCCTAGCATGCTAAGTTTGTTTTGAAGTCTCTCCTATAATTATCTTCCTTTCCATAAAAATGAAGTGATAATTAAACTCCAGCAAACAGCAACTGGAATTTTTCCTGATGGGAGAAATTAATGCAGCATAGTACTAAATGGATAGAGAGGAAAGTATCAAAGTTAGTTATGAATTTGTAATTTTAATTTCCTAGACAAACTAAAAGAATTTAAAGATCTTTTTCCACACACCTTTGCTTATTTATTACTTTAATTTTAAAGGCATATATAAGAAACACATTTTCTCAGTATGTCTGTATTAATGGAATAGGATGCATTAATAGATTGTGGGTATGTGCTGCTGACAAYGTTCCATTCACTTTACCCATTAATATCATCACACTGACTTCTTTAATTTGGATTAGCAATATTTAATCATGTAATAGTATACAGAAGACCACAAATAGAGGAGGATGATTGACTGAAATAGATGAGCAATTKCAAGAAGTGGACATACAGCAATTTTTAGGAATGATTAAGCTTTGACTTCCTGCAGCCATCCTGGAAACCCAAATATAGAGCAGAAGCCAAGTGGTAGGACATGATGTATATGGTCTGTGTTAGATGGTGCTATGGATTATGAGCAGGAAAATATGCAGCAAATGGAGATTGGTATCAGTAATCAAGGAGTGTTGTAATGATGTCAGAATGCTGATTAATTTCTCCTGAGGTGTTTTAACCTGTCTCACTCTAGGTAGTAGTTAGTATAATAAGGGAAAAGGAGAACTTGCAGAAAAAGAAAATAAAGGTGTTACAGTAACCATTATCCAAAACACTGTTAATATATTACTTTTGGAATAGCCCTAGACTAGTTCCTCAAAGTCTGAGATTAGTTATTTGTTTACTGAATCCCAGTCTTAAAATAAATACAAGGGAAAAAGTAATGAAAAGTTGCATGAGCAAGAAACTCTTCGCTAAAAATRTAGTAGGTCATTTTAAAAAGTGATGGAATAGTCAATTTACTGAAGCAGTGATATTTTAAACGTGTTTTTCATTAATCTTACGACTAGACATAAAACCTGCTGCCAAAAGTACCCTGGTGGTAAACAGGTAATGTTCATCATTAAGCTGTATCAAGCAATAATAAAAGTTCTTTTATTGTTACATGGATACCTTTTAGAAAGATCTCTTCTATTGCCACATATATATTAAAAAATTAACCTTTTGAACATGAAATTGAGGCCTCCAGATATTCTTTGTTATACACCCATGTTGCATATTTTTCCTTTTCTTTAATGTATTTTAAATCATTGCAATAATCCTCTTTGCTTCACAATTACAGTTTATCAAATGTGGTTTATTACATATATATATATAACTATTTCACAGGAATGCCATCTAGCATAGCTATATGAAGTTACTCTTGTTATAATGAATTTTGGAGATGTCCTTGTTTTTCTGGACTTTTTTAGTTTTGATTTTGCTTTTTGTTTTGTTTCATTTTATTTCTAGCAAGAACATTTCTCAAAACAGATTTCATTTAAACTTTATTTTAAATTTATATTTTTTCATTCTCATATTGGCATATTTTTTAAATGCTGAAAGAAATATTCAAAAACCTATTGTAAATACTGTAAAAAAGGGCCAAAAATAGGGAAAGATCATGTTTTTCCTCTTAGGTAGTTTTTCTAGCTTCTTGAGATATGTGTCTGAGCTGTCTGTGACTTGAATCTGCCTTCTTCCTCTTCAGTTTTGTAGGAATTTGTTAAAAAATAGAATAAAAATAATAAAAAAAATTTAAAAGAAGAAAATGAAATCTATCAAGATTGTTATATGGCATTTTGCAAGTTGTAAAAATTGCTACAATCCACTTTGTCTTCACATATATAAAACGTTTGACAGCATTCATTATCGATCCACTTGATSTGCAAAACTATTTTGAGAAAAACATCTTATTTTCATCTTGCATTTTCATTCTAAATATGCAACGTACAGTAACTGTGTTTAATTTTCAGAATGTGGGTCCTGAAGTCCTGTATTTTTATAGTACACAAACAGCAAAATCTACTTATGAGGACTATTTTCCTTTAAAAGAAAGAAAAGTCCAAAGTTTTTATTACTGAATATTTCTCCCTGATGTGCTTTTTGAAAAGTTTTATATAAATATGCATATTTTGAAAATATACTTATATATGTGCATATATCAGCCCTGGTCTGACCCCAGGAGCAGCCCCTGTCAAGCAGGAACATAAACCAACATGCTGTTGTTACCCACTGCATAAACAGATGTTCACAAAAGAACTGAGAAGTGAGAACTTGATGGTCCTTCTTGATGGTCCTACTCTTTTTATTGATAACGTCACATATATGTCATTACCACTCCTCTGTATGAGTTTCTTCTGCCTTTGGTGCTGATTTGTTTTCACTGATGATTTCCATGAGGGCATTTCTTATCTTAAAGAATCTTAAAGAATGTATTCATAGCCTTAAAATACCTCAGAAGGACAATAAGCCAAAATAAATTGTACCTCTGACATTCTAAGCAGCTGTCAGCATACCACTTTTTATTTAGACRCCTACAGTTTTTCTCTGAAACCTTGTCTGCTCTATTTAAGTAGCAGTTCTATGTCAGCCAAACAACTGCAGTGTTTTCAAATAGCAGAAGTGAGTAATTTTGCTAAGATAGATGTGAAGGAGCAGCGAAGGGTACTGGGGTTGTTTACGCTGCAGAAAAGGAGGCTCTGGAGAGATATTATCACTCTGTACCACTACCTGAAAGGAGTTTGTGCAAGGTGGGAGTGGGTGTCTTTTCCCTAATAMCAAGCAATACAGCGAGAGGTAATTACACCAAATTTCACCAGTGGAGGCTTTGACTGGATATTAGGAAAAATTTTTCTGGTGAAAGAGTTGTCAAGCATTGGAACAGGCTGCCCAGTGAAATGGTTGAGTCTCCATCCCTGGAGGTATTTGAAAACTATGTAGATGCAGCATAGAAGGACAAGGTTTTGTGGTTCACTCAGCAGTGCTGGGTTAAGGGTTGACAATCTTTTCCAACCAAAATGAATCTATGATTTTGTGTTTGCTCAGTTCCATGTAGTATATTTTACTATTCTTTCTTATAGTTTCTGGAATTAATTTTTTCAAATTATTGACCCATTTAAAGGGTTTTTTTWAAATATAAAAATRTGTGCTGGCATAAGCCAGTGTTTTCCTAGACATTCTCTAGTTAGATATGGAAGACATTGGAAGCGGAAAGCAATTTACCTTAAATCTAAAATGCACTAATAAACAAGTAACATTCCATTAGCTTTAGGTCAAGATTGTACCAATGACTTGTTTTCCTTTTTCATGCTTTCTGGGAGACTCAACAGGAAAATGGTAATGGAATATATAAACAAAAACAACAACACAGAGAAGTATACTCTTGTTGGAGAAATCAAGATAGCATAGTAATGTCATCATGGTGGGTTTTGATGAGAAAATTAGAATACCAAAGTGGCAGGCAGGCTATGCAGAATGAATAAGTAAAATTTTCAGTGCCTGTATTGCAAATATGCATTGAAAATCACTTTTCCTTATATGTTCCTTAAACAGAAAAGATGTAATTTAGCTGTGGAGAAAAGAAAAATACACTACTTTTTAAAAAAGAAAACCAGACAATGGATTTGGGGAGAATTGATTTATCTTTTGCAGAAATTCATACTTTTTAATATAGCCCAAGAGTTCATTACTGAATATATTCTTGATATACTAAAAGAGAGTCTGATTTTTAGTTTGATTCACACAATAATAAGCAGAAAACAAAATTAACTGTTTCAAGAAATATTCATCTATCCATCCATCTATCTATCTATCTATCTATCTATCTATCTATCTATCTATCTATCTATCTTATATTTAGCTAGCAACAAAACATTCTGGAGAAAGAAACCATAATTAATGAAACAGCAGGAAGTAGCCTCATGAAGTTCAATATGGGGAAGCACAAAGTCCTGTGTCTGTTCCTGATAGGAACAACCCCTGGAACCAGCGTAATTTGAGGGCCACCCAGCTGGACAGCAGCTTGGCAGAAAAGTGCCTGGGATCATTTTACCCCAAACATCTGCCTAACAATTGTTCAGATATTTGGAAATAGCAAAATTGCACCTGCAGTTTTGATCCCTGGGAACAGATGTAGGGAGCAGAGGAAGCTGTACAGAGCAGCCACCCTCTCCATCCACTGTCTGCTGCCTGGGACTCCTTGCATGGGAATTTTAAAGCATGTGCTGCTTTGAAAGAGGAAGATCTGAGGGGATTTTTTTCCCTGTTTTCACTTGCTTTTGGTTTCTCTTTAAGGCACCAAGAAAGATATGCCTCAATACTCACTGCAGAGGTGAGAGATGTTCCCAGAGAATTTCCCCCCAGTAGGTGGTACCATGAGATGTCACTTTACATTCCTCACTACTATAACAATGCTCTGCATCTCCCTGAGAACTGGGRCTACGTCAAGAATAAGGAAACAATCTTTTCCTAGGTAGTTATTGGAAGAAAACATGGGTAAAATACCACTATTTGAGGTTTAAATCACCCTCTACGCCTTCTCTTTTCAGTCATCAAATTGTTTACATCTTCCTTACTCCGGTCAGATCTCACTGGAAATACTGGTCAGTCCTTTAAGAGCATCTCAGACAGGTGATGAAAGGACTGAAGCCTCTCTCCTATGAAGAAAGGCTGAGAGATTTGGGACTGCTCAGCCTAGAGAAGAGATGACCTCCAGAGGTCCCTTCCAGCTTCAACTGTTCAGTGACTCTGCAACATGTTAATGTAATTGTAGAGTAAAAGTAGAGCCTGGCTAATTACTTCACCAGAGGAATATAAAATACACTGGCTAATCACTAATGAGATAATTAAATGTATAAATCACACTAAAATTCTCTTCTCGTCCAGTTCTTATAAGTATTAACATGATTACTTCCTTCTTTTCACTCCTATGATTTTCAATATGTTCCAAAACATTCAGTCTCATAGGCTAATTAGCAGTTTAAGTGCACTGATTTAGCAGAGCATTTCAGAATAGTAAAAAAAAACAAAAAACAAAACAAAAAAAAAAACCAAAAAAACCCATCCATATTTTAACACCATCTGGTACTTTTTCAGTACTTATTTTATATCACTAAATTTCTGGCTTTTTTTTCAGCGTAATTATCTTTTGAAACTGCTGATTCATTTATAGTTTGAAACAAAAAGAAGATCCTGAAGTGACTTATTCTGGAGCCTTCATGACTTCAAATGTGAGAAAAGAGCAAAAGTTATCACACATAAGATAAATTTTATAAACCCACAAACTTCTAACCTTGTCAATCTGTTGCCCTGGAACTCACAGCTGTTGGCTCAAACTATGGGATTATGCAGACAGCACAAGAGGGTTGTGCATCATGGGTTTGTAAGGGGGATTATTATCCCAAGAACAACCCTCTGTTCCTCCTAATTACTTCCCTGCAACTTACTCTATTGTCTGACATTTCCAGTGCAGATATCTTATCACTTTAAAAAAAACAACAACCAAAACTAAAAACAAACAACAAAAAAAACACCCCAAAAAACCACATGAAAATCCCACCTGTTTGTGTGAGCTAGAGAAGACACATTCCTGGCAGATGGATAGCTTAGAGAATTTCTATACTATCAGAAACCTTAGCTTTTTCTGTACACTAGCCAATTCTGTACCCTGATCACCAAAGTTTTGTTAATAGTTGTCACTACTGGTATTGGCTTTAGAGTAAACCACCACAAATTCTGAATCTTGCTCTGTAAATGGTTCAGATCTGGAACTCTCAATAGCCAGTGTGGGTAAGGCTTGAAAAATGCTGGCATCTCCCAGTGTAGTCCTCCAGCTCTATCTTGCACCTTCAGCCACCTCACAAACCACCTTGCTGAATTCTAGGAAATGCTCCGGAAGCCTCTATTGTCAAGCACAAGAACCTCCAAGTAAGCTTCAGTAGTGCTTTCACCTTATTTTTAATATTCTGAACTGGAAAACCAAATAAACACAATTATCTTTTTAAACTGCAGATGGCACCATATAGAATCCAAGCAGCATTATCTGAGTCACACCTGGAAAGAGCAGTAATAGCACCCTATGCAGTGGGTTTACCTTAGAGGGAAGTAATTGCAGCAAAACAGAATCTCCCGGGAGCAGAGCTAAGGGCTAAGCAGTGTGGATGAGCATCTCTACATCTATAATGAAAAATAATGAAAGAAGGGTGGGGTTATGGGAAACTGGTACTGTTGCAGCACCAAACTGCTCAGTTCACATTATTTAACCAAATCATGATCAAAAAAGCTTATTGATTTAGGATGGTACATAATGCACTCCCAATCAGATGAACCATGTGCTTAGAATCAGTACAAATCATGCAGTAGATAAACTGCAATACTAGACACTTGCAAAATCTGAATTTACATTTTTTAATTTCTTAATGTTCTTTGTGACCAAATCCCTCAAGGTTCTGGTTGCATGTACATAGAGACACAAACACAGACACACAGCTTGTGTAGGTCACCATCACCTGCTCCCCACTGGTTGGAGCTCCAGTGGGTGCACACCCCTCCTGCAGAATATGTAGTTCCCCTAGAATTGGCATTTGTCCACACATGGAGCTTTTGTTATTATTGTTAACACAGTATTTGCACAATTTTCAGTGGGAACAGAACTGTTTTAAAAGAAGAGGCATGAATTTGTTGCTGAGCAAAGGTAGACTATCATACTGCATGGCATAAATCATTAATAAAAGGAGCTTTTGTAAGTTTTAGGCTACATAAAAATATAAAATAAACCATGAATGTTTTATGTAATAACATATAACACTATATTGTAAAACAAAGTGCATAACATCAAAGGCATTGCCTAAAATCACTGTTGAAAAGCTGTCAGTTCTGATACTCTCAGAAGTATAAAGATTCATGGGAAAAACTTGTATTGGTTTTAGAGAATTCTGCTCATATAGAATAATTAAAAATGACTAGAGGTTCGCCGATTTTTATTTCATATCACTATATGGAGAATCCTTCTAACATTTAATTACATGTTTTCGCTTAAAAAAAAAAGTGAGATTCTTTTTGTGTATGTGTTATACATTTTTGGAGCTCATAAAGGAGTTTATAGCAGTCTTATTATAGAGTAATGAACTGCTACCCTATGCAACCATTTTCTGTGTAGCTGTTTCTTTACCAAAATAATCTCCCTGGTATCTGCATCAGTAACCTCCTTAGGTCACGTTCGTTCCACTTGAGTCACCATCTTTTCAGTTCAAATGTAATGTTGCAGATCACTAGATCAAGGTCATCATTTTGCGCCTACTCACAGCAGCATCTCTAAATCTTGAACAAAATGATCAGAGTACATGTCAGCAACAGCTTTAGTAATAGCAAAATCAGCAGAAAGTCTTACAGAGAAAAAAAAAGAAGTAGAATTTTTTTGATGATAAATGCAGAACTCCTACCCTTCTTCATGGGTTTAAATACTGAATCACTCTACCAATAAGGGGGGAAAAAAAGGTATTTTATGTGGAAATGTTTACACCGAATACAAAGATAATTGAGCAAGTGGAATATGTTTGGCATTTTCATCTGCTTCTGAAGCAATTTTCACTTTGCTTATATGAAAAGTCCTGCATTTACCTAGCTAAAATAAATATATTGCATTCATAGTCTCAGACAATCTTCATTACTTCATGTAGCCAATGTCAGCTTGTTCAAAAATACATAAAAATATCTTTGAAGGACAAGTTTCTAGGTATTTCTGTGTTTGACTTAAAATATTGAGTTGCAAATAATATTGCTATCCAAATATTCTTTTTCACTCATTGACCTTGCTGTATTATTAGTCTTCAGTCATCAACAATGTAAAATATGTGAGACTGTCAGTAAGCTTTCTACAAAAATCTTGATTTATAAGCCATTAGCAAGGAACTAAATATGCTTAATTTCAGAAATAGACGAAGTTTACGAGCAGATAATTAGATTATCATTTGAAGGGTTTCACCAAAACAATTTCACACATTCATGTGCTTCAAAATAGCAACAAAACTAAAGAAATAGAAATTTGTATTTAGTGCAATGGAGTACTGCTCTGCGGATAAAGGTGAAATCATGAGAGCTAGTACCTTAATGTTTCATCAGAAACATGAAGTGGTAGGATTGTCTTCATCCCTGCTGCATACACAGAGGAATTGTGAGCAGCAGTTGGACATTAATGCAAAATTAACCTGATCATCTACGGCATTTCACTTCTGAAGGTGTCTTTCTCTGTAGGACTCTCATTACTTCATAGACCTTGATTAATCAGGGTTTAAAATGCCCATATGCACAATACACAGAACTAATTTAGTCCAATGCCCAACTGGATCCTAAGTAGAATTTAAGTTACGAAAAAAAAGAAATTAAAATGTGCCCAGAACATCAAGAAACATTGTTATGTTTTTACCAGAAATTAGTTGTGATGCCACAGTCATGGAATATTTTTTTAATTTATCATGCAAATGGCTATTAAATCAATTCTGTTTCACCTCACTATGTCTTTTTCATATACTCTCTCTTCAGGGCTATATCCTGAAATTAGTCATTTCTAGAGTTCTATCCATCTGAAAAATAGGAGTTTGTATGTGTATAGAGGAATTGTCTGGGTGTGCTGTAGTTTTATTGTAAAATCTTCAATATTCTGTGTATTTGTTTTTCTTTCATCTTTACAATTTCATACCCACTATCTTAAAGACAGTCTAGTAAGTAATTTATTTCCTCTTTACCATTAGACCACTCAAAAAGCACTAGTGATACATCAGTGAAGGAAACAATAATAGAATAAATTGTAAAATATTATTTCATGTACTTTTTAATATAGTTTGTATTTTTATTTGGATCTATGTGTGTGTTATTTATTCTGTGGTATTCCATCTATTTTGTTTTGTTGGAAAATGTGTCTATCTCTGCATAATCAGCAGATATGCTTCAGCTCAAAATGAATAATGAATTTTTCCTTTATTTATTTTATTCATCTCTTCACATTAAGCCTGTATCTCCAATTTCCATAAATATGTATACCAGTCACTTCCCAATTGCTTCCTACCATCCTCATGTTCTTGGGAAATTGGATTTTCTGATTTTCTGAAACATGTAATCAGAATTACTCTGGTTTCTTCATGGGGATTAGACAGAAGTCCTTGTCTACAGATTTCTGACATTGCAGACATCCTTTCCCAGCCTGTACAGACTGGGGCTGGCAGTGTTAACAAACACAGCTCATTTCTTTGAGTTTGCACAGTTTGGAAGTTGCTTCTGTTAGGAATTGGCTCTGCTGACTGCCATCCACTAGTTATGGTAGAGAGGAGAGGACTTTTTWATCTCAGCTGTCACGTGATGCTACCAATTTTTGCTAGTCACAGGAGCCAGCATCTGGGTGAGTGACTGTTCCTCCACTGCACCACAGCATGATGGTTTAACAACCTAGATAATGATCTCACCTTACGAGTGATGAAAGTGAGTGGAGATAGGGTTCTCTCTATCTCTCTGTTAGTTCCATGTGGGGTACTCTGTATTCCTTCCAGATCTGCCAGAAAAGAGTTACTCATCATCCTGCAATGTAGCTATTGATTATAAATTCACTGTGCTCAGCACTGATGAAGCTGCGCCTCAAATCCTGTCTCCAGTTCTGGGCCCCTCACTGCAAGAAGGACATTGAGCTCCCAGAGTGTGTCCAGAGAAGGGCAGTGGAACTGGTGAAGGGTATGGGTATAAGTCTTGTGAGAAGTGGCTGAGGGAGCTGAGGTGCTTTAGCCTGGAAAAAAAGAGAAGGTTTATCTCTACAATATCCTGAAAGGCAGTTGTAGCAAGGTGGGTGTCAGTCTCTTATCCCAAGTAACAAGTGATAGGACAACAGGAAATAGCCTCAAATTGCACCAGAGGAGGTTTAGATTTGATATGAGGAAAAATTGCTTCACTGAAGGTGTTATCAAGTGTTATTGGAATTGCCCAGGAAAGTGATGGATTCCCCATTCCTGGAGGTATTTAAAAGAAATGTAGATTYGGCGCTTGGGGTTTAGTAGAGGATTTGACAGTGCTGGGTTAAAGGGTGAATGATTTTAAAGGTCTTCTCCAACCTAGATAATACTGCAATTTGACAATTCTATGATCCACTTAGACTTCTGGCAAAGACAGAACTACTGCGCAAAGTCATAAAATATAATCAGTTACTAAAATGCTAAAACAGATTTCCAAGAAATTTCCCCAAAACCTTAATGTTTATGAATTTCTTAGCTCCAGTAGCCTTATCATAAGTCAAATTATTGTCAATAGAGAATTAGCAGAAAAGGCTGTGTGTGACAGTGATCACAGGGCTTTTCAGGATGAGGCAAGAGATGAGAGTGTTGACTCCATGATCAGAAGGCTTGATTTATTATTTTATGATATATATATCGCATTATAACTATACTAAAAAGAATAAGAAGGAAAAGGTTTCCGCAGAAGCTAGCTAAGCTAAGAATAGAATAGAAAATAATGAAAACAAAAGGCAGCTCTCTTGGACTCTGTCTGAGATAGCTCTGTCTTGATTGGCAATTAATTATAAACATTCAAGATGAGCCAATCAAAAATCCACCTGCTGCACTCCACAGCAGCAGACAACCATTGTTTACATTCTTTTTCTGGGGCCTCAGCTTCCCAGAAAGGAAAATCCTAAAAAAAGGATTTTTAGTGAAAAAGATGTCTGTGACAGCTGTGAGAGAATCTAAGAATGACATTGCTGTCCTTTTGAATTAAGATTCCTAAAAAATGAGAAAACAGATGTTTTGTAGTCCACTTAGTGACAGGACATTTTAGCAAAAGTAGCTCAAAGGTATTGTCAAGGTAAAGCAATGGCCTTGTTTGTGCTGGGTTTGATGCACCCCCGGATACTTTAGAGCTTCTGCTTTTATTCTGTTGCAGAGCAAATTAGTGATGTCAACATTTGGCGTTGTAATAATACTTTCATTCTAGAGTATTATATGCAAATATATTCAAGCCATAAAATATATGATAAATGAAAAGTCAATATTTCTATATGGTATTGGTTCTATATAAACCAAAGGACTTGACTCTTAAATAGCTAAACTGATTTGTCTAGTAAAATCCTATTGGTATCAAGACTTGGCGTCCTCTTCTAGGTGCGGAAAATCTTTTTACTTTCAAGATCAAAACAATTGAGCTAAAGAAAAGAAACCTATTCCTTTGCCAGAAATACCCAGTTTTCTTCCTAGGAAAGGTAGTTTATTCTCTTTTATTGTCTAAGCTGTGTGAATATTTGACCATATGTATGGGAATGAAGCACAGTCTAAATATTATAAAAAAGAAATTCTCAAAAATCTGCAATTAAAGATATCCTAAAGTCTCTGCTGATGATACCTTTCAGTTGTTCCACCACTTTTCTGTTTAAAGATTTTTCTATTTTGAGTGTTACTATTGCAGAGTCATTGCCATCAAAATAATTACTGTTATTTAAGAGGTCTTCTTTTCTTATCTGAATTGCAGTCTAGAATGTATTATATTCATGCTCCTGAGAATAATGATTTTATAGGAATGACACTTATTTCATTTTGAGTGGGTGATTTTTGTCATTATTCTCATTCCCATTTCTATTGTTAGTATTATATTATTCTATCGTACTCATCCTCATCATCATTAGAAATTAGAAATTAGCAAGGCACCTTATTGGATAAACAAAATTTAAGCAGTCCAGGAACTCCTGGGTTAGGTTCTTGGTATGTAATATAATAAAATATTGTGGCAACCCAGACTTAGTCAATATTAGAAAATATGTAGCTGAGCATAATTCAGACTGTTATACAGGTACATTTTTCTGAAATCAAAATGAGAAAACTTTTAAACCTTACTTTTTTCCATGGAAGTAAACAGCTTTATGGAATTCATGTGCTACAGGTCTAGCTTTTAACACAAATAGGTTCAACATATAAAACATTACAACTTTATGAATATACATCATTATAATATGCCCTGCACCACCTCCAAGAAACTGTATCAAATAAACTGTATATTTTGTTCTTTCAAACCTAAGTACGAATGAATTTACAGCTGTTTATTTTAAACTAGGATCAAAAAGATCTCTCTCTAAATTGAATGCAAAATTTGATTCATATATCTTGTGGCTTAATAAAACTGGAAGGGAATTTAATACATACAGTTTTATCCTACATTATTGTTCCTCTGCTATACTTATATACAAATTGAATTTAACTTATGTCTTTTTTAGTCCAGTTCACAAACCTATTGCTTTCATGATGTTTATTTGAACTTGGTTCATTGCTTGTTGGTTCCAGATAATGAATTAATCCTGACAGAATTATTTTCCACGGAATTATAACATTTTATTATAATCCAAATTTAGTTCCAAAGAGTAATGCTTCATAATTATGTTGATTTTTTTTCTGTAGGATATTTAAATTTTGAAAGTGAAGCACTGTTATGTGTATGTTAAAATAAAGTGCTGGTTACATTTCGAGTGAATTATTAGGCTATTCTCTTAAGCATTAATTTAAATGCATCTATAATTTTAATATTTGCAGTTCTGCTTTTATGTCTCATCAGGAGCTACAACTATTGAAAAGTATGATCTCAGAACAAACATATGGATTCAGGCTGGAGTAATGAATGGCAGAAGGCTTCAGTTTGGCGTTGCTGTCATTGATGACAAGCTGTTTGTCATTGGAGGCCGGGATGGTTTAAAGACATTAAACACTGTTGAATGTTACAATCCAAAGACCAAGGCTTGGACTGTGTTACCACCTATGTCAACGCACAGACATGGCTTAGGTAAGAAAAAAATATTTGTTAACATGCCACTTTTTTTTTTTAATTTTTTTTTAAATTTAACTTTTAATGGAAAAGTCAATACTTTTAATCTCCAGTAGCATTCCTACCAGTAGCAATAACTGGGCTTTGCAGCATGATAAAAAGAACTATCTTGCCTCCACAAGGTCTGCTTCTTATTGGCCTCCAGTGGTGGGTGGTCACTCCCTCTGATTTATGCGGACCGGAGGCTTCACCATCACCCACCCAAAATGTCACCTCACCCTTGGGAGGGTGCGCATTGTGGGGTGTAAACCCTGGTCTAGCAAAGCACCCTAGCACCTCCACAAATGGGTAAATGTTTGACCCATTAACATCTCACTCTCACAGACACATGTGGGGATGAAATTGTTAAAAGCAGGACAATGGCAAGGAGGATGGCAGATTTGCTCAAGTGACCTTTCAGCCTGGAATGCCAGGGCCTGGAGAATAACAGTGTGGGAGCCCCATATATATGTCATGCCTACTGCTGTTTTTCTCTCTTTTGAGAAGTAAAATTTCTGTGTACAGGTAACACAGGTGTTTGGAGAGGCTTATGGACATGTTTGAGCTCCCTGTTTTGGGACAGAGGTCGTAAAAAGCCCAGAGGAGATCCCAGCACTTTGGTAAACTATGCATGAGTGGGTGGTTGATAAATGGGTGCAAACAGCAGCCCAGCCACCTGCAGGGGTTGTGTTCCTTCCTGTGTGTCTCTGCCTGGGTGTTGCTTTGGCATTCTCTGGTTAGAAAGGTAATAAATAGGAAACAAATTTACTCTTTGCATTTCAGCAGTGGTTTTGTGGTTATTCTACCTGCCTGCCTGTGTTGACTCATGCAACACACAATGTTATCCTGTCCATTCCCCTGAGATGCAATCATGAAGTCCTTTATTGTAATATTGCATCAGTATCTCAGAAAATGACTGTGCTTTCCTGCCTTTCACTCATGTCAGTGGACACTTGCAATATGCAAATGCACTTTTGCTGTTTAACAAGTCTTACAATAGAAAATAGCAATGGGAATCTATATCAGATGGCATCATGGCACTAAATATCTCACTGATTTAAAACTGTTTCCTAAGTTTAAATTTAATTGAAAATTAGAAAATAGATGAAAAAATACACTAATTACATGCAAAAATACGTCATGTCTAGTCTGCCAGTATTCAAGAATTTCACAGAATCAGTGCTGGTCCCCAGGGTGGTAAAAATGAAATGACTTCAGCTGTAACTACAGAGAAGTAATAATACAACATTAGGGTATCCTAAACAGAGAAAATATTTGTCTCAGTGACGAAAGAGGTGAATCTATGATTGAAAACCCTTGGTGATCAGTTAAAAAAAATAATTCTGGACTATAATTTTACAGATTATTTTGATCGACAGATTAAAAAAATACCATTGTAGTTTAAGTTGAGGAATGTTGAGATTATGACTGAAGAAAAATTGGTATGCTTTCTATACCAGGAAAAAAGAACCAGACTAGGCATTTGACCGTTTGAGGAGTTGTTTCCCTTAATATAAAATAATTTTTGAATTTTTATATTGAAGTAGTTCAGGCTTTTTGTAAACAACATGTAAAATGAGAAAAAAAGTCTAAATTGGGATGATTAAATGCAGTTGTTTGGGAGGCATTAGAAAGGTATTCTTTATCTGGAATTATATACTAATCATATTGTTACCTGAGAAGCTTAGTTATTAGAATTTAATTGGTTTTATTTTATTTTTTTCTAATAACCTATAAAGTTATTTTAGTAAATGCCTTTTGTAATGAAAGTTAATCTAAAATAATATGGTTTTTTTTAAACTATGTTATGTTGCATCCGTGTAGTAATAATGCTAGAGCAGTTTGAATTGGGTTTTGTATACAGGACAGAAATAAGCACCCATCCTTTACATGGATGTATTTTTGTGATATAGTAAAAAAATTGTCAGATGTATMCCATTGTAACTAAGGCCACGACCAGGTAATACAGTTCATTTTATCCTGTATTCATATAATCTTCAAAAGAAGCATATGTATAGAAGTTGATACATGTAGAAATGAGGAAATAAAAGTTGACAGGCCTTGTAGTACAAGTCCATAGTGTAGGAAGTCATATGTTAGGCAGTTTTAAAGCTGCCAATCGAAGATGAGTGAAAGCTCTTCTAACAGCAGTGTTTGAAATAAGTGGTACTAAAGTACAAAAAAGAAAGGGCAGACTGTGGGATCCCAAACTATTATTTAAAGTAATAGTGATTCTAATATCCCTGTTGAGTAGTCCATAAAACAGAATGGAGTATGAAAGAGCAATAAGATACCAGAAAGGTGGTGTGAAAGGCAAAAATGAAATATGGGAAAGGTGAAACCTCACAAACAGGAAGACCAAATCAAAATCTGTATAGGAAAGGAAGAAAGAGACTGAAAGGACAAAGATGTGAAAAATGTAAAACAGATTCTGGTTTATTAATTCAGCAGTTTTATGAAGCAGCACTGTCTCCACTTTTTCAATTTCTGTCTACGTAGGAGAGGGGAGAGAAGGGAAATATGGAACCAATGATAGACTAATTAGGATTTTAGATATGAAATCTAATGAAACTATGATTAAAAAAAAAAAAAACTAGAAAAACCAAAAAGCTAGAAAAAACTGGTATTTGGCTTATCTTTACAAAAGAAACAATTTAAGTGCCACAGTGAGAAAATTAGGCTTCCAGTATAACTAGGGGAGAACAGCAGTATTTTCAGGTAAGGGTTCAGAACTGTTCTTTTGATGAATTATATAAAGTGTGTCTGAGCTTCTGTTTTAGGTTTTGGCTTTGAAAATATACTGATCTCACTACCCATAGTCAAACACCTATTTGCAAGATAATCAGCATGGAAGGAGGCTAGGAGGACATGGTATTACCTCTTAAAATCTTGTGCTGCTTAGAGTGGAGTCAAGTTACATATTTTTCCTCCTCCCCTCTTGGAAGAGCGAATCTTACCAGTTGCATTTTCTGAGTGAAAATGCTATAAAAATATTAATAGCTGATGAGAAGGCCTTAGATTTATTTACATAGGATATAGGCCTAGGGTGGATAGAATTCACTCTACCCAGAGTGAAAGGTGACAGAAGACCTAAATCCTATTCTCAGTTTTTACAGTGGGTTAGGCTTCAATCTATTATTCGGAAAAAACTAAATATGTAATGTAAATGTGTTTTAAAGGACCTGAGGTTTATGCCTGAAATTAGAGTGAATACTTGCTTATAATGCAGTTGTCATGAAACTGGTATGTGCAGGAATGAATATCTAAAAGACTAAGTTCAAAATTCAGAAGTGGAAAGAGAATACGTGTAGTTAGGGAGTAACAAGATAAAGACTCTCAGAATATCTCAGATGGTGCTGACAAAATATCAAATTGCACCATGGGTTTGCGTGAAGGCCAATTTCTATATTTCACTGAAAGGGAGATATACCCACTGTGCTTCTTAGACCCAGCCTGATTCTTAACTTTCATGTTTTCTGCTCTAAAGTCCAACTCATGAGTCAGAAAGAAGGGAAAAAAATTATTTGGGAAAAATACAGGGATGTCTCTGAACCTTTCAAGTAGTAATGAGAAATACTAATAGAGGGAAAGATTGTGGAGAAACTGAATTATCCGTATTCTTACTACATAGCAAATCTCTCAGAAATAAAACACATGTATAAATATAAGTAATAAAAATAATATAAAAATATAAAAATCTAGACATATAAATTAATTATTATCAGCCTGTATATTTTTTAATCACTAAATGATAATTTATAAAATATTTTATCTGCTTTTAAAAGTATTCAAGTGTTGGCTATGTCATTGATTCAAAATTAGTGCAATTCTTTAGAAGTAATGTTTGTATTTTCAAAAGGAATTATTGTTTATCAAATAATTTTGCACTGTGTGAAAGCTTAGAGCATAAATACAACTGCAGTTTTAGAGGTCCAAGAATTTTTGTAGGATTCAGCAGCCTAAGTACTTATATTGTACAATGGAGTAGAGCAACTGTAGTGGCATAATCTGATTTCCATGGGAATAAGAAGTGTAACATGTTTAGAATTAAATTATTTGTGTCTTGGGAACAGTTCTTGCTTCTCAAGGTACAACAAATACTATTGAGTAGACTGGAAACTGAGAATCTGATAATGCAAAAAAAACCCCTTAGATTCCAGTTGCACTGGCATTTTAAAAAGAAAGCCAACGGTGTTTTATTGGGTATTTATGCCTGTATGTGTGTGTGATTTGAGAGATGTCAAAAATATTGATTCTTGATAAAATATTGAAGATAAAAAAAATAAACAAAAAAATACAGTAAATTTTTATGAACACTTCTATTTAAATAAAGGTAGGATAGTAATGAAGTACGTAATGTCTTAAAGGGCTAGCAGTAACAGTGTAGCATCAAAGGAACTGCTTACCAGATTAGTAATTTCTGGTGAAATTATTTCTTCATAAAACAGTAAGTTGAAAAAAAATATTCTGTATCACATTTCTCTATATAAATATATAAATATCTATATAAAGCAGATATTTTTAATCCCATTGTTCTCCCTTGGTGAAGTAAATAATTTCTGACAATAAATTTGTAAAATTTCAATAGCTTCTTAAAATAAGCCTGCAGTGCAATATCAGAAAAAGTATCAGATACTAGAAACCTTAATAGATCCATAATAGCAAAACAAGTATTGGATTGCACTGAAATAAGTAAAGGAGAAACACATAGGTAACACATATTTGATACAATAAATTTATAATGATCAGGTCATTGCAATAAAATGATATCTATTAAAGATGCATTTTATGAGATGAATATGGAAAGTAATCGCCTCTAATTTATTTTATGCCAAATATTTTGTTAGGAAACAAAGCCTTTGAAGAATGAGTGCTACTAACAGATTTTTTAAAACAGTTCCACCAGGAAAATGTGGGCTGTAGGATTCATGAGCAGAGTAGATCAGATGCACAGCAAAGTACCAAAATTATTAACTGTACAAGGCTGTCTGAACCTGTACAGTTTTACCTCTTTCATGAACCATAATATAAGATAGATTATTGCTTACTCAACACTGAAAATTTAATGATGATTGATATCTCTTTTTAGACCTAGTTTGAAAGATAATTTTGAAGTGAGTGAGAGCTGAACTTTCATCCACCATTTTAAAAACTTTTTCTATGGCAGTTAAGGAATTGTGTAATTTTAGAAAGTGCTTAAGCCCCAGTAAAAATATGTTTTTCTGTGGAGTTGCAGTCTGTCAGAAAGCATTCTGGAAGAGTAGATACCATTAAAATAGACTAGGAATATAAATAAAAGCCTTAACACACCCATTCATGGTAGCTGTAAAATAAACTATAAAAATGTTGAAGATAAAAGGGATCTTTGTTCTTTCTGTGCTATCTTGCATGATAGCTTCTTCTTTTTATGTATCACCATTCCTGGGCTACTAAAGAGCCAAAAATGGCAAATTTAAATGTTCCATTAATATACAATACAAATTAAGTAGTTATTTTTTCTAGGTTTGGATTTTTTTTTTTTTTAATTTTACAACATAATGAATACAGAATTTTTTACATGTTTTCTGCATGTAAAAAAACCACTTTGTGGAGATTAAAAAGTGCAGAGGTGCAGAGATAGATGCATGAAAATATGAGATTCCATTCTGGATGTCGGGGCATATGTGAACCTGGAGGCCGGAGATGAGAGGCACAAAGAAAGAAATGTCAGTAAAACAAAGAGAATTGAATTAGCATTGAAACCAAGAGATTAGGTCATACCCTATTAATATGATAAAACTGTAATTACTTATGACGAATCAATTTCCCAATATTGTGGAGCAACTATTTATAAATAAAATAATTATTGAATTATATAATCATATTTTTGCATAATGTTTTTTACAGTGCCAAACAGCTGGATAAAGGAAACTTTTCCCGATAGTAGTTTCTTAGAGCATGCAGACAACTGAAAATATTACAGCACTTCATGCTATCATCTATATATGATACTGACCAAATTCTACTGAGATGGGCAGTGATAGTCCAGATTTCCAGAGCATGATCCTATACAGTATCATTTTGATATCATTTTGATGCCATATCATATCATATCATTTTGATCAGCTGTGGTCAGCTGAGAAAGATTCATGTCTCATAAAAGTTCAACTCGAGATCCTATTGTAAATATCTTATTTTTCTGCAATGGTAAACCTTTCTGTGTACATCAGCACCTCATAAAAGCAATGCTATAGTTAAGAGGTGTGTTCTCCATCTTTATGTGGTGATTTCTATGCACAGAAAACCCCACAACCAAAAAAACATAACAAACAAAAACGCCAAAACGTATCACCACCTAAGCAATGAGTGGAAGAGTTCCACAACAGTCTGGCTTACCAGAGCACAGCAATCTTCTGATATAGATTTATTTTTTTACCCCAGAAGCAGCTGTTAAGAGATTAGTTTGAGAATCTTTCTTTTAGGCAACATTGACCAGTACTACATGCCTCCATGTAGTTAAATGATCATTATATTTTCCATGTGAAATCTCAGGAAAAATGACTGCTTTCACCGTGGGTTGCAACAAGGGCTRAACACTTTAAAGTATTTTCTCTACAATATTGATTTGCATGTATATTAGATTTCTGATTTGGATTTTTCTCCTAATCCTGGGGAATATCAGAGGGATTTTTTCCCTGTGTTATTAAGTACCTTTTCTTTTTACTTTGCACCTTTACTAAGTCGTAGATCATGGCCCAATTCACTAAAGAGTTACAAATCATAACAGCAACACTCATAATAATTTCTGAGTCATGTTCTCAGGATAATAGTGTAGCAGAATTGAGAATTTAGTGTCTTATCTACAAAACTGAATGTAAACAGGGTCAACAGGCAGATCTTTGCTTCTATAAATTTGCATTATATTAGCAAGTTAATGTAATATCTTCTGGTCCAAGAGGGCAGGGATATTGCTATAATTCTTTAAACTATCCTTGATACTTGTGAATTTACATAGGAATAGGTATTTTCAACACTGAGTCACTGAATGTTCTCTAAGGAAGGTAGGTCAGGTCCAATTCTCCATTTAATGACACACTAAATTCCAAAATTGGCCTATGGCAGTCCAATATGCAGCATTCAAAGAACAGTATTTGTATTTCCCACTCAGTTAATATTATGGCTTTGAGAACTAGATATGAGAATTAATTCATCATTTAATTGATGATGTATAATTTAAATCAAATTGGACTTTACTTTCTTTGATACCACTACTATCAAAGAAAAGTGGTTTAAGTCTTAAAGAGAGAAAAAATAGAGTAAGGAAAAGCAGCAATATTAATTACAATTAATACAAAATTGTATAAATATGCTTCTGTGGGTATGGGTGAGAAAGGAGTTTGTTGAAAAATGTGCTCCTACCTGGACATAAAATAAAAGCAGAGCCTAAAAAGGGTAGAATAACGTCTGGATGTTATTTGATCAAGATTCATACTTGGATAGCAAACTGCTGATTTGTCTTCTCACCTTCAATGTCATGATATACTGTATGTCTGTTATCTTCTTGAAAGGTAATGTCCTTATTTAAAGTTGTTGGATAAAAGTATATCCTTGCCAGTTAAAATTTCATGTCTCTGCAAATATCAAAATGCAGAGACTAGAGTAAAGCTGGGACCACAGATAATTTTTTCTTTGACATTTTGTATCCAAATGTCAGTATGAAAYTATATTTACAATTATTTTATTTTAAAAAACATAATTTTAAAAATTTTACTCTGTAAAATTAGGTCCATCAGGCCAATAAGGAACCTCAGAATTAAAAATATTATAGGCAGTGCTCCTTTATTTTGTAACATTACAGAAAAGCAATTTAAAATCCCATTCCAGTCTTCAAGTATAAATAATTGGAACTGTACAGATTGAGCACCTAATTAGGCATAATAGGGTTTTGTGCTGCATAGCTTTGTGAAAGCAATCAAAAGGAAAATGCCTGCCATCGCAAACTAGACAATTAATTTTTTAGATCTCATTTGCTTTAGAAAGAATACTGTTTGCCTTTATAAATGCCTAGGTCAAAATGCTTAGAAAAATTATTTTCCAGGTACTTTTTTGTTCAGGAAAACATTAAGGTTTCTCTGCACTGTACTTACAGTACTTAACTGCTCAAGATCTTGCTGAAAACATATCTCCTCTTAAGAAAATAAGTTGCTTTCTTTCTTTAAAGGGATATTCATAGATGGTTCAGCTCTGCAACTGTATGAGAACTAGGACAGCCTAGTTCTATTAAGTGTCAGTTAAATGAAAGTAGTCCATCAAAAGATGGGTAGAACAAATTACTCCCTCAGTGCCAGAATTATTATTTTCTACAAATTAAAAAAGTAAGATTTGATTCCTCCAATTTTCAGTTTCTTCATTCAGATAAGTAATAACTTTTGTAATTTAATGTATTTCTCTTACAGTAAAATACTCCCTTTCTGAATGTTTTATTAATTTTGTCAGAAAACAACAAAGCACTAGTATCATATGAAAAAGTAAATCCAAGAGGATTTTTTCTTTTCTTGTGGCTTAAACTGGTTTTGCCAAATTGTTGAAGACGACATGCAGGAAGAAAATGTATGAGGGCCTTCTGTCCTTTCTCTTCTCTTAGCAAAGTCTTCTGAAAGAGCCAACGGCATTATTCTTCTGTGAAATTTGCTTAATGACAAATAAGAGTTCAAGTGTCAGCTGGAAATAGTTATTTTCTCATTTAGAAGCAGGAAAATCCCATTTCTGTAGATATTTTTCAATATCTACATTCTGAGTGTAAATATAGGTGGATGTATATTATTTTGTGGACAGAGATGGCAGAAAACAAAATTATGTACTCTGACATCAGTATACYAGGTTATACAATGAACATGAAAACCAGTCTCATGAAGTTGAAATGACCTCTGRTCTTCTAACACACTGTTCAGTATCTTGACTACAAAAAGATGAAAAATCTTATCTCAAGAGACCAAGCAGAAATTGGCTGCACTGTTTAAAAAAAATAAAAGGTATATAGAGTTCAGTATCTTTGCTCTTTAAGGAGGAGGAATTCTACAGTGTGCTAATAGTATTGGAAGTCTGACATTTCAACACAGACTACTTACAATGAATTTAATTTTTTTCTTCTATTAAAACAAATGACCTGGAACATTCAGAAAAGAGAATAGTCTTGCTCCATCAGTTTTAGTGGAAAATATTTTGCTTTGTGATCTTGGGGAATATGTCCCTTAAGATTTTGATTGTGGTGTTGCCATTAGCTGTTATCATGAAGTGTTCAGTAATTTCAGTCAGAGAAGAGGTGCACTGCAATCCATCCTGCATGATAAGGATGCTACAAGCAATATCTTTGGGAATACCTTTTAGTCCATATGTGTGATATAAAAATCACATAGACATTCTGGCATCTAAGCTTAGAATAAATTCAAATGCTTGAATTCAATGCTTGGATATTGAATTTTTCATATAAGATACAGTCCCTCTAATATAAAATGTGTATTTATATACTTACTTGGGCAAGATGATTACGTTGTCATTACTACTCATTAGAATATTTTGAAACATTATTCAAGCACTGCCTAATGGGGAAAGAAAATACTTCTGTGTAGCTTAGAACATTGCCAACCTGGCTTCTTAGAAAACATAAGAATCAAATGTGGGGCTTCACAGATAGGTGGGTCTAAACACAAGTAATAGAGATGCAACCCAGCAGATGCAACAGTTTGTGCAGCAGCTTCCACAAAAGGGCAGCAGAAACTACTGAGGGCAGTATATTGGTTTCTGCAACGGGTAAAAAATCAGGAGGAGCTGTGCATCTCACAGGGTTTTATCTGCATTGTATAAACTCAGAAAAGTTCTGATGAGAAGAACAGAGAAGCCATTGAAGACAATTTTCTGTATAAAGTGCAGTTACTAAATGTTACTTTTCTCTGTTTGTAACAAGAAATGCAGAGAGAAAGTAACATTATGTTAATGCAATGAGTTTATCTTTTTTCATTGTCATTAAAAAAATAAAACTCCCTGAAAATGCAGGAAGAATGGTATTTTGATTAAGGGGAAATCAAATTTCCTACAAAAAGGGAATTAAATAATTGTAATGGCTTAATTTCCAGCAGGAAATAGATGAGAATAAAGCTCAAATATGAAGGACTTGAAAGAAAAAAAATTAAATACTGAATGAGATAAAAAGAGTAATTGAGGAAAACACTTTCTATCCTAGTGAAAGTGCAAATAAGTTATCTCAGGAAATAAAAGCTGGAAATTTCAAAACCAAAGAGATGTGATTTTTATGTGCATTATAGATTCCTTGTGAAATTCACTGCATAATAATATCACATTTTATTTGTGAAGGTGAGAGAGGGTTTGTGTTTTTGTCTAGACACCAGTTATGTGTACATGTATGTGTATAAAAATGTTTACCCCTCTGAACTTCCTTTAAATATGATTCATTTTTTTATCCCAAAAAGAACTTGATTTTCTATTTAACTTTGCATTTAATGAAGAGTATATAGACGAAAAAGCTAAGGGGAACCATGTTTTTATAGCAAGTCATAGAAAATACTTTTTTTACAATATAAACCTCTTTGTTCAGGATTTAGGAATATTTAAAATATTAGATACTAGAGTAAACAAAAAACCACGCCCAAACTACATATTTTAGCATATAATTCCATAATTTTTATATGACCACTGACACATCTTCCCACATACTGGTCATGTTCTGAGATTAAATATTGAGCTATATGGATAATTACTTCAGATTAATATCCACTTTAATATTCTGAAGAAATTATAACTGGAACATGTGATTGAAAAGAAAATTTCTAGGCAAGGCAATGAAAACAATTGGAGAATGAGTTCTATAGAAAAAGAAAAGGTTCAGCCTTCGTTTGGAGGGACATTTTTCTAAGGGTTAGAAGGCTTTTAAAAATTATTTTCTTTTTTAAGTTAAAAAATATTGACAAACAAAAATCAACATCCAAAGTGCAGGAACATTTTCTGTGAACACTGACACGAAACATATTCAAACTCATTGATAAATATAGTTCTAAAGTACAATAAGCTTTTCATGAATTCGTTTTCTGAAATAGGACAAAATATTCCTACACAGAAAGTGGAGACTTCGCATGGTTGAAAATTAAAGATAGACTTTCCTGCAAGAAAAAAACAAAGCCATTCCCTGCAACTTTAATGATCTATTGTTTTCTGACTTTCGATGAGTTCAAATTGTGTGAAATGGAGTGAGGATAAAAAAGACATTGACTTAGGACTAGATTTAGCCTAAGATTTTTCAGAGTGATGTTCATTTGGGATCATGGATTCATAGAATGGAATTACTGAGTTCACTGTCTTGTAACAAATGGTGCTTAGCTATAACTTATCTTCCAGAGCCTTCTAAGCTTAACTGAAGAGACTGTGAGATAGAAAACTCATCAATTCCTTTGACTGGGTGTTTCAAACTGTTCAAAGTGAAAAAAGTGTTTCTTATTGAAATATGTTCAACTTCAGTTTTCACACGTTACATTTTATTTTTTTCAGTAGATAAAATACTCATATATCCAACATTATTTTTCTGTGAAGGTGTGTGGCTATTTCTTTTTTGATAGAATGAAACTGAGGAAGCAGCTTAAATTGCTCAGTCTAATTACTTGCTCAAGCCTTCAGATGTCTTTTTTGATTCCGTACCAGTCCATCAATCTTCCTGCTACTGAAGAATTGTTCATTTTCTTCTATGTGATTGACAAAAACGGTGCAAAAAGACTTCAACCCCTCCAGAAGCAATTCCATTTAGTGAAATCCCCCTTAGGTTGACAATAATCAGAGATCTACCAGGTATCCAGTCCCTACTTTATTGTGTGCTTTACTGCTATTCTAAAGAGCTAATTCATGATCAGAATGTTATGAGAAACCAAAGGGAATAGAGAAATCTAAGAGGACCACATCATTGACAGGTTATTCTCTGAAGCAAACACTCTTCTCAAGAAATGAAATTAAGTTTGTTTGACAAGACCTGTTTTTCATAGAGCCATGTGGAGTGGCATTAATTTTATTCCTGTTTGTTGACTCTTAATTAATCAAATCTCAAATTAGTATTTCCACTTTCATTTTGAATATAAAAGTTCATTTGTTGGTTGTGTTTTGGAAAAGTTCTTAATTTTTTACTTCTGATAGAGGAAACACACTTTTATCTTCTCTCACTTTCTCCTTCATTTTAGGAGTTACAGTGCTTGAAGGGCCTATTTATGCAGTGGGAGGACATGATGGTTGGAGTTATTTGAACACAGTTGAGAGGTGGGACCCTCAAAGTCAGCAGTGGACATTTGTGGCAAGTATGTCAATTGCCAGAAGCACTGTTGGAGTAGCAGCATTAAATGGCAAGTGAGTAGGGTGTGCTTACACAATTGAAACACTTCTTTTGAAAACCAATGAATCTTAATTGTCGTTCCTTTCCCTTATTAAGTTGCAGTGGCATTGAATTGTTCCAGAGAAGATCAAATGGTCAAAGCTGCTTTAATAGCCCTGTTACTCTGCAAGAAATTGGTTTCAGTGGTGCACAAGCCATCCAGCAGACTAGCAGAAGCAACATCTAGACAAAAAAGCCTGGAAAAATTGATCTAAAGTCATGAAAAGCAGCATATGATTACGCATATATATTCCAGCTTTGTTTCTCTTGCACAGCTGACCATATATTTAATGCTTCCCAGTTAACAGATACTCAACTGAATGTTGCATGACTTATATCAAATACTCTTAAATTTTAAGAGATGTTATCTGTGTCCAAGAAAGGTAGAATGGAYGCAACTGAAAACTGAAAAGCAGTGGTCTCACTTCAACAAGTAGAAATATGCCATTGATTTTTACTCCTTTTATCTGAATACCCATCTTTAAAAAACATCCAATATGCCAAGAACTGCAACTTAAAAACCTATTTAAGAACTTTTCAAATTCCCAGTGCTATTCTTGCTACATTGCTGCTCCACACAACTGACATGTGCTGCATTCCTCGGGGTATTGGAAATGGATATCTCATTGAGAAACACAATGTTGGGTTTAACATTCAGCAAAGGAAAAAAGTTTTTCTGTTTTAGTATGGAAGTTCTGAGGAGGTTTTTCTTGGTTATTCATTATGATTTCTTTCTTCGGCAGTGAATTAAATAGGAAATAAATGAAATGCATTAGATGCTTGCTGAAGTGAGAGAGTTACAAACTATTCCGCACGTGTATCTCTCACACTGCCTTGGGCACTTCACATAAAATGGATACTGGATGCTAAATATTTCAAATGTGAGTTTCTTGAAAGACTTGAGAAAGTATAGCCACTTCTTTTGTGTTTTAATGTGAGAAACTATTCCATTTGTGATCTTCTATCACCCTATAGTTGGCTGAATTTTTTTTCTACTTAACTTTAAGTAGAAAAAATAAAATTGTATTTTTCTATTGGCTTATGATGGAAATAAATAAAAAACAAAGCTTTCATATTTTGATCTCATCAGGCTCTGAGTGGGGAGATTGATTTGTAAGTAACCTCCTATTAGTTCCTGATATATTGAAGTGTTTCAGAAGCTCACTTGTGTAGACCCTGCAAGTAAATTATCAATTATTTTGCTGCTCAAACAAATTGAAAGCAATACTATCTAAATTTGGCAAAACAGGGTGCACAGAAATGAATGCTTTTTCACTGAAATACATTTTTAAATTTAAACTTTAATTCTTATATCAACATCTTTCCTAAAACATGGAAAGAATTGTGTCAACATGTGCATCATAAACTAACTTGAAAAATATGTAATCATTGAAGCAATAAAATCCTACGGAATTTCTCAGAAATTTATAAAAATAACTATCTGAAGTTTGGGATTTTTATACATTTTAAACTTGGTCCATTTGCCAGGGTTCTTTTCTATAGCCATGTTGCCTTATTACATTTCAAAGTTGCAGTACTATTTCACCAAGGAGGGCTCAATGGAGTATCTTCCCCTCCCCACACAAAGGTCACCTGGTTGTCATCTCCAGATTTCCCAAAGTAATAGGATATGATAGTTACTATCTTTCAGTGAGGAACAGGCAATATTAATTTTCTTAAATGTCTTAGTTATAAGGAGAGCTTGAACAACTAATAAAAGATAAAAGTGTTTTTCAAGATAAAAGAAAGACACATGACAAATTTATTTTACCAGAATTTCAACAGAGCAATTTATCTGGTGCTACATATGACATAAATACTTAAGATTAAAAAAAGGTGAGTAGTACAGGGATTTGAAGAAAAGGACTCTATGCAATAACTAGGATGTCACAGAGTTACCCCTGGAATTCGTTACAGATCTGTCCTGGGTTAAAAGAGTATAACAGCAGGAACAAGCTAGTTAAATTACCAGACCATTCAAAGCGGCACCAAAGAGAATACTATCATATGGTTCATGTTGGCCACATGAATACATGATGGCCAAATGGCCAAATTCATGTTGGCCAAAAGAATTTGGATGATCTTAAGAAGCAACACAAATAGTATATTTAGTAGTTTATGTGTGAATTAACAAGCCTTGTGTTTGAAGAAAATTAATGTTAAGAAGTAAAAGAAAACGTGAAAAAAGCTTTCTAGGTTGTTAGCACAGAAAAAACCAGAAGAAATTTGGGGGAATAAAAGGAAATGCTACTGAAAAATACATAAAATTGTATTAATATTGGAAATATATATGTTGTGTTACTGTGTGGAATTCTGGTCATCCATATTGAAGGCAGTCCAAGTGAAATTGCAAAGGTAGTATAATGCGTACCATGACTATCAAGAATGCATGTCATACCAAAGAAAAGCAGCAAAACTGATACAGCTGTCAAAGAAACACGTGCACAAAATAGCTGCAATTCAACTGGGAAAATAGAGGTGAAATAAAAGTAATATGAGGACAATAAGATCGTGTCCACAAACCTCTCATCATCTTCTAAATGCCTGTTTACTGGTTCATATAAAGGGTAATGTTATGTGGTTTTATCTAACATCAAAGACTGGAATCTAAGAATTTTGATATTTTTGTTTTCCCAAGTCAACAATAGGTTCTGGGTGCCCCTAACAATGTATGCTGAGGCTTTGGAGATTATCTCCTACATCTTCGTGTGTTTCTCATAGTCAAACAGTAACACAAGAGTGGAGTGCGTTATCCTTACTAGATATAAAAATTATTTATTTTTAACTTGACGTTTCTATCAGTTTTTAACATATTTAGTTAAATATAGGTGTTGTAGGACTTGCCATGACTATAGAATTTCGTGAGATGAAGTATGATCAGTAATTCCTTCTGATATGGAAACAGCATCATCCTTTCTACCTTGTTACTGTTAACAAGCCTGTTGCAGAGACTGGAAGAGAAAGAGTGCATGAACCTCCTCAGATCAGCAATAGATATGCGTGTTAAAACACTAAATGTGGGATGGAGGTCTACACTTTGAAAAAAAACTGGTAGAAGATGGTGCTTTTTATATGCAGACATAGAGTCAAAAGTTGGGATGACTTATTTGAATCTTCTTTGGGCCTCACATAAGTGTGCGTAACTAGTGTGCAAGTTATATAGTATAAGACCAGCATTCTACAGTTATCAGCAGATAGTGCTGAAGCAACAGAACTTTTTTCTAGTATGAGCTAGGAGCACCAAGGAACAAAAAGTGTGAAGAAGTCTATATTTGCCAGATACTTTTTGAAATTATCACTTAACTATTTCAAGCTTTTCTGAATTTCTTGATTTCAAACTCAAGAAGAACAAAAAAATCTAGTTGACACCTTTGATCCAATAAATACGAATTCTTTCATTAATTTAAAATGGAAATGCCTCCAAATCTATAGCTAATACCATAGCTATTTATTATCCTTCTATTAAAAACTCTAATACATGGACTGTTCATTCCCTAAGAGCACTAAACCTTTCCACTAATTTAATTTCATTTCAGAACATATTTTATGTTAATGGTGTAGCATTAAGTGAAAATGAAATTTAGTCTACACACTTTCATCAGGAATACATACTCCTCAAAGACATTGTCTGTATCATACAGATTTACATTATTCTAAACATTTTTGTGTCACTAACATAACTGAAATTTTCCTATCAATCTTTTTTGAAGCACCTGTAGCTTTCATGGCAGAAAGTCTGACCCTTAAGTCTTGATCCCTTTAGCAAATATCAGTAAATCTTTGTTACAAAAGCATAAAATGCTCAGCTATTGATAGGATCCACAGGCTGACTTTGAATGGTAGAACATCACAGCAGTACCTAAAGTGTCAAAAATCATGACTTTGACACACTGGTAAAGCAGTTCAATCTCATGTTAACATCTTGCGTAGTCAAGGGAAAGGAGTGCTGCTTTTTTGATTGCCACATCCTCAAGTATGTTCTATAGTAAACTTGATATTTCCCCCCTGCTGCTATTTTTATTAAATACCACACAATGCTGTTGGTATATGATAGATGACAAAAAGTGAGGAATTGTTTAATCTTAACTTTAGAAATGCAACTGTGCAAGTATTCTTTTAAATAATATTTTACTTTTATTTAAGGAAAAGTTTTGTAAATTTTTGTTGTCTCTGAAGGAAAGTAAAAGAGCAAGGAGAATTGCTGCAAGAAAATATTATTCCTCATCAMTATCCATCTGACCGCTTACCATTTGCTGTTACAGGCAAAATAGGCTTGAGTTGGGGAAAATTAATGCAATTCATTAGTAATAAAAGTGAGAAGCAACCCCAAATTTTAAAATGCCACCTTTCTTCCCCCCTTTCCCAGGCTCAGTTTATGATTGTAGAACATTATAGCCCCACCTCTGACTGGTGCAGGGAGTGGGAAATGGGTTTTGTGGTCAGACCATCATTCTCAGACCCTTCTCTCTGCCCTCCTTCCTCACACATTTCCCTTGCTCCATCATGGGCTCTCCATGGGCTGCAGTCCTTTGGGAGACCATCTCCTACTCCAGTGTAGTATCCTCCGCAGGCTGCTGTGAATAATGATTGTCTTTAGCAGGAAAATACAATGCCAAGACTACAGGCAAAATGCATAAACTGACCCAGAGATATTTTCCTTTACAGGAACAAACCCCTAAACATAGATCCTCTTAATCAAATCCAACAGGTTTAAAATTGGAGTTGTTTGGCAAGCCTCATCTCTCTCCACCAATTATGTTGAAAAAAAGTCCTTTTTCCTGTTTGCCTGAGACACTGATATTTTTTCATATTATTGTTGAAAGATAGTCCAACATAAAAAAACCCCACTTTTCTGGTTTTGTCCTTTAAGCAATTATTTATTGTCAGTTGGAAATGTCAAATTTTGTCACTTATTTAACTGCAACAAATAGAATTTAGATCAGATTCCACATCCTATTAATTCTGCTTAAGTACTGACAGAATATACTAATTATTMTTTTTTAAAAATGCATTTGTATGTACATATTTATTATTTTTCCCTTTACATTCATGCAAATTAATGTGTTACATTTTCAATTTTACTAGTTAGGTAGAGAGAATTTATTAACTACGTAGCTTTGGGATTTTTTTTAATAGTTATTTACCTATTTATATTCAGTTACATTCATTCAGTTCCACCACTCTTGCAATAATTGGATTCATTTAGTAATGGATTTTCATAAATTGGATTATTGTTTTGGCAGTGCTTTCCCAGCTATTGTCTGTTTCATTTTGAATGGGAAACACAGAAAGCTGCCCAATGGAGATGTTGGCATATACACAGTGGAATGTTTTGTTTTCAGGCAATTTAATGAGAAAAACTGGAAAGAAACTTGTGTTATTTAGCTCAATATTATGTCTGCTGTAAATAGCAGTTTCTTTAGTTTAATATGTCCCTTAAAATTATTATGCACTATTACAAAGTGACTATCAGCAAGTTTAGCTTGATGAACCTTAATTTTTAAGAAAAGTAGCAAAATTCAAACCAAATTAGTGCGAGCGCAAGAAAGGTTCTCAAAATCATCTTATAGTTAGTCACTCACCAGGAATATAATTGCTTTGAACTGACCTTGGAGAGACGAAGGTTAATAATTCCACAAAGTCCTTAATAGTAGTTCAGTGTTTGGCATGAGAGAATTAGGAATGTATTACGTCTATATAACCACCTACAAAACTTGATTGTATGGCTGATTACAGCCTCCTCCAGGAGTTCTGCTCCTTTGGCTTTCATGCATCATATAATAAACTATCTGTGGCATTTTCTCTTAGCAGAATCATTAAGGCTTATTGCTAATTCAGTGCCCTGGTCTGATCTTTTGTGCTTTTGCACACAAATTCATATTTTCTACATGGGGGTCTCATGCAGCTCAGTGAATGTACCATTTAATTCAAAGTGCATTATATTCTCTCTTTCTCAAGCAAGATTTAACTTGTTATTTTGCATCCMGCCTGTAAAGAGAGAGACTCTGCACAGGTCTATTTTTCTTTCTGTGGGGCTAGGCTAGCCTTAAAAAGATACAAACTGGACAAATTTATGTCACTTTTTTAAGAAAAAAGTAAAATCATGAAACTTTACTGAATCATGAATCTTTAATGTAAAGCCACTATTTTTTCTACAGTCCAAGGCAGATGCATATGCAGCTAGGATGCCTTCCTCTTCAGAAACTAAGTCACTGGTAGGAGACACAAYAGGTGCTAAAAACATTGCTTATTTGCAGTGGGAACTTGATGAACCTATTTTCCCTGGCTGTACTGTGGCCAGGGGCCCAAATGCTTGGACCACATTTCCATTTTGAATGTTTACTGCTCATCTACATCTCTTAGTGTATATGCCCCCACACTATGCCCTTCTCTTCATCCATTACCTGCACAGCAAAATCTTCAGACTAGCTGGCTGTTGACTGTTGTACAGCTGGAATGACTGTAATTTGTGATAAGGTCTGTCATTCAGGTKTTGTAATAAGAAACCATTTGTCTCTACTACATAATTCCTTTTTCTTTTRGTAAATTTTGTAATGAATTATAAAATCTACATAAACATGATCTAGTATGGTATGAATTAATTTAGACATGCATGTTGTTATGCAATTGCAAAAGTTCCATACCTTCTTGGTGATTTCTCATAGACAGCTCCTCACAGCACTGACTCTTTCTTCTTCACAGTACRACCAACAAACTCCAACTCTCTCTTCACCCACCTAACCCACTCATCCTTATTAGACACAGCTATGGCCTGTTAAGAGCAGGCTTGTTCCTAATATTTTGTAATTAGTGCAGCTGCAACTCTTCAGGGGTGAGATTACCTTCTGCACTATCTTTATTTTCTTACATTCTCTCCCCCCACACATACATGGGTACTTCAGGCCAGACAGACATAGGAGGTTAAGTTAGTCCTAATACGTGGCAGAAAAAGGCAGTGGTGTCACTCCATCTAATTTAAGCTTTTAAATGTAACATATGCACCAGTCTAGACAGCAGGAAGCAGTGTGGAAAATGCCTGGGAAAATTCACTGCCTATTTTTCAAATGCGCATCTTCCCCAATAAAGCACAGATTTTTTTATAAACAGTGAGCAATGACTGTTTTCTTTCTTGTGGTCAAGACTGTAAAAAGTATTAATATCCTATATTGTTGATTATGACTAAAGTTTGCCTTTTCATTATTATCTTTAGTGGGAGACGAAGTATGAGAATCCAAACCTGTCTCACATGGTTCTCAGTGCCTGTGTGCTGGGACAGGAAGGAAGCCCTTGTGCAGTGCAGTTGGAGCAGTCTAGAGATCCTCCCAAACCAAATGTAGGCTCCAACTTAGACTACACAYGCAGAAATGTGTACACGTGTGCATTCCTGTGTGTTATCATGTGTATTCACTTAATTCCTTATTTCCACATATGTGTCATCTGGAAGGATATTTAAATATACACATCTGACTGAAATTAAAGGAAACTAAATATTAATTTAATGCTCAACTAAATATCTTTATGGGCAACAGCCATTACAACAGCTGACAAATACCTGCTATACTCAGCAGAATAGAATACCAAGCCATCTCCCCTCTTAACTTCTTGTTTTTCCAATTTGAAATTTGATTAACTTCTTAATAACTAGTATTTGGGTAAGATGAAGTTTCTTTTGCCTCAGTAGACTAGCTTCAGATAAATCTTACATTATTGGCTGAGTTTGTTGAACAGAGAAGTGTTTGTTCTTTGTGAAGATCACAAGCTAAATGACCTAAGACTTTTTTGCAAGTCAGCCATATAATTGCAATGCATGGATAATTTTCATACTTCAGCAAAGACTAGGGAACTGCTCAAAATTATTAAATAAAGGARGTATTAATATGCTTTAATTTTGTTTTTTAAGGCTGAAGTAACAATTCAAAATTTCATGCCAAACTARCAAGATGAGAAAGTATGACCAAAACTACTATATTACCCCTCAGTGCAATTTTTTTGTCATAGCTTTTGTTGCTTGAGGTTTTCTTTGCTYTTATGCCTTACTGGTGATTCACTTATTCTTTTACTAATCCATTCGAACTAAGAAAAATACCTTGATTGGCATACATAGTTACTGTCATGTAAGGAGAAAAGAAAAGGTTTTAAACTGCATGCTTTCTGCCCACAGWATTCTCACTAACTACAAGCAAATCAGTATATTAAGTGTGATGTAGATATTTTGCATGCTGCTAAATTACAGCAGTGCTTTTTATTATCAAAAACATTCATGCTGTCAAAAGTCTGCTTTCATCTACATCGTCTACCTAACCAGACAGTATCTCAAATTTGCCTTAGGAAATTATCACCTATTATTAATGAACTTTGTGAAACTCTTTTGCAATGGGAAGAATAACAAACACACTTCAAAGACCAGCTCACCAGTTACCAGCCTTAAAATTTTTTTGGTTGAAAATTTTGTCTCTGTTCTTACTATGTTTTACTCTAAATGTACTTTGACCTATAAATAGTTTTATAACTTAATTTGAATCCTGAGAAGTTATTTCATGTTCTTTTATGACAGATTTTATGCTGCTGCTGTTTTATAAATCTGATGTTTGTTAACTTCTGGTTTAAATCAAAGTCTTTTTATTCTTCCTYAACTGTGGAACATACAAAAAAGTTTAGATACTTTAAAATATTTTAGTCAAAATCATTAAATAAATGGATACTGAGACAAAAAAAATGGAACAACTCTATGGTCTAAAAGAAAATTAGTATCATAAGAAGAAAGCAAATTAGTATCATAAACATTATCTCAGTCTAGAACAAAGTATTTCTATGGATTCACTAAAAATTCTTATTTAATGACAGGTTCACTGTGTGTCTTAATAATAGAGTAAATAAAGGTCCTYATGCACATGCTATAGTGAATGATTAATTTACAAAGACTATTTTGCCTTATCTACTTTATATCCTGATAAAGTCAAGAATGTTTTTGGACTAGTGGAATCTGCATTGAGTCCATGGTCTTGTGTAAAGAATGTAGCCCGTATAATTCTGAGTACAGTTGAAATTGCTTGAAACAAGTTCTTTCTACTAGCAAACTAAAATTTCCAGTGTTGGAAGTCAAACTTTTTCATAACAATATTATCCATGCAAAGAGTGTTTTTCTCTCAATATTTTATGACACAGAATCATAGAAGGCCTTGGGTTGGARGGGACCTCAAAGATCATTGAGTTCCAAATCCCCTTTCATGGGCAGAAACACCAGCTCTTAGATCAAGTTCTCAGGGTCCCCATCTAACTTATTAGTAGTTACTAATAATTTAATTCCTGGAACTTACTCCATGACTATATATTTTTCTTTTTTTGGGGGGTCACATTCTACTTTAAATTTACTTCCCTACTGCATTATAAATGCATGAAATGGCCTTCCAAATTTACACACATTAAGCCTCCATTAATGCTTTCCATTCACAAAATTATTGTATTTTCAACTTTTGCCAGTGCACTACATTGGCTTAATCAAGGCAGCATGGATAAATATATCTCTCTCTATAGTCTGATTCCTAGGCCAGGTATGGACTGATTCAGCAATACAGTAGTCCAGCAYCGATGAAAATTATTAGTGACCCTCRGTCCWACCAAGCAGATATATTTTGTGCCAGAGTAATTCTCTGCTGCTCTTTCAGACACAGTGAAAGGCCAGAAAAGARTACAAAAGGGCCTAAGCAAAAGAATGGATAAAGTCTTTGATATTCATAGTGAAAGAATTTTGAAAGGGAAAACCTCATTAAGAAATGCAGCAAGGGCCTTATTCAACTGGTTTCACAAGCCATACCCACCTCACATCAAAGGCAGTCTGGTCTTTTGAGGTTTGCTTGTCAAACTGAATTTAAAACTGTCTTTTCTGAGTAGTTATCAAAGGTTTGTAGTGCCAGAATTGAGATAAATGCTTTTGATTCAGCTGGTCGTGATTTCTCCTAATGTTTCCTACTTTGAAACCTCTGCTTCATTTTTCTAGTCAATTATACATATAGTTATAGATATACAAATGTTCAGGAATCTCTCTCCATCTTAGTAGAAGAAGTGACAAAACCCTGCAAAGACAGAAGAAGCTGAGCTTGGCCTAATTTCATATCTATGCACAGTGTCTGAACCAGCTGAAATGTAGACTATTTAGGAATAGAAATCTATAATATCTCCACAGGCAGAACCTTCACTGTGGAGATAAAAATGACCAGTACTGGATGCTTTCTTTTCCTTGCTGGTCTTACTCTCTAAGGAGGGATATATGATTATTATTTTTATAATAATTCTGGTTTTGATGGGATATACCATGARGAGTAATTCAGCTAATTCAGAGAAATACATGATATTTTTCCCTATAGAAATTGTATTAAAAATTTTTGACAAGCTGGACAAAGCTGAAAAWTTTTTTAATTTAAAGTATTTAAAGTCATCTAATAAAATAACACCCTAAGCTCTAAAAGGAGAAGTAAGACTACTAAATAGCTTTAATTATAAATATTTCAAAAGTTTCAGATTCCTGATTCAGTATCCTGAATATTCAGTGATTGTTGCAGAGCTGTTGCCCAGTCATTTTGGGCCTTTGTGAACACAGATTTGGAAATTTGACTGAAGACTGGAAGCAATTTCTGACTGAATTGTTCAAGCTCAGCCACAACCAGAGCTTTAAACAATTACTTTATTTCAAATTTTTCTTGTCTGAACTATTTTTATTTTACTCTTGTGAAATTAAAACAAAACTAAATTATTTATTCCTTAGAGAAAAAAAATAGAAACATAATCAAACTCTAAAATGTTAATTCCAAAATATGATTTTGAAGATGAATTTTGTTCTGAATAGCTGACAGCATTTTAGCAACAGACAAGGTGGTCCCAATCACTTTTATCAGTTACTTATGCACAGCATTTGCTGTCTTTTTACCAGAAACTCAAGAATGCCTTCAGCTATATTTTATTAGCTGTCTTAATTAGAGTAGAGGAATGAGAGAGTATATTTTACTTTCAGTGTGTAAATATCAGCTTATTGATTTATTTCAGTTGAAAGATGATGGAATAAATAAGAACTTTTCATGCCAGAAGAAATATCAAATTGGTGGGGATTTTGACAAGGGGTACGCAAGATTATTTGCGCTCAAGTCTGCAGAAGTGTTGGTTCTTTGCATTTTTAAAATGGTGTTCAGTGTTTACGTGCCTAAATATCTGCTTGGAAATACATTTGACAATCTCAGAAATCTTAATCATGGTTTCTATTTTTGGGGATCAATTTACTTACTGACATGTAGTTGTCTACTGGCTTCAGGGTGTCAGCAGTCATGTCTTTTTCTGCTGGTTTTTGTACTGTACTATTTTTCATATCTCTCAGCCTGGACAGAATGTCAACATAACTTAAATGTCACAAAAAATGTTTTATCACTGTCTRTGGGTAGCTGAACCAAGTCATATCTTTGAAAATAAAGATAAGATCCTTACAGACACCTACATGTCAATGTTTTTATTTACATTTATATTAATGTAAATGKTTTTGGTCACATGTTTAAATATTTTTTGTGCTGTTCTTTAGGCTCAGATGACTACTCTGAGTGTAACAACAAGTTGGACACTGTAGACATCCACAGATTAACAGAATTGGGTGCTTTAATATTGATTTCATCTGTAGATATYGGATAATCATAAATAAAGTTAAATATATTAGGTCTGAATCCAAAGGGAAAAAAATATTTGCTTTTGTATCTCTCAGAGAGGAGTATAGATTCTTCTGGGTGCTTTATTCAGACCACAGGTATGTCTGTCAGGCACTACTAAAGTGTTCTCAGGCTTCAGTGGCATATTTAGTGGTTGTACAGCACTTCCTTTTTCATCAGCATCCATACCAATGAAATGTAATGGTAAATGCACATTTAAATGGCTCTGAATTCATGGAGTGCTTAGGACAGTAAAAGCTTCCAAATGAGTAATTGCTTTACAGAGACAGCTTTCACATCCAAAATTGCTTAGTGGTTGGACTTTAAAATAGCCTGTATTTCTATTAGTTAATCTCCAGGCACTATATAAAAAGCAACAGACTGCAAAAAGGTTCATATGGAATGAATACGGCCTGGTATTAGGGGGAAAGAACAATCAGAACTATTTCCTCCTGGGACCCATTATAAACAGTAGAACGAAACAAGTTTCTTGCCTGCAGATGCTTACCAACACAACATCATTTTTGTTAAACCACATTTTTTATAATTTCAAGTTTAAAATACTCTTCACAAGTTGTCCATGACTTTCCAACATAACTCTACCCTCACAAAACATTCTGATGAAGAAAAACAAGACACTGTGGTTGGGGGTTATAATTGTCTTGTAAAGTAGACGTGTTGCTGTTAGCGTGGGTAAGAATTTCCTTCTGCATAAGCAAGAGCCTTGAAACTGAGGTAGTAATTTTTTTAAAYCCATGTATAAAACATAATGTGATAGTCCTATCTGCAACACATTTCATATTTGATCTCTACTATATTCTAAGTGTAAAACTCATGCTGAAAATGTGTTCCCATTGATAGATATTTATGTGGAATTTGTTTAATATCAGATCTTGTTTTCTATATTTTTTGTGCTTATTAATACTTTGATGGACAGCAAAAAACACAGAGAAACTATAATAAATGGGCTGCACATTTTTTCCTTGTCTGGATTAACAGATATAAGTTTGCACTTCCASTTCCATCTCATAGATGGTGAGCTTAGGCAGCAACCCTGCTTACATGATTTTTAAACCTACAGAGAGAAACCTGCAGGTCATTTTTGGTGCTCTTGACTGAATATGTAGTAAAGAAAGAATGAAAATATTAATTAGCAGAAAGAAATATCTTCCTTCCTCTTCAGGTGGACAAAATACTAAATAGCACATGAGTTTGGTAATAATATTGAAAACATCTGTGGTTTTTTCACTATATGAGATTGACATGATTTCAAATATTATGTACTTTCTTTTTTTTTCTATTTTCTGATGTCAGATATAAAAACAGTTACTCATTGTTTTTATTTTTTCTGCAATTCTGAACTCTTGTTTTGTCAACATTTTTATTTGCATGGACTTTCTTAGGTTATATTCGGTTGGAGGTCGGGATGGAAGTTCATGTTTGAGTTCAATGGAATATTATGATCCTCACACAAATAAATGGAATATGTGTGCTCCTATGTGTAAGAGAAGAGGAGGTGTAGGAGTGGCTACCTGTGATGGCTTTCTTTATGCAGTTGGAGGTCATGATGCTCCTGCTTCTAATCACTGTTCTCGACTGCTGGACTATGTGGAAAGGTATCAAATTATACATGCATTTTTTAAATACAAAATAATATCTGGTAGCATTATTTTCTTAGCTTAGTTATGGCAGGTTTAAACAGATGTTCTCAACCCTAGAAATGTCTAATTAGTTCTTACTTGAAAAATTCTCTAAAGGTGTGTGAAAAACAATCTCTTTTAATCTTATTGTAATCCCTTTTTATTCACAGTACTATTATATATTACCACAAACACAAAAATCCGCTCTTTTCACATCCCATTTAAGTACTTTACAACACTATATTATGCATTGAAGTGTCACAAACTAAAAATTGTAGAGATAAAWTTTTTTTCCTTGAAATAATTTTATAACACAAAATGGAATTATATTTAGAATATTTTCTAACTCCAAAAACATAGCTAAGCAAAGAAGAAATAAAGAACTCTTTAATTGATGGATATTCACAGTACAATGGATTCCTTCCTTTATCAAAATTGCCACTTTCTAATGTGGTGATGGAAGCCTGATACACTTTATTTACAGTACCCTGAATTTTGCAAGTAGATTTTCTACAAATCCAAGTATATCTAGTAGAGCAGTGCARCACAGATGAAGTGATTAAAGCACTCAGTTTAAAGGTATTCTTCAAATGTTTCATGAATGTTTGACTTTTTTTTTCCTGTTTTTGAATGCTATAAAATAGAATAAGGAAAATCMCTCCAAATGTGTACAGATTGCAAAAGTTAAAGTAGGTATGCTTGAGTATTTRGTTTATCTTAACATAGAAGCTGGGAAAGATTTATCTCATTATTTCTTTTCAGAAGGGCTTGAATAAATGTCCGTTATTTCTTCTGCTAAATCCAGCTTGGTATTCAATATTTAAGTGAAAAATTGTAAGTGAAAACTCCTTATATTAGCCATATGATTTTGCTCAATCTTAGACTCATTGCCATCTCTACTGTACGTAAACAAAGTTCATTGCCAAATTCTTCTCAACAGAGGGACAGTTAATCAGTGAAATCCCATGATGCCTGTACTTACAGGGAATATGCTTGTGGAYCTCTATTTATAAGGAACAATAACAAGAATTTTCAATTAAATAAATTTATATTAAGACTACTAGTGACAGTCTTAATGAGATATTTTCAACTGCTTCTGCTTTTTTGTACTTAGAAGGGAGCTTTTATTTCATTTTTCATTCTCTGAGAAGAAAACTCTTCTGGTGTTGATGACAAACCATACTCCATCACATTTGTCTTTTTCAGGAGAGACTGCAAAAATGAGCTAAACCTATCCTTATGCTGGTTTATGTACTAGTATTAGAGTGACAATATATAGTATCCCTCATCTATATATTTTTCCCATTGGTARCAAAAGGTGTGGATGATGTACTTCATCAATAGTTAGCTTTGACACTAAAAGTTGGGACCAACAAACAAAACCTTCTAAGACTAAAAACTTACATTGAGTGGATGTGAATTAACTGGTGGACTTCGCTGAAATGTGAAAAAACTCTCATGGTCCTTGCAGTGATTGATTAGTTTATAAGATGGTTGGAATGTTATTTAGTGTGTGTGTTTTTTATTCCAAATTAATGCATCATTTGTGAAAAATAAAAGCCCCTCAATATCTTAGGAAAACAAAGAATAGCAAGTGATGAGGAGATCTATTGATCTGAGTAATTTTATCTCTTAGAAAYTTTTTCTTTCTGTAAATATTGAAGGCCTGCTTTTTAACTAAGTCTCTTCTTATTCAGGAATGAGTCTGCTTCAGTCATTTTGTCATTCTGATGCAGCCTGGTAGGATGTGCTTTATTCCAGTACCAAATTGTTCTTAGAAGACTGTGAAACCAGACRTAATATGTTAAAATTTTTTTTGAGATTATGCAAATATAGTGGAGGCAGCAGATTCACGTTTTCTTAATGCTACTGCTAAAGTACTGCTCAATAGTAGTCAGGTATTGCAGTTTACTTTCTTCTAAGGTTGATGCAATTTTAAAGGATTTTGTCTGGATTTAAGCATTCTGAAATATTAGTTACATTTCGCTCATCTTCACAAGTTGGCAAAGTGCAATCTTCTATTCCTTTTTAAAAGCAAAACAACTACGTCATAAGAATTATAAAATTTTCAAGATATTTTGGCAGATTTCATAAAGCAGGTTTTCTTTTTCACATGTTGCTCAAAACTTGWCAGATGCTAAAAACGTAGTCATTTGACCAATAGTATTTTTCCTCCTTGTCTCATCTTGATTTCAAAATTAATTTCTTTCCACATTTAGAAGCTTTTATCATAACCCTGTTCAGCCTGGGGCATACCTAGTTATTATAAAGTTGACATGTACAGTTGCTTTTTAGCAGCAAAAAGGATGTAAGAAATCTCAAGTATTTTCCTGGAAGTTACAAAACAAATAAGTTTGGTTCTATTTCATTGACAGAATTCAGTTATAAGGATTCATTTTAGCCTTGCATACCTGTTTATTGGAAGAAGGAAAAAGAAAAAGTCAAATGATGATGTCAGTTTTATTGTTTTCCAGCTTTAACTTTTGCAKCTCCTCACCTTGGCCCTTGTAATTTAAGAGGAGTGTATGGARGAGTCTATTAAACATTTATTAACTTTAGGTAGGCAAAGATGCAATGCACACTGGTGCATTTCACTGCATGGGAAACTGTTTCAGCTAGAGGCATATGATGATRTCATCGAAAAACTCACACAGTGTTTGAAAAAAACCCATTAATTTTTTTTTTTGGCTTGTTACATGGTCAGTTCCCTTCCACATATTCAAGCAATATTTTGCAGTATTTTCCTCTAAAGTTAGGAAGGCTATTTATMATATATCTAGATATTTGAGATTTTATTTTCTGAGAAGTCCCCCAAATGCCAGGATTAGCAGCTAGCACACAAGCAGATTGTTTTCTTAAAATGTATTTATGTCTCAAGAACAATATGAACAAGGTTACAGACAATCCTTTTATTGTCCAAATTAAAAGTTGTATGTATGAACCAAAAGGCTGTTACAAGAAAAACACTGTAGCATTGCTATTTCAGTGCTTGTATTTTTATATATATATATATATATATATATATATATAAAAAATATTTATATAAATATTTCCTTGTTCAAATATTTAGGACTTTAAATAGTATCTTTCCAAGTTGCTTATTGGTAATATGACTTAACTAAAATACTTACACATTTAAGCAACTTAATAAAGTCAGAATTTTTAAAGGATTTATAGACCAAAAATTTGCTTATTTTCTCCACTGATCACATGATTCTATTACATTGTAGACTTGCTTAAGGACAGATTAAATTAATTTTATTATAGTGTGATGCACTATTTTGTTTTAKTAATATTTGACATCTAAAAATGAGATATCTAGTGTAACCTAATRTTCTGGACATCCTTGGTAAAAAACTATCAAAAGATAATTAGTAATAATAATAATTTCTGGTTTATGCATGTTCAAAAGAGTTACAAGGGAATGACTTCATAAATGAAACAATTTTACTTGGTTAAGAAATATCTAAATGAAAACCTCGGTTAAATATTTAATTTTGAAATTACTGTCATTATACAGAAAGATGTTTACCCTCAGTTTTAAAAATTCAGTTGTGACTATGTCTAAAAAACAGTATTACTTAATCTACTTGAGCAAATATCAGAAGGAGAAACTAACTGCAATGCAGTTAAGCATTAGGATACATRGGGAGATTTTTACTGTTGTATAGTATAATTTCAGAAATTAAAATATAGTGAAATTTAATTTACGAAATAATATTTCTAATCTTTTGGATGTGCTACRGGAAATACCCCACTTTAAATGTATACATAACAGATAAATAAAATGTTATACCCATCCATTCAGATGTTGCATATACATTTATGGTCATATATCTTTATATATCAGATCTCTTTATGACACACTCTCCTACAAATACCTTAGTTTATTCTAGAAAGTTCTGAGCACAATTTCTAATCAGCAACTAGAGGGTTGAATTGGCAACACAAAAATCTGTCTCTTTTCTTTTTGGTGTTAGGAAGAATTTTTTTTGATAGGATACTAAAGGTTTGGTTTTTTCCCCCAGAAAAAAAAGGAACTATATTCAAGTGAAAATCAACATGGATTGATGCTTGTCTTCTCTTCACATACCCAGTTTCATTTTTCTTTGCTCAGGTATGACCCAAAAACTGATACGTGGACAATGGTGGCTCCACTGAGTATGCCTCGAGATGCTGTTGGTGTTTGTCTCCTTGGTGACAAATTATATGCAGTAGGTGGTTATGATGGTCAGTCATACCTGAACACTATGGAAGCGTATGACCCTCAAACCAATGAGTGGACACAGGTAATTATAAAGTTTATCTTATATATACMCGTGTGCACACACACATGCACATACACACTTATATGTATGAATTAGCCATTAGCCAAGCTTTCTTTAAACCTAGTGCAGAAAGGTTCATACTTCAGAATCATCATCTTATCCTAAAATAAGCACTTAAAATAGGTGAGATGCATTATACTCAAGAATGCCCACTTCTTCTTATGATTGCAAGGAGGAACTTYTGTTGACAAGCTTGAACGTAGACAGAAATGCTTTAAAGTTAGTACAGAAGGCCATATTTTTTAATCTACTATGAATTACTAAGAAGAGCATTTTTATGATGTTCTGTAGGAGATATGAAATTAATTTAGGAATATTTTCTTTTTGCAAAACCACCAGTTCACATTAAAAACCGTTAATAAACATGGTTGGACAAGTAGTTTGGAGACATGTAAACAATGTTGTGATTTATACAGTCAAAGCAATATTGTGATTTATACAGTTGCACCAATTACAGTCTGTTGTTACATTTAAGCTGACTCTACTGTGATAGTTTCAGCAAGATTCAGTCCCCTAGAGGTTTTAATCCTTGTGTTGTCTTCAATATTATTTAAAATTGCCAAACATATTCTAAAGGACACTTGAACCTGTTTAGGAATACTGGAACCATTTTTGTATATTCATAGCTTTCACCTTGCTCCAAGGACTAAAGTGGAAGCATCAGCCATAGTCTACAGAATACAGAAACCCCTTGCATATCAATGGTTCACAAAATTGATGACAACTCTAAAATTAATTCCTACTTCCTGTTCTCACATCTTTCAAATGAAAGATGTCAGGTGTGAGTAAGCAATTTTAAATTACAATAGTAGCATAGTCTGGGTTTTGTTTATTTTTAGCAATTTATACGCCCATTAGTTTTGACCATTTAAAAATAATTTTTACTCAGCGTTTTGACAATCTTTGCATGGCTTGTTCCTGTTTGCCAATCTTTTGCATGTTTTTTTCCTATTCAGTTAATTTGTGTCTGTTTTTCTGCAGATGGCTTCCTTAAATATTGGAAGGGCTGGTGCCTGTGTTGTAGTCATCAAACAACCATGACTTTGTCAGCACTGCTTAGGATTTTACTGACTGTGAAATGCTTATTTTTCTATGAGACAAAGAGAATGATAACTTCACAAAAGCAAGGATGTACACAGTGAACACACTGTTGATCACAAACTCGAAGTCTGGAAGTGACAAAGATTAAGTATTTATGCCCTATAAAATCATAAAACTGTTCACAGTCAGTGAACAAGGAAAAAGCCCCCAGAGTATTGTAGGCGTAAATATGTGAATGTAGAGTGGTAAGTTCAGGTATTGTTCTCATGAATGTGTCCTGGAGAACTGGATAATCATGGGAAATCTACACAAAGAGTGGAAAGGAATAAGAGAACAGTTTTCATGGCTGCAAGAGAACTGCAGAAACATAAAAGTATATTTAATCAATTTTAAACTGTGTTTTTTAAAAGAGAAAAGTGAGTAGTAATATAATTTTTTTTTGCTGTTCAAGTCTTGTCCTCAAATGGGTTATGGTCTTCTCATTTAATTGAGCAGTTTGACCTCACTTAAAGGAAGAGGTCAAATGGTCTGGATATTCATAGTGACTGAGCTGTGACTCTAGAGCAGGAAGAAGCACAAAACTAAAAGTAGACTTTTATGTAACTTCAGGTTGTACCTCCTCACCTTTGTTAATGCATCTTATAAATGAGTCTGTTGAGGGGGAAGCCTGTGTGTTTAATCAAGTAATATAAAGCAGTCCTGTGGCTGCGCTGGGGCTTTGTTGCAAATATGGGAGTSAAAGAAACAGTTACCTAATTCTTTCTTAATCTTATATTCAATTTAAGCATGTGGGCTCTAACCTCATTGTTTAATGCATCTACTGCATCTTGGAAGCTCATGACAAGCTGGAAAATTGATCCCCTTCTTTCGCTGCATCATGTTAATGGATGAACCGTGACAAGAACAGTCTATAGAGACTCCTCTAACATTTCAAGAGGGAGAAAAATCCTACWTTTTATTTCTTTCTGATGCTTGTATATACACAATTTTGCCTACTTGGAGCTGCAAATTTATGACTTTCCACTTATGACTGAGAATAACTGCAAGTCAKGAAATCAGAATAAATGCAAGTGGAATAAGGAAAATTAGACCATTTGATCAATGGACCAGTAAATTTAACATGGTAAATAGACTAGTGTCATCTGTGCTTCCCTTTAGGGTTGATAATTTCTGCCAGTAATGACAGTGTGAGCTTTTGATTTGGCAGTWGATTTGGTGCTGATGCTTTCTGTCTGCTCAGCTGAATCAGTTAGAACCTAAGGGCACTACTGGAATATGAAATTCTGCTATTCAGGGATGCACAGCTTCTGGGAACRGGGCACCAAATATACTTCTCTAAAGCCTTGCTGATCCTATAGGAAACATTTCATGGCCCAAAAGCTGAAACTTCACAATCCTCTGTCACTAGCAATTTTGAGAAGGAATTCTGGTTACACTAAAATGAGATTTTTAGGGGAAACTTCTGCAATCATTTGAGATGAAAAAATATGTAGRGCTTCCATCTTGGGACATTTGATTTGAAGGTGTGTCTTTCCTTCTAACTGCATCAGTATGCATGGAGGTTTTTGTTTACTGATCTAAGTCGAATTGCAATTCTGAAGCCTAAGTATATGGATTTAAATCTTTTAAATATTTCTCTGTCCTAATTTGGAATCAGCTGAAAACACTTCAACATTAATTTTCCACAGCCAGTTGCCTTTTGAATTGCAATTAGTCTTTCACAGACAAATATATGAATTTTTCTCCAACTACAACAAGCTGTTGAATAAAAATGTTACCTCTCTAAAGATTTTGCTTCRTATAAGCACAAGTTTTGGAGACCAAATGAAGAAGATTCTAAAATTATAACTGTAATTAAATATAGATATTGGCAWTCAGAACTCCTACAGAGCTAGCTAAAGAACTTAGAAATTGAATTTTAATTCTATTCCCAGAACTTTCTTTTGATTTCATTATATTAATATATAATAGAAATATTATTGTTCTACCTATACACAGATCTTCGAAGTTAGATTATTCCTATTAATTTCATTCTGTGCCAAATTTGTTTCAAGTACTTTGATCATTATTTTCTTCCATTTATCCTCATTTCATTTTTTATTCTGTTTCCTTTTCAACTTTTTCAATTTGGTTTTATTTTACCAAAATTATTCTCATGTGAATTTTTTCAGTCTATTCCACTTCTCTTATTTTGAAACAATAAAATTTGTATTTGTTTCATTTTGATTATGTAAAATCTAGCCACAATAAGAATCAAAATTGGCTTTCATATTTATACAAGTGCTACAAGTTTCTTCTAAGGAGAATTTATGAAAAAATTTAATTTTTTTTTCTTTACCATTATGATTACTTTCACGAAAAATAATAATAGTTTTACCTTTTTCTCAAAGAGAATGTCTTTAAATCCAAGTACTATATAATTGTAGTCTTGATTTCTGTGGTTCATTAAAACCATCTTATACTTTTTTATGTATAAGAGTTAAAATCGCTTCTGATGCACTAAATTGTGCTAAATAATGTTAAGTTTACTTATTAAGAAAGCCACTGTCTTTTCAAAAAACAAGTGACCTAGTTCATCTACCATGATTTATTTTCTCTCACATGATCTCTTTGATTTCAAAGTACAAAAATCACAATGAAATCAGAGCTGCTACATTCATTTTACTGAAATCAATGAATAAATTCCTTGAAATGTAGATATTTCCTAATAAATTAGAACCCTTGTATATCTACATCTAAAAATGTCAATTAATAGCTATTCTTTAGTGTAGCTTTTTAGTATTGACACTACATCCAATTTTATACAAAAGTTTTACAATGTTATCAAAGTCACAAATAAGCTATGAATATTATTTCATTGGCTTTAGTTACAATTGTTCAATAACTATTTTAATATATGTTCTTGCAATCAAAATACTTGTATTGTTTAAAAATCAGAAGTAAATTTTAAAAAATCATTTTACATATAGAACAGACTTTTTATTCATATGAAACTTGTCCAATTATTAAGACAATATTAGGATGCTTTCAGGGAGTTGCCTGCCTCATAATTTTACTCTGTTAAGCTAACATTAATTGATGTAAGGGAACCATTTTAGCATAGACAAAGAATCACTTCCTTGGATAACATTTTCTTCTACAGAAACCTGCAGTCAATTGACCATTATTTTAAAAGTACTTAGAATGTATCTAGAAATATATATTTATTAAATCTATAATCTTATCTCTATATATTATTCAGATATTTTCAATATGTTTAGGAGGCCCATATAAATTCCCTTAAATATGTTTATGCCTTAAACATTTTCTATTGTTTCAATAAAAGTAACTCACAAAATAAATTTGAGTTAWGCAAATAAATGGCTCAGACCTTGATGTCCATGAGCAAAAACCAGAAAAGCTGTGCATTGTCATTATGAATGAAATATACTTTTTCCACAAGAGAATTTACATTCTGGAAAGCTTTCCTTATTATTTTGCCCACAATGAGCTGGGGAAAAGAAACGTGACCTGTGACCTATGTTATCTATGAATTTACATTAGTTATTTCATGAGGAAYAAATAGAGAAGGCATTTCCAAAAAGGCTTCATAAAAGCTCTTGTAACTTTTATCAAATAGCAGTAATAGATTCCATCATTTAAATTCTTAAAATATTAAATTATTGGATGTTTTTACATTTACTGTATGAAGTAAATGTGCATATACTAGGTGATGCAGGCTCACTTCCAGCTCAGAATCTCAATATGTTACAGTAACTCCCGATATGTTTCTTTAAAACCAGATTATCCATGCAGTATATCTGTTCTAACTTAAATGAGAATGCATAAATTTTTCAGCAGATAATTATTCTTCAGCATTATTCTAAATCCAGTGTAAAGCTGCTCAAATTGGCATAACCTTGCAATTYGTTGCAAGTTCCCTCATTATAGTTCTGCTTCATAGTTCATGGGGACTGGGTACACTTTGAGACAGAGAAACCACTGAAAACCATTATATCAGCATAAGCTTGATTTCAACATGCTACAGCTGTCAGACATTAAACCATAAAGAAAATTGCTAGCACAGGTAAGAATTGTAGTGACAGGGAACAATACAGCTTCGAGTCACTGACTATTCACRGCTTCACCTTGGGGAATCTGTGCAGCTGCCAACTTCATTGCCCTCTAAGAGTTGCAAAAGTAGTCAAAGCTGAGGTATAAGCAGCTTACACTTCTATCACCCCATACTTTCCCAGATTTTCCATGACAGTTAAAAAATGCACAAAAATTAAAATAATGGTGATGATAATAAATCCTCTCATGCAGAAGTTTAGTGCTGCTCAGAATTAGGTCTGTGAACCAGGTTCATGTTCAGTGTTCTTTGCTTTAGTGAACTCTTTCTGACGTCCCCAACAAAATTATCAAAACAGGGCTGGCTTTGATGGCCTCCAGGAAGAAATTATGTTCCAAAGGAGAGATGTTTCCATTAAATRGATGAGCATTCAGTTAAGTAGCCCCCATATAAGTGTCTGATACCATGTGAGATGCCCAAAATAATCTAAGTCATCCACACTGGGCTGGCACATATGACACAGATGAAGTTAAGAAGTGATAACAGGAGTTTGAATGGGCTGTAAAGTATCCCAGATGATATTAGATACCTTTTTTTAGGCAAATAGGATCCATGATCCCTCATATATATATATATATATATATATATATATATATGTATGCATATGCACCCAGTGCCACTGGTTTGAAGTTATTATCTAACAACCCACCTGTGTGATGGGACAGCCTGAATTTAAAAATATTTTACTTCAGGTAGCTTAAGCTTGAAAATATTAACCTCAGTTGTCCAATGAATGATACAAATAGTGAGATAGGTGTGATATCCATTAATATGTATTCATGTTGGCAAGTATGGGAAATGCTAACTTGTAGAGATCCTCTTTATATGGAAAATCATCTTTTTTTGCATCACTTCAGTGAAAAGTATGTTCTGTAACCAAGTCAGGGTAAATTACCCTTACTCAGCAGTTATTGGAAAAAATCCCCAACATTGGTTGCTATTAACTAATGTTAAATTTTTGKKTTTTTTTTTTTTYTATTTAACAGTAAAATGTTTCTGAGTGCAATTTTGTGAAGGCTTGGGTGGTGCATTTTAGTCACATTGTGGAAAATCTCATGTATAGACATRGTGTGAAAACAGACTATTTGGCTTAGATTTTTTCTTGTTTGTRCATCTATATATTTTACCAGGATATCAGTTAATTTTAAATGGTCATCTGTTCCACTTGAAAGGTGAAAGAAGACTTGCTATAGCAAGCTGAATGGGYAAATATCCATGTCGTAATAAAGAGGGTTCTACTGTGCAAATGTTCACATCAGAATTATACATCCAAAGGATTTTCTTATAGCCAGAGTAGAAAAATCACTATTCCCAKGACATGATTCATCACGTTAATAGGTGAAATAAATCACACTTTTAAAATGTGTTTCTCTCCATTGACTGCAAAAGTGCTTAAAATGACTAGTTCAGACAGAATCACTTAAGCTGGATAAGATGCATCTCTACCCTTTGAGAAATGCCTAGAAGGAACTGGCCCCACAAATATTTATTTCCAATAAATATGACAGGAGTTTAATTTAGAATATAACTCCAAGACTCAAATATGCATTGAACAAAAAACAATTTCCCTGTTCTGAAATCAAACACTCTTATGATATTCAGAAAGTGGATAATTTGGAGATTTCAAATTACAGGCAAAGGAAGCAAAATATATCTCTTTGTTAACCAAGAAGGAGAAAAAGTGTTCAGAAAATTGCAGCTGCAGCTCCTGGTTACCTAAACTTTTAGATATCCTCTGTTTGAGGGATAGAGGAACAATTTAATACAGTAACCTGCAAGACATATCTATATAATTAAACTTCACAAACTTTCAGAACATGAAATAGGATTATATAAAAACAGAATTGCTGTAATCAATGGGCATCATTATTCCAGGCCCTTGTGTGGGAAGAGAAAAACTGGAGAAAGGCAGACATCTCCCATCAGATGGGTCATCTCAGCCAAATGTAGRCATACAGAAAAATCACCTGCTTGAAATACATTTTCCTCTTTGATCTGTAAAKGTGCCAATGAGAATAACCAGATTTAGTCACCTAAATTAGTAGAAATACCAACAATGAAGTGTAGAAAAATGCCAATAGTATGATCTATCTGAAATTGTAAATCTATTTGACTTGCTTATAGATTTATCCATGTTATCATTTATCTCACAAGTAGCATACACCATACTACATATTCTTTGAAAGCTGTAKGTATATACACAATTAAAGAGATATATTTCATGTGATCCAAATCAACTTTTGAAATAACATCCATTGTACAGCTAATGTAGGTGAATTTTTGTTTTTATGAAAGTTCAGTTTYGTGCAGTTCTGCACAAAGTGCAAAACACTGGATTAATTGTTCATTTCATTATAAACTGTGAATGTTTAGCACCTTCTAAAATCACAGACCATATTCCTTGCTCTTTAAAATCAGATGCTTATTTTTTATTCCATTTTTCAAAATTGTGGCTATATTTTACATAAGACATTTTAATGAAACATATGTTTATATGTCTGGAACCTTGCAGAAAAATACATGTCAGGATTCTGTTGGAATGAGATTAAAAAATGCACAAACTTTTATAAATGTATTTTCTATGTCACATACCTAACATATTTTTGGTTATGTTTAGTTGATTTTAGGAAACTGATTCRGAGTTCTTAAAAAATTTATAAAGAAAATGAAACCAAGATTTTGGTCCAAAGAATTTAAAGAATAAACTTTACTTGCTTTACTGTCATTCCYCTCTTCCCTCCTAAAAGGCAAGGACAATAACTAAAAAAATAAAAAAGAACCCCAGATAAGTTCTAAGCTATTTTTTTTTAATTTCAGTGTACATTTAATAATTTATATTGTTATACATTATGATTATTTGTAAAATTAGAATTAGAGGAAGAGCTGCMACCAAACTGACATAGAAATAACTGTTATGCACAGATTGCAGATCATCATTAATTGGGGAAATAAAAACTAATTTTTCTAGAATGGTCTAGTAAACACAAAGTGTCAGCAAACTTATGCTAATGGATGGCTCATTCTTTAGCTAAAATGCTTCTGCCTTCACCTTGCATACCAAAAGAGCTTGTATCAGATTATGGCTGCTTGCTTTGAGGAAGAGACTGGAAAACGAGGTCTGAGTCTTTAACGCAAGAGGAGCGTTGTTAAAGCAGGAATGATGTGGTTAACAGCATGTCACAAATATAAACTTTCCAGTGCTGTCATATGAGCATGCAACTGTTTGCAGATGTATTATAGGATTTTTTGCATCAAATGGATCCAGTCAGAAGTTTTGAAGCTTTAGTCAAAAACAAAATCGGTATTGAAGAAGTATGTTGGGATGTTGACATATGAGTTTACTTAGTATGGAAAAGGAGTACAAAGCAAAATAAGTGTACAATGTTTTGGAATGTAAGACAAATACATKAAGAAAATGTATAAATATGGTTGTAAATACATTCAATTAAGCTGTCCTAAGTTTTGCAATWTTTGCAGAGCAGTTTACTGAATGTTATGCTTTTACCATGGTTCYGTTATATCTTGGACATGTATGTATAGAATGCAAGTGGAGACAATAGAGCACAATGTTAAACWCTTAATCTTTGTTTGACACAAATTGTTTCTAAGAAATTTGAATATTGAAAATGTCACTGTGCGAAAATAAACATGCCTGTTTTTATGTGTTGCAGAGGTGATTCTTTAAGTGAATATGATAGCACARTTAGGGGTTCAGCTTGCATATTGTAAACTTGCCCATACAGTTTCACTTGTGTAGATCCAAAGGGCAAGAATCTCAAGACTCTGATAAATATTATTATTTGTTGTTTATCCTTTTCTTAAGTCAGACTATCAAGAATATAATGGGATGACAAATAAGATCATTAAAAATTCAGAGTTTTTTTGATCACCTTTTATTGGAAACAACAAATGAAGTTCTTTTCCTCAAAAAGAAGTCTATATGCAGAGCTATGTGATTTAAGTAGAGTATCATGAACTGCAAGTGAGTCTTATATGCTGTTTAATATGATCAATAAGAAAATAAATTTTCAGYGGAAAGAAATTTACCTGTTCAGGCAAAACAGCTATCTTGAGTCACATGTGTTTGAAGAGTTTTCTTGAATCACATATATTTTAGTTTCCAGAATGTTAATCTGGRGTATAAAATAAATCTCTGTTATAAGACTTTGGAGTAATTAATATTTCTTCCATCTACCTGCAGTTTCCAGATTTGTTCTGAATTCATCTTAGAGTGAGATCCAGCTGCACTCTACTGTCTGGTAGACATTTCAGATTGACTGAGATTCAATCAATTTATTTTCCCAGTTTTCATGTGCAATTTGGGAGAATCATATGTTCTGTTTTTTAAATCCATTCCCTCATTCTGTGAAACATGGATCATGTTATATACTTAAAATGCACAGGATTTATGAGAAGATACACTAAACTATGTTGAAAAAGATATCAGAGGGATGCATGACAGATAGGTTGAAAATTCTGCCAAAGTCAAATTTGAACAGAGACTCCTGAAGTGTGAAGAATGCATGTACTAGAATTTTCATTAAGTAATTCCAAACTCCTTGGAGGGACAAATACTTTAGACATGAGTGCACCAATAAGCATGGATTTTGAATAACTGAWATCAGGCTTTCTATGGTGGACAGTTTAAATGCAGAAACTTTGCTGAGAATGTACTTCTCTTTAACATTTATCTTAACCTATTTTGGATGAGGGTTGAAGTGTCAAAATTCTTTTTTACAAGAGATGCTAGGAAATATTCAAGCAAGAAATTATTTTTGTGTTCAGCTGAGTTTAACTTTGTATACAATGAACMTTTGACACATAACTTACTTTTCCCATGGTCTCAACATTTCTCTTGAGTAATATACAGTCAAACAATGTATAATTATTCATTATTCAAATTGATGGAAAGGAGATTGTCAAAAGCAGCCATACATTCTACATCATATTAATTCATGGAACTTTTGCTCTGCCAATACAGTACATGGYCAAACCTGTCTGACCTGTTAGCATAACTTTCCAAAAGAAATACAGCGGGCTTGAGCCCTGATCACTGTATATCATAAACAAGGTAATATAAYAAGGTTCTTAGAATCAAAAACCATTCTCTAATAGGAGGAGAGGTTTTATTTCATAAACAGAGATATTGAATTATTTAATACTTTATGGTGCAAGATTCAGTTTTGAATCGCCATATGAAAATGTCAGACCCATGAAGAAATGACATCTGTGCTTTCTTACTACTTACTCTTTTATACATACTTGTCTCYATTTTTTTACCCATGTTTCATCCAACTCTCAATTGCAACTTTCTGTCCCATTCATATGATAATCTTCCTTTTAATAAATGCTACTGTTTTGTGTTTCCCTTCTTTTCCCAGTTCTCTTCATATTGTAGCATACTACTTAATCTCTGGGAMCTTAATTTTTCTTACTGATTCTTATTATCATGGGTTGCAATATCTCCTATGTCACTTTTTGCTGGACCTCATAGATTTCTTCTCCATCTCAGTACTTTTCCTTCAAATTCCTCTATTTTCCTATATGTGTACACATACATAACCAAGAAGTCCTGCTTGCATTGGCTTGAAAATTGTTCTGTTACAGCCATCCATCCTTTAAAATTCTTTCCTTTTGTCCTGTTATAAGCATTGTGAAATTATTTTTATGAGGATGAATTATTAGCTATATTGACCTACAAAAAAGAAAATAATTGCTAATTAYTCAGTCATAAAGGCTTTGTTTTTCTTCGTACCATCCTTCCTACTATAACTTCATATACTCACACACAACACATTGCATAACATATTGCATAATTTCCCTGCCAGAAAGACTTCATATATGTAAAAACCAGCTATTAATGTTCATTTTCCTCTGTTAATTGTGTTCAATAAAACTGTGAGGAGTTGAACAGGGGGATTYAGACTCTAGAAGGGATTCTTGTTAAGCACAGTGAAAGGTGAAATTAAGAACTACAACCACTAGCTGCAAAGACAAGTCAGGAAAAATTGGCAGCCACCAAAGAGAAAATAATTATTTACAGAGTCAGAGTTGGCAGGAAAAAATACATTTAGAGGATTTAAGAAAAAAAATAAAAAATGTGGACAGAAAATAAAAAAATATTTTTAAGTAGGGGAAGACTAAATTTATGGAACTATCTTTTAACAAAAGTGCTTAGAAGTTAACCTGAAAATTGATTAATAAACTCTAAAGGACATAAACCCTACATTACTCCTACATCAGGTCATTTTATCACATTTTGGCAAGGTCCCAAATTGTTCTGAGAGGACTCTGCATCTTTAAAAATTAAGTTTTGGAAGAAGGAGTTTGGCAATASGAGGTACCCAAAGCTGATGCCATTCCTTGAAAATTGTAAGCGTAAATGAAGATTCTAAATATGATAGCAGCTTTTCTAATAACATCCACATAGTTCTCTTGTCCTCTTTTTAMAACAACATATTATTTTTACTGGGAAAAAAGTTCAGAAATAAATCACGTTGGTATCTTGATCCACAATTTCCTTTGGCCCAAGGACTGTAAGAAGTGTTACTTTGTGAATTCACTCTCTCTGTAGCCTCATGCTTACCTTTCACACTTGCTATACTCATCAGCCTTGCAGCTGGTGCCCCAGCTATGATGAGGGGATTTCACAGAACACAATCTCCACATWGCTGCAAATGTGTCATTAGGCAGCAAAGAATGAGAGGTTCATTGAGCCAGAGAGAGCATGAGCACCAATGTGAGAAGGAATATGACTTTCTAATCTATTAATCTGGRCATTCATCATACAAAATTTCTACGGTTCAGCTCTGCATAAAATATTTCATATATTACATTTTGTAGTTTATGATCCTTTTACATTAAAAAGATATGAGGCAAAATAATCATCAATGAAATGTAGTCCTGGATTTTCCCATTTTCAGAATTTCCTCTCATCTAATTTAGGTAGTTCTAATCACTTATAAGTGATTGTCTATGTACCCTGCTTAGATTAGCTTAGGTTCCTGATCCTGGGCAGTTTTAGGTGCATGAGCTTATATTTACACTCTCTGTACAGTTATATTCCTGCTTTACCTCTTTAAATTACTTAGGGCAAATTGATGAAGATAAACCCAGATATTTAACTTCCAGGAGATTTACTAATAGAAGTTCTCAGTAATTTTAACATAGTCCCATGGATCTGCACTTCATCAGAGSAAGTTCACTTATAGCCAATACATATTTTATAAATTTATTCTTAAAAAATTGCATAGCCCCTCCCTCCTTCCCCTACAGTTTCACTATAGATGGGAAGTTTAAAGTTCATATAGTATTTGGTAGCCAAACAATTTCTCAATTGGAGAAGGACAGYAAAAAAATGGTAGCTTAACAACAAGTCCTACTATGAATCTAAAGGAATTTCCAGAATTTTAAAGGGCCAAAGAAATAAAACTGTGGCTAAATTTCTRAAGACAAAGATGGTATCTTTGAAGCAATGGAAATAAATTTCCTTGACTTTATCCAAGGTAGACAATAGGAAGATGATAGGAATGTATTGTAGTGAGTATGCTTTCTTGCATCACCTAACCTACACTACTAGGATCAGGAAACTAGTCAATCTCTAAAACAAGGAAAATTTGTTTTAATTATAAAACCTGGTTAGCAGGTTAAAAAAAATTCAAAATGGAAATTATTAATTTCTTTTTATCAAAATCTATGCTGGTACTTGTCTATAATGGCAGCCTGTGACCTGTAGTGAGTCAAAGAATTAAGCAGCTGTGGGGATTATTTTTCATTTTTGTTATATTTTATATAGACTGACTACCTATGTGACCTACTTCTAGCTACCTACCTCACTCATGCAGGTTTTATTTGTGTTGGTTTAAAAATATAGAAAATTAGTTTAATTCAGAACATTAAAGAACACAAAATTGATGTTTTTTTCTTCTCTCTCTCTCTCTCTCTTTTATTTTCTTTTTGATGGCATTATATTGCAAGTCAAAGATATTAATCAAATAGGCAAACATAAAAGAGAGGCTGTCTGACCACAGCCAGAGTTCTTCAGAGTCTGACAGAACATCAGCCTTCATCTGATGCCTGGTACCATTACACCAAGATACATTTGAAGGATAAATTACAAAAACAAACACAAAGCTCAGCCTGCCTGAAACTGCCTTTGAAGAGTTTGARAAATCCCATGGCTGTATAAGATAAACATAATAGTGATGCTAAAATATGTCAGGATTGCCCTAGTAGAAAGATATCTAGAACTTCATTAGGTAACTCAGGCCTGTGTTGAGCAAAGGGCTTAGGCTAAACATCAAGGGGCTTCTGCAGCTGATATTATTGGTAAAATAAAGTAATAACAAAAATTCCTTTATGGTGTCTCCAGTGTATAAGGAAGAATCAAATGAAGGGCTTTCTGCTGTATCAGAGAGAAAAGCGTAAGTTGCCTGATGGAAATTAGTTGGGAACACATCATGACCAACTGAATTATTTTGAATGTTTCAAAAAGAACAAGAAAACCTGCCTATAAGAAATAGAAACGGCTGCACTATTTCTGATGAAAGATCCATTGACTCTCTAATTTTATCTCTGAGCAGTGATCGCCACCAGGAGCTTCAAAAAAAAGTTTATGGGGTTATTTTGTCACCTACTCCTGCCTAGCTTCTCTCACTACCTGAAAACTTGGGTAGGCAGCAAAAATTTTTGTGTTGTCAAAAAGAAAGAATTCCTGAGTTGTAATAAGGAATGAATTCTCTTTCCTTGTTTTCTCAATCTCTTTTCATTTTACTTTGCTCATTATTTTACACAATTCTATATCTTTCATCCATGGCATCTTTTTTCTGCTTAAAGAGACTTATTTTCTTTTCATTTTACTGTACTTTGTAGCTTCAGTGTTTKTCAACATGTTACTGCTTTTTTTAAAGACAATTTTATTATATCATGGTTCCTGAACTAGATCCCATATTTAAAATTTATGTCCTGGAGGTTCAGTGCCATCAGTATGTTTACTATTTTTTCCTTTATTTTGTTAGAAAGTTGTGAGATATTTACCTTTCACATGGCTGCACATTATGATGATGATATTGTAGATTTATTTTTAAAGATTATATAGTCTTTTTTTTTATTAAGATCATTAGATTTATCTGTAAGATCCTTTCCCTAAGAATAGATAATTTACAAATGTTTATAATTTGTTTTGATTAATTTAATTTTTGACACAGGATTATATATATTGACCTTTCATTTTACCTTTTTACTGAGTTATTAGAACATTCAATTCAGGATTTGGTTTCACAGTAGAGCATAATTTTTTATCAGTTGCAAATTTAATAATTTTTCACCCATTTTCTTTTTCATCCCTGTTGTGATCTTGCTTTCATCYCATGAAAACTTGGTTTCTTTAATAAGATTTACAACACCATCTTAAAAGGTTTTGGAAATCAAGGTGTACTTTATTTAAACAAGTCTTTCAAAGATTCCTAATTTATTTTTCCTTTAAAATAAAAGATATTGACTTTTCCTGGTATTTTTAAGCTAATAATTTTATTCTTTACCACAATTTCCGACAGTTAGAGTTATGTAAAACTCACTCCTAATTGTATGCAGATATTCATATGTCCCCAAATCTTCTTATTAACTCATGTATTACTTTTCATATGTCATTCCCAAAGGTAAATTAAAACCAGTCTTTTTATTTAACAACTTTGTATCTGGCTTCCATTAACACTCTGGGGTGAATACCATTTGCTACTGGAAATCTGAGTATTTTACTTTATTGATTAGCACTTGGTCTATTCTGGTGACACCTGTCTTTAATGAAAGTTCTGTCTCAGTAAAGGAAAAATTCAAAGTTGTGAATTTCCAGAACTCCTCCATAAGAAATGTAAACTACTGAAATAGTTCAATTTTCTACAAATGTGGACTTTTTTCACAATTCTTGCATGTTCTTTTATATCCTGATCATCTGTGCATATGGTAAATTCTTTTGTCATTCTTCTGAATCTGAAAAGTTTAAATTTGTTTCTGTTAATAAGTTTGAGGAAGTATTTTCTCAAATTTTCTTCTGTCCTTYTTCATTAAGGATTTATATTTGTCTCTTGTTTTCTTTGTTTCATCATATCTTTTACCAATTGAAGATTTTTTTTTTTATTTTATACATATATCTCCTTTTTTCCCCAACAATTTAAATTTTTTGGAGTTGGTTTTGATAGGTGGCAAATATTTCCATTGAGGCACCAATGCATGGTCATATTACATAACAGCTTCTCACTAATACATTACTAGGCCATTGCAAAGCCTTTTATGAAAATATTATTTTCTCCTTCTGCTGCAAATGGCTGATGAATGCCAAGAATAATGGATRGTCCTTCATATGACCTATGAGAAATCTAAAAAATGTCAACAAAAAGGGGAGGAAAAGGTGATTTGCATATTCATTTCCTGAGATTTACTCAGTAGGACATAAATTGTGAAGTCATATAATAGAGTCTTCATGTCTATRTTACTCTTTTTCTTTTCAATTGTGTGAAATTCTCCAGTAGCACTAGGAATATACTGCTTGCTTCAAGTTGGTATGATAAACATTTGAAAATATTGTATAGCTTCAAGTATTTAATCTTTCACTTTTAAGCTTTACTTTCAGAAATGTAAAATGTATCATGTGAAACTTATGTGTCAATCTAATGGCATTAATCCTTGCAATAAGAATTACCATTTCATAGGAAAATTTTCAGTAACAGATATGTTGCTTTCAAGTGACCAAACATTGTAGTGGTGACAAAGGTTTCATAAAACCTTGTATCAAAAAGCAGAAATAATTTTGTTTAATCTAAACTGAAATTATTAAAAATATGCAAACAATAGATACATGGCTGAAGGCTTTAAACACTAATGCAAGACAAATATTGTGGTATGACAACTTTGCTATCAAAGTTAATAATGAATATTGAACAGGCTTCTGATGCATGAAATACACAGTATATGAAATTTTCATCTCATTTTAGTCATTTGCCCTGAACTAAGAAAAGAAAAATGTAAATTGAGAAAGACAAGCTCACTACTTATTCTGTGCATGAAAATGAGCTGTATGTGGTAAATTTGATCATAATCTTTTCAATAAGTATGCTTTCACAAAAACTCATAAGGCCATAAAGATGAGTTTGTATTTTTCAAACTTCAAGACCACTTTCTTAAAATGAATAATAAGATATCAGACAAGRTGCTACTACAACAGAGAAAAATTAAAATATCTCACATTTTTGTTCAGAGAGTGTGTCTGGTAGATAAAATAGAAGTCTTAGCATTAGAACAGTTATTTATTCTTGTTGTGGAAAGCATAGTAGATCTAGGAAAACCAGAATTCTTTCTGCATGGTCTTTCCTTAAGACTATCTGAGTCTTCCTTGTATGTTTGTGTTAAGAGCAGAGAGTAAAGAAATCATTATAGAAGTGTAGAAGTGACATTGAGTTATCAGGAAATGTGGTTATTTGAAATATGTAATAAATTCCTTTTTTTTAAGACCTTTTAGATATGTCAGCCATGGGATACTGGTTTTTTATAGACCAAAAAAAAAAGGTTTAAGGAGTAAATATAATAAAGTTATATTTATTTACATTTAAATATAATATATTTATATTTATTTACATTTAAATGTAAATTAAATTTGCATTAGTATGTGTGTTTGCCACTTATAAAATTCTGAGAGTCTTGTTGAAAAAGAAAAATGACTATACTAAAAAATTAAATTAAATTATTTTATTAAAGAACTGTTTTTCTCTCCACTCCTTAAACATCCTTCAGCAGATCACCCCTTTTCACAGTCCTCAGTCCTGTCTTCACTATTTCTCCTTCCCTTTCCTAGTTCTTTGGTCGTCCATTTCTTTGGTCCCTCCTTAACACTGAAGGAAAAGTTACTGTCTTGAAATTCCTTCTTACTTATATTCTCCTCCGAAACTCCATGTTCCACAATAATTCTCCCTTCTTTTCCAATTCCATTCWATAGTGTTTCACTTTAAGTCTCTTCAGATATATTTTAGCTTATTAATGTTAAGGCATGGAGAGAAACTATTCTTCAAAGCAAACGGCTTTCTTAGGCTGAAAAGGAAAAAGCAATAAGAATATTTCATAGGATCTAGCCATGTCTCAAGGCTGTCTGATTTTTTGCATAAGGTGAACTAATTTAGATAGTTAGGGAAAGAGAAATGATACTAGAATTTTCTCTTTGTCTTGCAGAAGGGGAAGTCTAATTGTTCAGACTTAGGATGAATAGGTTAACTGTTCATTAGGGGAGTCTAATTAAATAGCTCAGAAACAGAGGTGTGGTGCATACAACTAAATTTTAGTGAGAGGGATACTGCATAAATGTCAACTTTTTATCCTAAGGTTCACATTCAGAARCAACATAGTGGCAATTGTTAATAATTAAATTTGTTAAATTTGACAGCAGATCTCTTGACTCAGAGCAGCTTCTGATTTCAGTCATTTACAGTAATGAAAAATGACAGTCATACTATTAGTCTAGAAATGTTCATACAGTAAGATAATGACTCCTGGAAATTTCTGTGCAGTGATTTTTAAACTCATTCCTCCATGATTTATACCCAGTATTCCTTGATATTGTTTCCTCTTCCAAGTAATGAATGGCTCATCTTCTCCACTTGGAMAAGAAATATTCCTGATGAAAAATTTTCCACAGGAACCAAATGTGGTTCCTGTGGAACCACAAATTATATGAGAATGGAGTATTTAAAATAGTAGACATATACCTTAAAAATAAAACTAGAATATAGTATTATTACATTTCCAAAACAGGAACATTGTCTTGTATCTCTTTGTTACAAAAAGGAGGAAAAAGTTCCTTTTTCTTGTGGCAAGATAGACATAAAAAGACAGACTCCACTACATGGAAAATCTGAATTCATAGAGACATTCATGCAAGGAACAAAACTGAATCCATTGGGAAGAAAGAGAAAGGAAATTATTATGGCTAGGATTTTCAAATGTAAACCTAAAAGATGCAGATGCATGAGATCTACATAGGTTCTGAAGAATCAGGAAACTTTGTTTTACTCAAGGAAGAAGACACTGACTGGAAACTGAAAGTTTTCAGTTTGATAGCTTTTTTATTTAGACTGTGGTTACCACAGTTTGAGTTTTCACACTTGGAGAATTAAGATGATAACCAGCAGGGAAGGTTTTAAAGCAAGGCTACTCATGCTTAATAGTGAAATGAAAAAGTTTTTTATACGAAACTGTCTGAAAAGCAGAGACAAACTTCTATAATGGTACTGTAATAGTCTTGGGCATTCTCCTCATTGCTGTAATATCGTGGAGGCACACAAGACTAGAACCCTGAAASTTTTGTGCAACATAATACAGGAGATTCTCCTGGATATTTCTTCAGTAAGAGCTTGAAATATTGGTCAGRTGACCACTCTGAAATTCCTGAAAAGTCAGAACAAATATGAACAAATATTATTTGGGATTATTTTTAGTTTGCTAACATTGCTGAAGCAACCTCTAAGAGCAAAATGTCAAAATACTTGAAGTAATTTGTTTGCAGAATTCAAACAGAGGTCACAGAAACAATTTTCTAATAGGAATGTAGGGGTTGGTAGGAAAAAAGCATATGTATGTACTTTCAACCAGTTCCAAGTATTTCAGATTTGATAAATATTTTTCCATAGCTATAGTGGTGARATGAGACTCACTTTTATTTTTTATATTTAGAAAATATTTATATGCAATTTTATTATATGTTCATTTGTTTTGTATAGAAGTACTCTTTATACACATTTGTAAATACAAATATGGGTGATACTCACTCTAAGTTGCTGGATGAAATTTGAACAGATGTATCTGTACTGCCAGGGTAGTCTCACATGACTACACTGCCAAAAGTCTCACTTTTGGAGGTGACCATACACTAACATAAACCATGYGATAAGTCTGAAAATAAAACTGTGCTGATTAATTTGCCATGACACCTAACCTTACAAGATCTAGCAGAAGAACACCGTAAGTATTTTAAAAAAATGTACTGTGTCTTACAAAAATTTCTTACACAAATTTCATCAAATTGCAGTCAAAGTTTGTGTCCTAAGAATTTTTTAAGGAAAATCTTCATTTTTGTAGACTTTAAACTTAGAAACAAATGAACATAAATTGCTGGTAGATATTCTATGATCATCCATAAGCACCACATCTTGCTTTTCTGGAAAAATAATTTAATTTAATGCTATGATCCAAGGCTTCACCTAAAGATGACTTTTTCTTCTTGGTCTTTGGCTTGGTAAATAAACTGATGAATTAATATCTACGATGAAAAAGACCACATGATTACAGTGCTATATTTATTTGAATTATCTTGGAATTCCTTTAACTCAAACACATTGAGTAACTATAATATCTTGTTCAGCAGGTACTTAATACCTGGCCATATTTTCATAATGACACACATTCAATCTTTTGGGTTCACTTACACATAACATACAATAGTTTGATTAACTTGACACCAGCAGTGCAAATTTCAGCATTTCTGTACTCCTAATTAATAAGATAAATAAAATTTTAAATAATTTGGGGGGAGGGGGGGTGGGAGGTTGTTGTTTTTTTCTTGTCAACCATCCTGAGGTAAGAGGTTTATCTATATCATACATTGTMTGAAGATTAATGAACTCAGGAAATGCACACAAAAAATGAAAAATTTGCTGATGTCAGATAGGAACACTATAATMCTCTGTGACTCAGAGAAAAGTAAATTATGGTACTTACACTGAAGTGTGTGTACAAGTCTTTCAAAAGTTGTATTGAAATGAGGCAACTGCCAGAGTTGCTTCTCAACATTAATACCTGATCTTCAATTATGATTTTGTTAATTTTGTGAATTTTTCTGTCACTTTTTTATGTATTATTCWTAGTAAGTGCTCAGAAGGAATTCCATTGGAGTATAGCTCACAAATAGATATTTTTAAAATAAAAAATAGTGAAACAAGTGCAACCTCAGTAGAAGGACTGGTTGCAGTTCTGTCCTCATCTCCCATCATTCTCTGCCACATAAATTTTCTTAAATTTACATTTTATTACCTTTGTCCTTCAGAACCTTTATCTCTGTAGAGGAGCACATTCTCTGTTAATAAGGAGTAAAAATCGAATACAGTCCCTGTGAGTTCCTGATTGTCCTGGGCATAGCCCTACATATAAATGTGGATTTAATACTGCTGCAGTTCACTGAACATCCGAAAAGATAAATGTTCCCTACACAGACTGCTGTGATGACTTTGACATTGCTGGACATATATTTCCACAGGAGTGACATTCTCTGAGGAGACAAAAGAAGGATTAAACATTATAATTGTACTTTGACAAGAACATATGACTTCTGGGATGGATTAATACTCCTGCGGAGGGTTTTACTACTGTCTGACAATACTGCCTCATGAACTTTTATTCTGGGTGCCTTTTTTATTTTGCAGGAAAATGAKGCATGAAGTGCTCTGAAGAAACCTTTATCTTTATTCCAAGCAAAATATACTGCAAATTTATGAAAGGTTATCCAGACCTTTCCACTGCTAGCAGAATTTGGTCATCTCATCTGCCCTTACAGTAGGTCAGAGATTTTTACTTTTAATCCTGTGTGACCTCTTCTTCTGCCTATTAATCTCAGATAACAGAGGTTGGAATTTTTTCCTCCTGTATAAGTCTGAAATCCGTTATAGACTCCATTTAGATGATTGGCCAAACTACATATAAGCAGGGCTTTTTCTGGTCATMATTATAATTTTTCTTCTGAACCTTTGCAGATGGCCAGACTCGTATCTTCCAGAACAGTAACACTACCTTCAGTGGTCTGTCTTGAGTGATTTCAATGGGATCCTTATTTACACAAACATTTGAAATAGAACTGTCTAKGTTCTTTCTTAGAGAGTATTACCTGAGTAACAAAATTACCAGAAAGGCTTTAAAACAAAATTAACAAATCCCAAAAAAGAAGAAAACAAAAAAACCCATCCAACTCACTCCCTGCCAAAACCCAACCCAACAAAGGAAAAAAACAACCAACAAAAAAAACCCCCTAAAATTCACAAAAAAACATGCAAGGAAACAAACAAACAAAAGTAAAAAAAAGTCCCACAAAATAAAAAAAGCAAATCAAAACAAAAAAAAGGCAAAAGAACYCAAAACAAAACAAAAATCAAACAACACCCCTCCCCCTTACCAGAAATAAACCCCCAACATAAATGAAAAGAAACCAAACAAACACAGAGCAGAAAGTCTGATTCTCATTTCTCTTATGGAAAGGCAAATCACCATTTTCAGACTACCTTTCAAGCTCTAGGGTTATAGTTAGTCTCTCAGTGGTTCCATCAATGAAAACTGACTCCACACAGTTCCACTTGGTTCCTCTGAAACCGCCTTCTGTTTGTTGTGAGTTCTAGTCCAAAGCACTGCTGTCTGCTCTCTCCCTTCTAACCCATGTCTTAGTCTGTGCATGAGGGGAAAACTCTTTGTTCCATGCGAAACTATCAGCACTTCTCCTTTCACTACCCCAGGAAACACCTTTTCCCAAAGCGTGCTACARGGAATATAGAAGTTCATTAAGCTTCCCTGAGAAGCCAGGGGGGAGATCCATCTGACTTTCTAATTCTTTCCTTTAAGGAATACAACACGAGAAGAGTAAATAGAGATATTAGCTGTCATATTGATACAGAAACCATGTTGGTCCCTCAAAAACAGGCGCAGAGTAAACAAAGTAGCTGTCTACAAAATTCTGGTTTAACGTTTYTCCAGGCCCTATAGTGATAGGACAAGGAGYGATGGTTTTAAATTAAAAAAGATTTATATTGGACAAAAGTAAGAATCTATTATAAAGRTGCTGAGTCACTGGAAGAGCTCACTCAGAGAAGGTGTGAATGCCCCACCCCGGCAAGATTTMAAATCAGGTAGGATGAGACTTTGAGCAACTTGATTTAGTGAAAGATGTCCCTTTTGCAGACGGGTTAGGACTGGATGATCTTTAAGGTCCCCTCCAAACCMAGCCATTCTATGATTCTATGATTCCATGATTCCATAACCATTTGTCTCTGACTCATGCTGAAATGAACTATTCATGCTGATTAACAAACAGAATTATAAATAAATATTTACATACCATTTTCTCATTTTATGTKGCCATAATTTTTTGGCTGATACTTAATAAGAAAAAGATATTTTGATAGATTTTTARATGTCAGCGGTTTTCCTCTACTTCAAAGCATTCTAAGAATTAAAAAACCTTTTTAAAGAATCTTGAACATTTTAATGATTACCWGAGTAAGAAATTCTTAATTATATTTCTGGAAATACAACTTTTCTGTCAYTATTAAAGTTATTCAAACTCTTATTAATCAATCACAGACACCAAGAATTCATCATCCCAGAATGCAGTTTGGTTAGTCTCAGGATTTCCCAATAGACAGTGCATCAAAGCTTTCAGACACAGCAACTGGWAAAGAAACCTCTCATCACAGAAGAATACACCCACACCCATGCTTCAGGTCTGTTTGAAGGAGATACTTTGAGAGTCATACACTGAAAGAAAAAGATCATTTCAGCTGTACAACTTCAAAGTTTCTCTAATATAAATCAGATCTTGACAAATACTAAAGTCACAAAAGACAGAAAATGCCTTTTGTMGGGGAAAATTCATCTCCACTTTGAYAGAGGGAAGTAAAAATRTTGAATTTTTACTTGTTAAGCAGCAATATGATGGTAGTGACCCCATGTATAGACTGACACAATATTAAAAATAAATAATTTATTTACATCAAAGCAGTATTCACGCCAGGTAGGATTTTTTGCTTGTTTATTTTATTTGTTGTGGTTGTTGTTGTTGTTGCTGTGTTTTAATTGGAAAATTTGATTAAATGATAAATGTATTTGTGTAAGCACTCTTCACCACTCAGATCACAATGACACCTTAGTAGCTAATTATATTAGTATGTGATTATGTACATGAATAATACACATTGTTATCTAGCAACCCTATATTGTTAAAATTCAGGACAATTTCAAACATATTCAAAATCCACTTAAACATTTAAAAATGCTGCAGAATTCAATATATTACTAATCATTCATATTTTAACATCTGTGAGGATTGAAGGAAATAGGGAATCCAGAAAGATGCCAGTCCTGTTTTTTGAAGCAAAGACGAAAGAGGTTGAGAACCATACAACCACATTTTTTCCATGCTTCAATGGGAGGAACTGAATTGAAAAGAAACCAGGTATTTTCTTAAGGTGATAGTARGATATAAATCATAAGCAGTGTCCCWAAAACACACAAGACCAAGAGAATCCTGGGCTGCATAAGGAGAAGCATTATCAGCAAGGATGAGTGAGGTGATCCCTCTGCAATAGTGAGACACCTCTGGTGCACTGGGTCCAGGTCTGGGCTGCCCAGTGCAAAGGAGACATGGACATACTGGAGCAGAGCTAGTGAAGGGACACCAAGATCATTAAAGGACTGGAGCATTTGTCCCTGAGAACAGGCTGAGCGAGATGAAACTGTTTCTCCTGAGGAAGAGAAGGCTCAGGAGGTCTTATCAATATGCATGAATAGTTAGTGGGAGAGTTTAAAAGAGAGTTTAAAGAAGGCAGAGCAAAGATCAGTGGTGCCCTGCAACATGACAAGAAGCAAGGGACATACATTGAAATATAAAAGATACCACTCCAACATTAAAAAAAAAGAAAAAAATCAATGAAAGGGTGGCCAAACTTTGGAACAGTTAGCCCAGAGAAGTTGTGTGTGTCCCCAAGTTTTCATGGGTAATGTTTTGCTGCCTAACTGATTTGTATTTCTTTTCCTTTGTCCAGACACGCAGCAAGCCCCTCCAGACACTTCTCAATCRATTTTCCCTAGTCTAATGATCTGCCTTTTCTGGTAGAGTCTTTCAGGTCTGAATTCTTACCAATCCCAGGTAAAACTGCTGAAAGCCACAGCATTGATTCGTCCACTTAATCACAAATGTGCTGAGAAAATAATGCTCATCTTCTATCCAATCTATCCAAATTGAGTGGAAACTCACTAATTAAATCTTTCTGCAGCTCATTTGCCATTCTGTAAAAATGGGAATAATACTATTACARGACAACAAATGAGTGTAGTTAATATACATTAATAGATTGTAGCCACATGGTGATGACAGAAAAATTCAGAATAAAATTTGCCATTTATTTTTAGAGCAATTTCTATGCACAATTTGGACTGGAAAAATTATTTAAAATTATGTTAAACATTATTCAGTTTGACAAAAAAAAAARAAWGGTTCATTTTCATGTCCATGGTAACCTTTCATGTCCTCTGATTGTCTTAAGATCAGTCTGAAGAAACTAGAGAAGTACATTAAGTATGACTGTATTTTAATGCAGAAGCACGACCATAAAAAAATGAATTAAAATTTTACAAGCTTTCACATGTGACATTAAATTTGGTACTTCAAGTCTATTAAGCTCTTGACTCTATGATGTAATTTAATGTTGGTTTAAGATGTTYCTAAAATATTTATACAATCTTCAACAAACTTATTTTCCTATAAAGTTACTTTGGGTATTTTCTAAAGACTTCCAAGGAGAGGGTACTACTCCTGGAATAATATCTGGATTTTTTTCTTTATAGTCTCTTGTTTACTTAGAGTTGGGTTTTTTGCTTTGTTTTGGGTTTTCTTGGATAGGAAATTTATGTTTGTTTGTTTACTTGTTTATTTCCCCAAAATATGCATTATGTTTGTCTCAGAATACTTGTTGGCTAATTTATGCATCTTCYTTGCATCTGCAGTGAACTGCAAATGCACATAAGCAGGCTAAAACTAAAGACTAGGTTTATTTTCTCAAATATTTCAAATTTCATAAAATAACTGGAAAAAACTACATAGTGATACTTTAAATAAGTAAATATTCAATGACTTTGGAACTAAATATTTAATTACTTTGGAAATCTAGTGTTTAAATGCACCCTTTTAACTATTTTACCAAAATCACTTTTAACCATTGTTAGGATTCATTTCCATGACTACATACTTGTGCTCAGGATTTTATCTTCAATTCAAAATGAAATTCTTAATTTTTCAAAAAAGCAGTAATAATAGATGTTAATATTATTGTTCATGAATTACAAAGAGTAGTCATAGAAACTGTCAGTAAATCTTCTTCATATATGTATAGAGATGCAGGTATCTCCCTCACCCCCCCCAAAAAAAAAAAAAAAAAAAGAAGAAAAAAAATATATAGCACACCTTTAGAAATGGTTACCAAAATGTAAAGCTCCAATATTTTTTCATTTGTTGGGTGGAAAGCACCAGCTTTTCAGAGAAATCCAGTTCCACRTGCAACAAAGAAGGGTGAAGAATTGAGGAAACTTACTGTACTAGCCATATTAAGCCTGGTRTGAAAGGATGTGCTGTTGCATTTCATACTTGTGTGCAGTCATTTGCACCTTGGGATTGTGTCCTGTCAGGAAGTTATCTATGACTTCTAARGGGCCAGTGAACATTACTGAGAAAGGCAGATGCACCAGTGGCAGGCCTAAATTCTGCAAGGCCTGAGTTTTTWCTGGCTTTTTTAATGGATTTATAAAATAAGATTACCTTGAAGTAMAGAATCTAGCATATTTCTAATATGTATGGTCTCTCTGGACTTTTTTCATTTTATCTCATTTCCACATACTTATTGATACAATTTTTAATTAAATATCACTAAGACAATGAAGTCCATGAAGCTCAGCAGGTTTCACTGTCATAAGCAAAAGTTTTCTTCTTCATCTCCTCCTCAAAATTTATATGTAAAACTAGTGATTGAACAATCTAAACAAGATATATGGAAATCCAATTCTCAGAAGGCTAGTCTTTTATTTCTTATACCTTTTAGGCTTACTATATCTAGGCAAAAAATCTCTAAAATATTATCATTTAATAAAATCATGTACATTTTAAAGTATTGTTTTACAATATTTTTATTTAAATATATTTCATAAGTTAATACGTTTTCAAGCCACTTGGAAGTCTTTTCTTCCTACACTTTTAACTAAAACAGAATATAACATCTTATCCTGTATACCCTGTAATATTATTTTTAATTCACCAGTTGAATCCCATTGTTTTGGCATATACATGGTTCAGTTTACATGTTGAAAGTGACCTGTAGTAAAGCTGATAAACCACACACACCAGCAAGGCAAAGCTGCTGAGAAAATCACTATTGTCTCCAACAGTAATTATCAGAAATAGTGGCTACCAAGAGAATGGTGAAGATACCAAGCCAAAGAGCCTGCCATATGAAGATTTTTCATGTTAAACAAGGTTATGATAACAACAGCATAGAGACAAAGAATGTTAAGCAGGCATAGTTTAGGCAGTCCAAAAATGCAGCATCTCCTAACAACTAAGAATGAGAAYACTGCTCTGCAGAGTCCAGGCTAAACAGGAATAGCCTTTCCAGATAGTCTTAGGACAATATCAGTGTTAATCATTGTCTTGTACCAAAAAATATTACCGTCATGTTTCTTGGCATASCAGTCTGTTTCAAGGACAACAATGAAAGTTGTAAGGTTATAAGCCTAATGATGAGGTGAATATGCAACTGCTATCATTAGTCACAATCTTTTTCTTACCTCAGGAATACTGTGTTTGATTCTTCCTCAACTCTAAATACTATTTGAGAGGTTTATTGTTCTAGCTGACTGCTTCCATGCTGAAAAAAATTCTCTCCAATGAGAAAACATTCATCACAGAAAAGTGCTACCTTTGATAGAAAATTATTTATTTAATTATTAAGTATCAAAATTTTGAAATCTAGTACTTCGTAACTTGGTAGATAGTAGGGACCAGATCTTAAATGAGAAGCTACTTTTAATGTGCATCTTTTGTAGGCCTTGAGATACTAATCTTTTAAATAAATTTTAAAATCTCCTTCATAGTTTTATAAGTTATGGCCCATTATACTGACTGTCAAAAACTGTTGTCATAACTAAAGATCTATCTTCAGTGATAGAGTATCTGAAACAGTTGCCATTTCAAAACTAAATAAGAAGTTGCTGAAATAGAGACCCAGTGACATAAAGGATATTTGCAGTATATAGGAACAGCCTCTATTTTCAATCATAGATTTAAATATCTAATAGGGATAAAATCTGCTCTTTCCTGGTGTTCTTTAATGGAARGCCCTATAATTTAAGATAAATTCCCTGCTGGCAATATTTAATCTAATTCAACCCAAAACACCATTAACCTTCTTTTCAGCAAAAGCAATTCCCTAGTTTATGTATGACTTGGTGGCCACCAGGATCTCTAGAGCTTTTTCTACCAAGCTGCATTCCTGGCGAGCAGCCCTCAACATTTACTGGTTGTTCATCCACAGGTGCAGGACTTTGGATTTCTCCTTAGAGCAYTGTCATAAACCACAATCAGTATTTCTGACTGCTTATATGTAAGTAAGGCCACAAAATTCAAAATGTTGGGCAGCATATAAACTGAAAATAAAAATTAATTCACAAAAAAATGAGACAATTAAATGTCTGGCACAACATAGAATAACTATAGTGAAACATTTYTTGGAAAAATGCAAAATATGAAAGATTTCTCTGGGATGAGACCTTTACTCGATGTAGTATTAGTGAAGAACAAACTGCCAAATACTTACAAGTAGATTCATGTAGCTTTTGAGATAGAAATATGTGTGACAAAAAGCTCTCTTCAGTTTCTATTATGTGCTATTTTTTATTCTAAACATTTCTGTTAATATCCTAAAGTAAACATTTCAGGACTGAAGCATAGTTATATAAGAACAGAAATTGCACTGTGAGTACATCTATATCTCTGTAAGTATATCTATCAATTCAGCATTTTAATAATGAAAACGAAATCTACATAGGATGTTCCTTCACTCATTGTTTTTTCAGATATTTTCCCCTTTGTATTTTCTTTTATTAAAGTGATCACCCTTCCACAACTTTTCACCTTGCGAGCTATTACCCCAAAACTAAACCAAAAATCTAACCCTTGTAATCAATGTTCCATTCCTTCAGCAACTTCAGTTAATTAAAACGTCATACTTGGCTCAACTTGCATTTAAATTCAACTTGAAAATACAGCCAGGTTACACCTTATTTTGCATTGCATAAAAGGCTGAGGACTTACTATATGAAACTAAACTGACAATCTTTTATTCTAGTCTGTAGCAAATATAAATATTTTAGACTGCACAGTACGATAATTAATATGAGAGATTATGATTTTTTTCTTGAAATTTAGGGATTGTTAGAGGCTAAAATTTAACAGACTGAATGCAAAATACATTTTTTCTATGTYTGAATTGACTGTTTTTCTTTCTTCTCTGAAGAACGTTCAGTTTTGTGCAATTATTTTGTTGAAAAGAATTGGTTCAGGGAGGATCACAGTTGCACKAGAGAAGGGAAGGCTTAGTTGAAGAGTTATCAAATCCAAACAGAAGCCAATATAAGCTGCAAAAGAGTCAAGCTATGTTCATAAGCTTGCCTCAGGCGATCCAAATGTTCAGTTCACTTTTACTCCTTATTTGTCAGAGGAAGGGACTATAAAAGCTAGGGGAAAAAAAGTCTTTGATCATACTTTATTTCTATGGAAACTTGCTGTATCTAAAGTAGTATGATCTCTACTATTTGTGATGGGAAGAGTGATCTCTGGAAAGCACCAGGTCTGTTCTAAGTGAAATTTTCACATACAGTACTTTTGAAGACACAACTCCACYGGAAATGCCAATCCTCTATGGCACAGCTAAGATTTAACTCTCATTTTTTTAAGTAGCTGGCTTTAATATGTTTCAGCTGCTTCTGGAGGGGGGCAAAGCATGCTTTTATTAACAATGTGTATTTAGAAGTGATCTTCCCGAGTCTTGACGGAAGTACAGAGCAGCTAGGGAAAAGAGAACCACCTGCACCAAAAACCTTTTTTTTGACAAGCCCACTCATAATAAAGGCACAAAATAGGAAAAGTTGCATGATTTCAAATTTGTAATAAACTTAAATGGATAATGAATGAATGGAATAAATTTGACATGGATTATTTGTGTAGTCAACCTCACTGTGATTCTCCCCATCACGTTTGCAGAGCAAGCAGAGTATGAGCTCAAGTGTACAGTGTGCATTTAACCTCTTCTGCTACCCATTCTGCCAGTGAAACAGATCATTATAACAGACAGCAAAGGAAASAGAAAGGGGAGGGAAAATGATGTGACAGGTGAAGATAGCACTGTCAGAGGCAGCAAGATGCMCAGCTGTTAAATGAAAACATGCTCTGTGAGATTTTGAAAGATTGAAATGTGATAAAATAGCATATTGCCACAAACAATGACTTTACAGCCCAAGATCCTCTAGTAACTTTGCATATAAGCCAGGCTGTAGCTGACCAGCTCAGAGAATATGTTCAAATTTCACTATCTGAAGCAATGCTGGTGGAAGAGTGTGTCATAACCAAGATTGAAAAGTAGTGTGGCCGAGAGAATTTCTGCTGAGATACTTGTGTCTGCAGTGAGATCCCTCTAGCAGCTGACAGGCCTGGCTCTGTTTATGGCCCTGGCCACTTAGGGAACAAGTGGAATTGGAAGCCATTTGAGGAACTTATCTGAGAACAAATTATTCTTCCTGTAYTTGAATTTGATCTCTCTCTAACATCGATAAAGGAGCAACTGTCTCCTTGTTACAACATAAGCACGAACTGATGCCACGTCGTAGCTGGCTTAGATGTACAAGAGAGGACTAATTGTCCTGAAACTGAGGTGTCTGTGGTATCTGAGAAGCCAGAGCTGCACAGAGAGCAGGAGTCTGAGGGCTGGGTACTAGAGGGACAGATCAGAAGTCACAGCCAGACTTGATGTGTTGCTATAGGACACAAAATGAAGTGACGCAGAATGCAACTCTCCAAGGTACAAAAGAGAGCTTTTAGTTCCTGACTCCAACATTTATAGATTTCCAAAAGTGACAGTGGATTGGAGGGTGACARTGCCACCTCTCCAATGACACTGGATAAACCAACAGTCCATCAAATTTCTCCTCYTCCATAAAAGAATGCAAAAAAATAATTATTTACTTAAAGTGCGTGAGAAAGTTCGTTACAAGAATGTAAACATCAGAAGGCTTAGAAAAACTTAAAAAACCAGGGCGACATTGATGGGACCCATGCTTGTCTATGTGCCTCAGGGGGTGGTGAGATCTCACAGGCAGCAAGAGCAAGATCAGACCATTTCTGTTGTTCAGCCTTATGGCAGTAAGGTTCAAGTGTAATGTGCTACCAGTAAAGGCACCACAATTTATCAGTCCAAGGGCTGAGATGTATGCYAGCACACATACGTGTCCTGCAGTCTATCAGATTCAGTCTGACATTAAGAATTTATACAAACATTGCTCTCTGCATCTCYATGATTAGGCCAGTGAGCCAGAAGTGATGCCAAACTATAGTTAGCAATCCACAGCTGCTGCAATCCAGAGAGACAAGCAGGGAAYGTAGATACTATAAGGAAAATATTTAAGTGAAAGAACCATAAATTAAAGATTAAAATGGGAGTTTTGAGTTTTCCTTCAAGAGATGAACACAGTTAAAACCCAAACTGTAGCAATGCAAATGAAATCTTACAACAAAACACTTTAATTTGATACACAATGTTGTAAATATAAATGTTGTCATCATAGTTTTTCATTTACAGTGATAAAATATGGAAGTGAAATATGTAGAAATATAATATGGAAAACCAAATTTTCCTTTGAAAGTAGTGTAATTAACTGCCATAATAGTTTTCATATTTTCAGTGTTTTAGTAGGATCATGTGCCAAGATTTCTACAAATATTCTTCAGGTTTTCAAGTGCAGAAGTTATTTTAGAGTAGGCTCACAAGTGATAAACCCTAAGCCAAACATATTAAATATTTTGCTTTGTTACTAAGTCAGGTAATATTAGCCTCCTTTATTACATGAATTCGGAAACAACATTTATTACTATTGGTTGTTTCTGTCAAGCATTATTAATTTTCTCACACAAATAATTAGCTATTTCTGTATCTGTAGATGTGTCACATGCAGAATGCATTCAGATAATTTAAATTCAGTATTCTCTATATTTCAAGAAGTCTCTCAAATTAAGATAGCAGAATATTTTAACAGGCAAAATCCACCCGTGGTATGTATACGGGAGCAGAATATTTTAGCAYTACAATATTCCTCCTAAATTACAGAAGAGCTGTTGCTGATGCTGGCACCTGGATTATGAGGTAAAATGGCAAATCCACGTGAAGTATATATATAGTCCAATTTCAATTGTACATGTACAAATTTTATCTTACTTATTGTAAAAGATGTTTCTTATTTCCAAATAAAAGAATGCAATAAAAGAGTTATAGTTTTAAGCACAGAACATTAATAATTATTGATATTAAATAAAATGTCAGAAAAATAAAATTAAAAAAAATATATTTCTTCATAATCAGATGCTTGAATTCTTAGCAAATGCACCAAACATTCCTTAGTTACTCAGYAATGCCTACCAAAACTCTGCAAGTACACTTTTTCATCACTAGTATTAGCTAGTTTATATCAAGAGTCTTCTGTCTAAAATTTATTTTGCTTGCTAGGTTGTCTGCTTACTTCTGAGAGTGCACTTTCCTAGCATACTTCATGTTTTGGAGTGACAGATGTCATAAGTTCAGGCTTGCTCAGCAAATGAAGAAAAATCTTGCACTTCAGTTTCCTTCAAATTCACTCCTTTGTACTTTGAGAAGGGAAATGACAAGCTTAGACTAATTTGAGGATTTGAAACATATATCTTGTAATACCATAAACCTGTAAAATATGAGTATTTGAATACAGATGCTAGCTATTTCACAGCTCAGTTTTTAATATTGTAAGGTTAGATGCTAAATTTCCAAAGCAATCCAAGGAGATTTATTGGTATTACTACTGGATTTRAAAGCAAGTCAAAGGTTTAATCCTTATGTACTCCTCTGTTTAAAAAAAAAAAATTAAAAAAAACCCCAAACTATAGATTTCTGAACAAAGAACAGGATTTGTACATAGCAAACTTTAACCTTGAAAGAAAATAGAACAATCCTGTCATCTTATGCTTGCTATTTTAACGATATATCTTATTTCACCTGTTCACCATAATATGAGCTGGAGAGAGCTGGCAGGTCTTTCAAGAACATTATTCTTGGAGTGAAAGAGCTCTAAATTCCCACATGTAAGAAATTGGAAAAGGACAGCAGGAGACCAGCACGGCTGAATAAGAACCTCTTAGTCAAACTAAGGTGTTAGAATGAAATACACAGGGACATTTGTTCTGGGAAGAATATAGGGACATTTCCCAGATAGGTAGGGATGGGATTAGGAAAGCTAAAGTGTAGCTTGGCAAGGGATGCAAAGAATAATAAGTGCTTCTAAAGATACATCAGTCAGAAATAGAAAATTAAAGAAAATATACTCCCCCTGGTAACTGAGACAGAACAACAAGTAGCAACCAACATTTTCCTGTTTTTAATGTTAGTTTCTTTCCCCATACCTCTAAAGTCCCTGAACCTCAAGGCAAGGATATTGGGAATGAAGTCTCTCCCACCATAAGCGAAGATCATGTTTGAGACCACCTGATGAATATAAACATACATAAGTCCATGGGAACTGATGAGATGCATCCCAGAGTCCTGAGGGAATTGGCTCATGCAGTTGATAACTCACTGTCCATCATATTTGAAAAGTTGTAGCAGTAAAAGTCACCAGTAACTGGGAAAAAAGGGAACAATGCACCCAATGTCAAAAAGGGTAAAATGGAGGCCCCTGGTAACTACTGACAAGATAAACTCCCCTCTGTACCCARMRGGATCATGGTACAGATCTTGCTGGAAGATATGTCAAACCATATGGAAGACAAGGAGGTTGTTAGGAACAGGTGACATGGCTTCACAAAGGGCAATTTGTGCCTAAATCATGCAGTGGTCTTCTATGATGGAGTGACTGTATCTGTGGACAAGGAAGAACAACAGATATTTTTTATATCTGGATTTCTGTGAAGTGTCCAGTGCCAGACTGAATGGGGTTTTGAGCAACYTGGCCCAGCTGAAGGTATACCTGCCTATGGCAGGGAGACTGGAACTAGATGATCTCTATGGTCCTTTGCAACACAAATTATTTTACTATTCTATATATAATAACAATAACAACAACAACAATAATAATAATACTTACGAACCCTAAAATTAAAATAATAATGATTTTTTTTTTGTCTTCAGTTATTGGCAAAAAAAATCAATTCAAAATGTGTCAATAGATATTTAGAAATGGAAGCACTTTTGTTTTGCTCTTTTTYTTGGCACCATATTTTTAATCACTAGCAGAAAGTGGGTTCCCTTTTGTTTAAGAAATTTCTTTGCCCAGGCTTCCCAAAGCAAACTCTCAGACATCTGATTCCAGAAAAAAAAAATTAATAATTTAGTTGTACAGAAATAGGAACAGCTTGAACTAGGTGCCTCCAGAGAGGGGCTGAGAACAAAGAAATTCCTGGACCTTTATAATCTTACAGTCTGTATTACTGATCCTCACAGACTCTTCATGCACCTTACATGCAATACTCGATTATTGATCGAGTTGTGAGTTTTGGCCAGTGGTCTTCTTCATGCCTTAGTGAATTGTATCTCTGCCTTGTGGCAGATCATTATCCATTTCTTATCTGGACAGGTTATCCTTCTGATCACARTCATGGCTCCCTTATCTCCCCATTTACATTACCTTCAGGACCWCCCATTATATAACAGCTCAAGGTCAGTTAGAGGGGCCTGGGAGCTTCCTGCCTAAAACTTCAGCTACTGTATCATCTTGCGCCAAATTTACTCAGACAAAAGAAAGCTGTTGAAAGAATGAAGTTCGCTAAAATGAACTTATAACATCTCTGTGTACACCCTTCCTGTGGGAGGAAAAGGATGCTCTGTTTTTAAATGCACCTCTGCTGGCCTCATCGCCTTGAGATATTGCTGAGAAATCACCCATACTTGCACACCCGAGGTGTGAATTCCTGCAGTATCACCCTGAATGATGCACCCTCCAGTGCCACTCCACTCAGCAGAGAGCAGCTGCTCAAACTGCCCCATGTCTGTTTTGTCCTGCATSGAGATGGCTGGGGCACTGCAGGGTGATTTCCAGCGTTGCCAAGACAGGTTTGACTGCTACTGCATCCCTTACAATGTCTCTGGACTCTGATTTTTCTTCAAGTTTCCTCCTTTGTTGACAAGTCACTTGGTAGTTTACTGCTTACTGTTTAAAACAGTGGATTGGTCMTCATCCCTTTTCATGTGTAAAAGCCTGTCTTTGGCAGGCACCATCATGAGAGTTTTAATTGTGTTATTCATCCCCCATTTTTTTTACCCTCATTTCTACCTTAACAGCTTTGCCAATCATGGGCTGCATGAGCTTCCCTAGAAATTCTGTCCTGTACTGAAGTAATACCTAAAATAAGATTTTATAAAAAAATATTGTTCAGACTTGTTAAAAGGTCATTTAATATTCTGGAAAGTCTTTTCCATAAGATCACTAMAATATGAAGTAGTATTTTTAGTAGCAATATTTCAGTAATGCTTGTAAGAAGTAAGTGTGAGAAGTTATGTAAACCAAGAATATGAACAAAGGTTTTAATTCTCTCATTTTCACTGAAAGTTGAATGCGCACAGAAAAATATGAAAAACACCTTTAATAAAGAAAATKACATCTGTAGAAGTTGTACTTCATACAGACAATTCCTAAAAAAGTAAAATAAAAAAGTAAATTAAAAAATTTTCTTGTTTCGCTTCTTCATAAATTCCAGTTGATTCATCAGCTAGTCCTTCCTATAAATCTTCTTTACTGATCATGAGTTTTTATGGTATTATATGAAGGGTAGCTTAATCTTTTGGGTAACTCTTAGAAAATTCAGCACTTTACTTCTGAGTTTCAGAATTAATTCTGAAACATGTATTTAGACCACTGATAAAGTGAAAACATGTGTTGGTTTCTTCCCAGTGCTGGGAAGGGATGTGATCATACTTTACTCTAGCCTTTGCCAGGATAAAGTTAATATCATCCTAAAACACTCAAGTGACAAACCTATAATGAAAGTGCTGCCATTTCCTATCCCACAATTCTGTTCCAGCAAAGGAAAAGTACAAAGAAATCCTGTATATTTCAATTCAATAAAATAAATTAATTATATTTTAATACCATATTTTTCTTAGATGGTGTTTCCTACTGAGGAAACACTTTCCTCTTTCTCCAGCAAAAAGATAATTTACGAAAGCTGTAGGGCTTTAACCAGCATCACTAAATGAAAAATCACCTGCGTTACCCTCACTCCAAAATATTTCCTGGCTCTCCATGGAATTTAACGATGCAACAGATATCTGTACTTTCAGTCCAAATTAATACCTCTTCTCATTTAGGTCTCTTTTACTCACACATTTTGCATAAGTGGTAACTGTCACAAAAAATGTTTTACATGATATAAGCATCTTTTTAGTGAAGTATGACTAACAGAACATGACTTGTGTTTAAAAGTGTGTAGAAAATATTTTTTCTTTCACACTAAGTTTAGAAGTTAGTGACTTCTACTGAMTTTTATTATAAATTATAAGGCTCATTCCATCTAATTTTAATCATCCAATTGTAATGTACTGACACCTCTGCTGCTAATTCTCTTTCACTCTATTAGCTACATAGGGAATTAAGAGCTAATTTCCGAGTCTCATTCACATCTCAGTTACATGTTTTAAGTACACAAAACAGATAGTGTGAATAATGCCTTATCTCTTCCTGCTGCCACTCAAAACATGAGCTATCCTAAGCTAACATTTACCACTATTTTCTGTGTAKTAAGAACAGCACTGCTTTCAGAGAGAGGGAGAAATTACTAAACTTTTATTTAGCTGGTGATTTCAGAACAGATTTCTCAAAACCTGGGATCCTATGGGGTAATACTGTATGGTTGAATTGATTTTCTGTGGCTTAGGTAGAGAAGGGACTATGGAAGTGGCTTCTGTGAGATGTCCAACAGAGCTGGCTCCAAGATGGACCTGCCACCTGCCACWGCCTCCTGGCAAGGAAAAGCTCATCAGCCTTGGTGCTAGCACCTCTAGGATAAAATATTTAAGGGCATGGAAAAACCATGCAATTGCAGCAAAGAGCACAGCAGCTACCCCCAGCCAGGCAGCGAGGGCCAGACAAGCCCGGGCACG